>OY783197.1:11883022-12483022 GCA_963678675.1 Xiphydria camelus
AGTCAGGATTTCTTATATGAAGACGTGAATTGGTAGAAGTAAGGATCTAGATAGATCTGCGCGAACCAGGAACCAGGGACGCACCTGACGGGGTGCGTCAGAGGGTGCGAGCTTGAGGGTATATATATGTGGAGAGGACGGACAGAGCAATCTATTTCACCGTAACACCCGCGACTGGAAGAGTCTAGTTAAAACTCGAGGAACGAAGGCATCTGCTCGATCCTCTTGAGTCGCTTCCTATTTTTTACTTCGTATGAGTTGAGTGTTACATTAGTATAGTAATATCGTGTGCCTTGTGCTACCTGCTTCTCTGCTATATCTTCAAATCAAATGGATTAGTTGGTAAGTACGTTTTGTTCATAATGACTCTTCCGGTTCATTTGTCATTTATATTTTCGGCTGTTGTATAATCGGCTTAGGACACATTTCGATACTTTTGATGTAACAGCAAGTACAGACGATTTAAATCTTACTAAAACTACTTATTAAAGTTATTGTTAGTGAATTTCATTAAACGAGTTTTTTTTACCACAATTAATTTGGATTTATGGAAATAATTTATGGAAAAACGAGTTAATACAGTGTTGATCAAGAAAATGTTAAGCTATTAAACTAATAAGTAACTTTAAAATATTTGTCTTTTTGAATAATTCAAAATAGTTACATCCGTGTTAGTTATCCGTGATAACTCGTTTTAAATCGTGTGAATATATATATATATATACATATATATATATATATATATATATATACAAATTTATATACTATATCGATATAAATGAGTTTTCCGTTCGGCGTCCTTGACAGCTCTCTCAATTTAAATTTTCCATTCATTATTGAGAACAAAATAAAAATGCTGAGATTTCAATTCCTTCATATTTTCGAAATTAAATTTATTAATTTATCTAACTAACAAGCTGCCAACGAGGCCGAATGGAAAACTTGTTTATAACGATATAGTATATAATTGGAAATTTATATAAATTCCGTCTACATTAAAACATAATTTGAGAATAAAAATTAATAACTTTATCCGAAAATAAAATATTACCATAAGAAATTGCTTTTAATAGATAACATTTATTATTGCAGTTATAAGCTCAATTGCAATAAAGATCAATCGTCTACAAAATTGTATCCATCACTATACATACATACATATTTAACTTAACTGCATCAGTTTAATAAAAGTTTCAATAGTTTAATGAAAATTTGAAACCAAAGGCTATTACAATTTGGTTCACTTTAAGTTCACTTTAACAGCCTAACGGAATAAGCATGTGAAATCTGCCCCCACGTGTATCAGCACCAAATTTATATGATCGATAGGCACATCTATGAGAAACTAAATCTCCTAAATTTTTAGACCCCTAATCGCTATAGGAGTGGAGTTATGAGGGGGGGAAGTAAAATCGAAAAACAGCTTTTTCTCCGGAACGGCTCGACCGATTTTCATGAAAAAAATATATGTTACAATTCCAAAAAAAAAAGTTTTGAATTTTTTTTGAAAATTCGACAAAAAAATTTATGAAGTTTTTAAACAATTTTTTTAGGTTATAATTAATTGCGACAACTCCAATTTTTGCTCATTTTTTTCATTGGAATGTCCTTAATAACATGATATTTCCAATTACATCGGAAGTGTACCCCACTGAAAAATATTAACAAATGTACACGGCTTATCACCTACCTTCTATATATATATATATATGATATACACTGTACATTCACTACAAAGGAATTTTTCCATTTAATGGTAATTCGGCATACGATAATTGTTAATTTTTTGGAACAGTCTTTCAATGATATTATTTATTTATTTATTATTATTTCAATGCTTCCTTTACTATGAACGAGCTCGAGTCTCACGATACGGGGTGCTTCATTTCTGTAAGTCTTCTGGCCTCTCACTTCTTCATTTTATAAAAATTATATTAAATTAAGAAATAGATCCAAAGAGACTTTTTTCTATGCTTTTTTAACCACAAATGTTTTATAGTACGGTTGCTTCATTGCAAATTAAATATGAAAGTACCCTTGCCTCTTACTTTTATATCCAGTTACAAATTATATATTCGACGGAAAAACAATTTTAATTCTTGTCACTGTTTTCGTCTACTACGGGAAGGAATCCATTTCTCATGAACATTTTACTGAGTATTTCAGCTGGTCGAATAATTTTTGATAAGTATCTTGCATTTGATAAATAGTACACAATAGTAGCAACATCACATATTCGAAAACAACATTTCCAACTTTATCCATAATTTCGGCTAAATACGATACAGCTTGTGGGAAAGTTGATATGATCCAGTAAAAAAAATTCCAATTCCTTTTCGGTCATTTCTGGAAAGTCAACGATTTCGTCAGAAGTGATAGTTTTGAAAGGAACCGTTCGCCCGATCCAACCTTTCGTCCCTGCCTCACAATAGCTACATAGTTCATTTTCCGTGCCATTCTGACTGTGCATTCTTTCTAAAATTGCATCTGTGTATTCTACGCTCCACGTCAGTCCCAGGGACTTCGAAAATCCCTAGAAGAAACCCATCGCGCGCCATTTGAGAATGATTTTGCTGTCGGTAAAATAGTAAAACTCATTGGCCTAGTAACGCTGAAGATTATGTCATTCCTAAATATTATGATTATTCAAATCAGAGATAAAATTGGTCATTATGTCTATGAGTTACATTTAGCACTTACGCGAAAGGTTAATAACAAAATATTCACTAGATGTCAGAAAAACGGTCCACTACCACATCATCCGCGCCCTGAGTAATAACGCTGTATAATAACAAGATATCGCAGTGAAATATATTAGAATCAATAGTGCACAGCAAATCACACAAGTCGGAAATTATCTCACATTCTCTGTAAGTACATAATAATGTCTAATCGAACTGAAAGTTTTGGTGCCTGTCAAATCGATTTCAAATATTCTCAATCATGACAGTTATACTGTTAACAATTTTCTTTGAAAATTCAAATTAATATAACTGAAGCAATTATCAACCATATTTGTACCTACAATATCATATGCATATGCACATACATTTTTAAGGTTTTGCCTTAAAATACTGCTTTCAAAGTGCGTAATTGTAAAACGCTGTAATATTATTTCAGCCACTCTTTATTCTGAATATTCAGATGAAGATAGAGCTGAATCTAAAATTACTCAATCTTGAAAATTGTGAATACAAGACTGAATGTTCAGGCGCAAGTAACTAAATTTTTAAGTGCAGGTAGCTGAATATCGAAGTACAAACCACTCAATTGTCAAGCGTAATCATCTAAGTCCTCAGGCGTAGGTGATTCAAATACCATATCAATGATTTGTAACTTAGCTTCTTCCTTAACCTTCTTGCTCCATTGGAGTCGATCGGCAATCCTTGGCTCTTTCCGGATAACGAATTTGCTAACAGACATTATGCTGTGTAACATTCCGTTTGTTCTTCTTGTCCACACTAAATACACTCGGTTTTCCGCGATATAATATAACTCTCTGATAGCTATAGATATACTATACCGTGGAAAAACGAGTGTATAAAGTGTAGACGAGAAGAACAAACGTATTACCCGTGCAACGTATCGTTATATACAACTATGTTCTCTGGCATATGTAATGCATTGAAAAAAATCAAATCTAATAGCTACAAAATGGTACTTGCCTTGCTTATTATTTTGTATACTAATGAAATACTTATAGGTATGTAGGCGTTCCAGCCGAAAATGCACAATCACCATAATAAAATTCAAGAGATGGCATTAATTTCAAACTCATTTGAATTTCTTACATATGTATCTTCAATATTAAAAAGTACGCATATTAAATCCAGCAACAGCGTCTGATAATTCAGGGCGGCGCTGGAACTTCCGGTGCAACATAATTTTTCCACTCAGATGCTTCAAAATTTATGATGACTCTCGTAAAATTTAGTTACACACGTTACTTATAAAACACTCATCGAAATATTTAAATCTGTTAACTGGGTATGACGAAATATTTCGTCATACACGAACTACTACTGCAATGGGCATAACGACATTTTTCATCACGGAAATTTGCCGTAATATTTTGAACGCATGAAGTTTAATGTAGTTCTTATCTATAATACAGGGTGTTCGGAAAAAACACCGACACAGAAATAGGGGTGATAGGTTACGTCATTACAAGTATTTTGATATAAGGGACCTATACCCGCAAGCGCCCCCTTCTGGAGATATCAACTTTTCAAGTTTATAACGACCGAGGTTGATCAAAGTAGAATAACATTGAGTTTTTTGTCTACCTGTACAATTGAAAAAACAAATGAAAACTCCTTGTATCCGCATCATCTTCGAAAAGTACAAGGACTTGAGCCAAGCGGTTATCCTTTCCGCAAGCAGTTTGCGCAGTGGCACATCTATCCAGAATCGTTTCCGATGTTGCATGGACATGGGTGGCCGTCATTTTGAGCATTTGCTGTAGTACATTGTTTTTGTATCTCGTAAAATTAAATATTCGTTACCATCTTGATACGTTTCTTATTATTCTACTTTGATCAACCTCGGTCGTTATAAACTTGAAAAGTTGATATCTCCAGAAGGGGGCGCTTGCGGGTATAGGTCCCTTATATCAAAATACTTGTAATGACGTAACCTATCACCCCTATTTCTGTGTCGGTGTTTTTTCCGAACACCCTGTATATTATAAAATATTTTGTCGAAATAAATAAAATTAATAAATTAAAAATTATTTTCTTTTATTACTTGAGGTGTGATGATATTACTTATAACTACATACATATGAGGAAAAAGTCCCCATTGTGAAACGAGTTGAACAAAAATTTATTCCCCGGTTAACAGGTTAAGACGTGCTTCTGAAAAGGTACTTTTTGTTGGGAATTTTAGTCCACAAAATGAATGTTAAAATACAGTAATAAGTATTCCAATGCTACTGAAAACTTAGGTACTTTCGATTCTTAAGATTCAAAACATTTTTGATAGTGTATCTGCTCCAATTTTAATAATAAATTAATAAAATTTTAGTCATAATACTTTATGAAAACTTATATCTCCGACCTGTAAAAAATCGTGCCAAATGGTTTCCAAATTATTTTGCTGCGAAAAAATCATTAGAAATTAATTGACAATGAGAACTTTTCGTGAACTTTTTTAAATATTGCCAACTGCAAAAATGTTGATAGAAGGCCTTTAATATATTCAATTAGATTTTCTTTTGAGTGCTATTTGTGTTGGCGTATTGTAATACTTCCGAAATCATGAAGAATCTGACAATGTGACCGAAAATTTTAGGCGTAGGTATTATTGTGGCTTCGCTCGCTCCACCGATTCTAACCTAACCTAATCTAATCTAACACATTAAACTATAAAAAAATTAGATTCGGTAAGGTTAGATTATCGCTCGCTCCGCCGATTCTAGCCTAATCTAAGGTAATCTAACCTTACCGAATCTAATTTATTTACAGTTTAATGTATTAGATTAGTTTAGGTTAGGTTAGAATCGGCGAAGCGAGCGAAGCCACAAAAGCTATTTGCCTAGGCAAAAGCAGATGTAGGTATTATAATACGACTAAAATTATCAGTCAAATTGTCAGGCTCTTCATGATTTCGGTAGTATCACAATACGCTTGCGACATACATACTACGTAGCATTCAGCCGTTAATCACATGCATTATTGCGAAGGAGTTTATCAGCTTACATAAAGAATTGTATAAAGGTTTGCCTGAATGCATGATTACTGTTCCTTCGTACTTCACATTTTGCCGAAAAAAAGTACACATTTTCACCATTTTTCGATGGCTGCATTTCGCCGTAAATAACCTCTGCATCTTCTACGACGCTATACGAACCATCCGCCTCACAATTGATGAGGAACATTTTTCTATCACCGTTAAAACTGTAGATGACAATAATCGCGATACAATAATGCACTACCAATCGCTAATCGATTCGCATCGAACGACGCTAATTGAGGTTAGGTGCATGGCGAAAGCTAACCCCTCGCACTACACTGGGTGCTTTCCATTTACACGACTCCCAGCGACTTTTGTGTCGACTTATGTCGACTAGTGTCGACTCTCACCACAAGGGTAATGGAACGCTCGCTATAGGCTAGTAGAGCGGTAAATTCGAATATTTTCTATACTAATTTAGGACTGGAGGGGTATACCTAGATGCAAAACCCGCCAAGTCACATTTATAGCAATTTTATGAATATACTTATGCTATAAGTATATTAATAAAATCTTTGAACTGGCTACAGTATAAAACGTAAGTATAAAACGTTTTCAAACATAATAGTAATACTCATTATTAATATACATTTTTGATGTGTAAACATCTTTAGGCTCGCTTGGGAGTGATTTCATGGAAGTGGTGGGGGAAATGTTAACGACATTAGTATGTGTCCGTGTGAGCTCGGTGCAGGATCTTGACATTCACCTTCGGCCGGGCTTGGTCGCTATTTACCACCGGTACAAGTCGAGTCGGTAATTACCTAGAGTCGGTATCAATTCGAGAGATCGGAGCGCCTAACCTCGAAATCGTGAATTTCAGAAGAACGATGAGTGCTTCCATTCTTCACAAAATCACCATTCCAGTGTTAGACGCTTTTAACTCCAGAACGTACATCTTTATACTGTTTTCAGTGTATAACAATGGTTTCACTACGATTTCTAATAAAACTAGATACCAATTCGTGACTTCCATAGTTTAGTGGATATAATTGGTTTATGATAGCTAAAAAATACGGTACATAAACTCATATCAAGTTCCAACTTATCCTTCAAAGTATTAATAACTGGTGTATATGCAGGGCAATTACACTTTACGTTGAAATCACCAAACGATTGACAGAATAGTTGTCTATTTGGTTACAACAACCTCGCAATTACAACCGCCTCATATCGTGCTGCATTCTTATGTTCCTCCTCACATTTCTTTTTGTCCATAGTTTCTCATGTATTCTGCCCTACTCTTCTTTTCAATTCCTGTACATTATTCACTATTTCATTTCACCAGTTCAAAATACAAATTACTACATAAATGATTGTCGTGTACAAATGAAATATGAATACACAACAACTACACTTCACCCTATAGAATCTTTTCACACACTTCGATTTTTGGTTTTCATGTTTTACTTTCACCGATTATAACCACATCACTTCCACGCTACATTTTCATATACAAACATCGCGGTATTCCAAAATTAAAATTTCATTCCCATTCCCAAACTCAAGGTACTTTACGCGGAATTCATATAGGAATCTCGCGAACAATCCTAGTGGAGGTACGGTAGGTGGGAAAAAACTAAAAACGTGTTAGTCATTCTAACTTGCAATAGATGTGTAAACATCTAGCAGAACAATGTTGCATGGAAGTGATGTGGGTGTATTCGGTTACAGACAATTATTAAAAAAATGATCGTCTTTTTGTTCTAATAACTTTATTTAACCGAATATACCCACATCACTTCCACGCAATATTATTCTGCCAGATGTTAACACATCAATTTGATATCTCTTCCTTCCAACCATGTAAAATAGTATGTGATTGCAAGGAAGATATATCTAAATAATTGATGTGTTAACATCTGGCAGAACAATGTTGCGTGGAAGTGATGTGGGTATATTCGGTTAAATAAAGTTATTAGAACAAAAAGACGATCATTTTTAAAATAATTGTCTGTAACCGAATACACCCACATCACTTCCATGCAACATTGTTCTGCTAGATGTTTACACATCTATTGCAAGTTAGAATGACTAACACGTTTTTATTTAAGTATATATGTAAAATCTTACATTTTTGGAAAGATTATTAATGTAAGTATATATATAAATAGGGTAAAATTTATTTACTTCATGCATTCAGCATTTCAAATGAATGTGTATACAAAATAATGCTAACCTCAAATGTGACTCGCTTAAAAAAATACACATTTTTAAAGTATATATGTAAAATCTTACACTTTTTGTGAAAGATTATTCATTTATTTATTTCACGCATTCAGCATTTCAGATGAATGTGTGTACAAAATGATGCTAACCTGTACGGACATGTACAATCGGCCTGGTATTTACGAATGAATAACTAAAATCTACGGATCTAATATCTGTAATATCTACAGATTACTGCAAATAATTACATTTTTCATCTACCTTCATTTTCTTCAATCAGACTTTGCATTAACTTTCTATTATATATTTTTCCTTTGCCCCGTTCGTTCAAACTTTCGCTCCTTTTACACTCAAACTCAGAGTGAACTCAGCTCTCTAGCGGAGTCTGTTTGAGGTGACTCATGTAGCCGACTCACGGCGACACAAACTAAATGGAAAGCACTTTCGGCGACACGAGTCGACTCGTGTCGACTTGTGTCAGTAAAAGGAAAGCACCCACTGAAACTCGGAAAAAGCCGGCCGTGCCAACAGGGCCACGTCTAAGGCTTAACTCACACGGTGCGACTTCACTGCGACAGCAGTGCGACAGAACTGACGCACGCTGTCGCAGGAATCGACGACTTTCCTGCGACAGTTTTATCCCACCGCGTGAGCAGATGCGCGGCAAACTAACACAACGACACTGCCACTGTAGATGTCATACAGACAAGCGCGAGGTGCGTGTCGCACTGCTGTCGCAGGGAAGTCGCACCGTGTGAGTGCTTCGCTGCGTCTCCATGCTGATTTACCGCGTGCGACATACTCTCGACCGAGTCCGACCGAGTGCGACAGTTTTGTCACACTGCTGTCGCAGTGAAGTCGCACCGTGTGAGTTGGCTCTAACGGGGGGCCATTTCGCGCCACGCACCAAAAAGCCATGGGGCGCCAAAAGACCTCGTAAAAGCCAAAGCACATCTAGGCGAAGCGAGCGACGCGAAGCGACGCGCCGCGAAGCGAAGCTACCTTTTATATTTCCATTGATTCTTACGAGGTAACGCACACTTGAGCGAATCGAAGCGAAGCGAAGCGCCGCGACCTAGGATAAGCATACTTGTGCGACTGGAAGCGCAGTGAGAGAACCTACCTTTTATATTTCCATTGATTTTTACGAGGTAACGCACACTTGAGCGAAGCGAAGCGAAGCGCCGCGAACCGAAGCGCCGCGACGTGGACGGAATGTAATTCGTTAACGGATGTAAAGTTTCGTCGATCACTTCCGTTAACGATTCGAAAATCCTTTCCAAGATAGATCTCGTCAACGAAATGAATTTTCTCACACGAAATAGTATCTTATATCATAAGGCGGAAATTCGAGATTTTTTCAGACTGTGTTTAACTAGGTCGTAACACGAGGCATGGTTTGGGGAGGAGGCTACGATCTAAACACGGTCTTAAAAATCGGAGGATTTCCGCCGAATGACATACTTATACTATTTTTCCTCACGAATGTCCATTTCTCAAAACAAAACATGTACACGGCTCATTTCACGTTGCGTTCATCAGTTTGAAAAAGGCGAAAATGAATGAAAAAGGCGAAAATGACATTTCACGGCGGTTCCCTTCCCTCCCTTCTCTACCCGGGTATCTATATATGGATATTTTCAGGTATAGCTATTTATACCTGGTAGAGAAGGAGATAGAATTGGCCGCGCTTCGCTTCGCCCAAGTGTGCGTTGCACAGCCGCGCTTCGCCTAGATGTGCTTTGACCTTAACTTCTCTAGAAAAGGGCGCTAAGCACGAAGGTGTCTCATCATCTAGAAGCGGTCCTGTGTGCCAAACACGTACGCCCGAATGGTTACGGAAGGAGCCGAACGGTGGAGCTCGAATAACGGAATTTGAAACACAATAGGTACCTGTCTTACGACTGAGTGCGAAATGTATTTGCTATGTGGATCTGAACGCGTGGCGCCACCGGTGGCAATTCTCTAAGTTATGAACATCAACATTGTACAGTATGTACATTGGTTGCAAGTGAAAAATCATTTCAATACAATTGTTTATTTGTGTTTTATGTTAAATAAACATTAGAGGAAGCAGTTTGACACGTGTTTTACTATGGAATATTATGGTACACATGGGTATACACGATGTTCTAAACTTATAAATTGGCCACCGCAAGCGCTGGCTACCTTCCCCCTCTACTTTTTGCCCGCTTGCACGGAACGAATAGCCGCGCCTGTATTTACTTTACGCGATGGAGCTCTTGTTTTTACATGAAATTGAAATTCAAATGAATTTGAATCGAAAACTTTTAAAAAATATTAAATTATTCCATATTATTTGAACAAATTCTGTATAAGTAATAATAATATGATTAATTAACAGCGGAATACAAATAAGTGAAAGCAAATCCACGGCAGTAATATTTGAACTGAAATAAATTTTCAGATTATGTCACTATTACCAGACTTAAAATTAAAAACAAAATATAAATAAACAATGAAATATCAACAAATGCATCTAAAAATAAAATTAATAATCCTGCATGGTATGATACTTTATAAAACATTCCGGTACATGCAAAACATTCCGGTATTGTTCGTCGGCTTTTTGCCGCCAATTGTTTATATAATGATACTGATTGTTCTCTACAGAGACTCCATGCAAACTCAGTTCGTACTGTATACATATGTAATCATGTATGGCTAGCACTGGCTCATAAATGATCAGATATATTGCTACATCTGATTATATAAGTATGTTATATATAAGTTCATACTAGCTTACGTTTTTATATCTCACAATATATTAATTAATATATAATCAGAATATCTGCTTACACGTGAATTTACACTAAACATAATACATGACTATATCAGGACATACAGGAATCCATATATGATCAGATATACTACTATATCTGATTAGATATGGGTCGGCACACAATAGCCATATATAATTATATCTGAACATACATGAATCCATATATGATCAGATATACTACTATATATGATTAGATATGGATCAGCACAATAGCCATATATAATTATATCTGAACATACATGAATCCATATATGATCAGATATACTACTATATCTTATCATATATGGGTTTATATAATACCAGATATAATTGTATCTGATCAAATATAAATCCATATATGATCAGATATCAGCATATCTCGAATCATATATAATTATAAATATAAATATATATATGACAGGTTATATGAGTATATATAATTATATATGATTATATATAATCATTTTTTTCCGGGGAATCAAAACAAGAGTAAGAATGTAAAGGGCAGCCCATTGAGCTATAGATACTGATTAACCTAGGTTTTATTATATGTATTTCCTTATTTAAAATATCACGCAAATTTTACATCTAGTATAATCACTAAATTGTTATAATTGAAAAACAAAACAAGTATTATCGAAAAGTGCCTCGCGAATGGAACGAGTAGACAATGGTAGAGAGCTTTATCGACGCTCTATCGATGTTACATAAAGCTACATAAAGTTCACCCACGTGAGTAACTTATAAACTCACTTTTATAGCTTTCATATAGCAGCAGTATTATAGCAAAGATACACTGCAATGTTTCTTAGTACGTAGTTATGAATGTTTGAGTATATAATAATACTTTAACACTAATGGCTATAATATTATTACAGAATGACCATATCAATTTACCTTTTATCTTATTATGGTATTATTTTACTATATTATAAAATGTACCTTTTTATGATATTAAAGTGCAATATTGTTTCAGTGTTGATGTTCTTCATCTTTATTACGAACATAATTTGTATACGTTACATTGAAATCCATTAATACCCCGGAGTTACGTAATAAGTGGGACTGGAAAAGATGACATAAATTGAAAAGTACGTAAATCGGGATATAGATTCCAATAGGTATATATTTAATTTGAGGTGTACTAGATCCTTAACTGGTTCTTCACTAAAAAAAATACCTAATTACTGCCGATTGAGACGTTCCTCGCGAATTACACTGGGCCCAAACTCAATGTTATGTAGTTAGAAACAGTTAGAAGTTACTGGTTAGATGTTCGGTAAAATCTAGGATTGTACGAAAAAAAATTAGAGGCAGCATTATCAAGAGAGGGTAAGGAATTGAAAATTAAGGAACATCGAATTTACGTAAATCAGGTTATTATTACATTATATGAAAAGAAACGCTAGGGTTAAAAAATAATATTATACCTTTTAGAGAGCAGAAATGGTGTTACCACGTCATTTACAATAGTATTGGCGACTTAATAGAAATTGCACAAAAAAGCTTGGATAGTAAATGAATACCTAATCGTCCCAACTCCGTTCAGTAAAATAAAGGATAACGCCCAGATAATCGCCTATGTGAGATTTCTAAAAGTTGAAACACAGCTAAATCATTTTTTTCACATCCAAAAAACGGTAATTTCGAAGAATTCATGAAAATCCTTAAAACTATTATCGAGATACATTTACATACAATTTTACTTGCTTTATAGTATAGGATAAGAATTAACGTGTACTTCATGTTCGATAGTATTGGTTCAGAAGGTAGAACTCGAGGTAGTACAAAAGAGGAAATACCTCACCAATAAAGAAGAATGTCAATAAAAATCAGGAAACCTGAGAAGATACTCGCTTTTACACGCAATTGATGCACCTATTAGATAGCAATATCATTTCAAATACACCTATCTTGAGTGTAGAAGCATATGTCTGTGGTGGATAATTCCAACTTCGGTTTTTTTCACTACCAATAATCAGAGTAGAGGGAAGAAATTAAGGGTGGCGTTAAAAAAAGATTCCGCTATAATATGGTTTTCGCTGTACATCACTATTTTGTTATACTAAATAGAATAACTAAAGGGGTCGACACTGAAGGAACACAATTTTGTTCAGATATTGTGCACTAACACTAATGGCATGATTTCCTACAGTCCCCTTACACCACCTACTCCTTGGCATCAACTATAGCGACGTCGTTCAATTGT
This sequence comes from Xiphydria camelus, assembly GCA_963678675.1. NCBI lineage: Eukaryota > Metazoa > Arthropoda > Insecta > Hymenoptera > Xiphydriidae > Xiphydria > Xiphydria camelus. Next base: position 11,895,916 of record OY783197.1, read on the forward strand.
CAATGTCGGAGATGTCGCAATTTAACCAAAGTGTTACTTTGGCAAGAGTTGACAGCCATGTCATGATGAATATGCTACTGCTGTTGCATTTGATTCTAAATTACGAAACGAGATTTTAACTGATTTCTCACTATGCACAATTGCAACTCACCTATATACTACGCGATTTAGTAAACAATTAAAGATGAAATAAAAAAGATAACCAAATTATGGAAGATGTATTTAAAAGAGCCCCGTAATTTTTAAAACGATGAGATATCCACTCAATTTTATTCCAGGCTGTATACAAGTCGTACTTATAAACATGAACTATTCTATCGTTTAAAGCTAAACAAGCAATTTAAAAATTGTAAAATTTCTAACTCTTCCAGCGTAGGTACTCCGAAATCGTCGTCCTTCATTCATTTTACTGTACTTTGAAAGTGTTTTGTCTACAAATTAATTCGTTGTGAGCACATAATACTAATGTACACAGCTCCGTATTATCGCATAAATCGATTACGAGCAAAATATTAGGAAAGCTGCTCACGTAGAAATTTATCCGATAATAAAATTACTCAATCGCTGGTCCGTTAATTTAAAACCATATAAAAATATGCCCTAGCAAATTCGATGTCACCAAAAGCTGTATACTTTAAGCATTCGGTACAATTTAGGGGGAGTATAAAATTAGTAAAATTTCAGTGGCAATTGGATAAAATACAGAAATGATTCCAAAGGTACACTACATGGTATATCTATTAATTTTTTTTTCAAATAAAAGTATGCCTAGAAATGCGTGCCTGCCCAAAAAATGCCGTTCTAAAACTGCATTATATGTACATATACATATATGCAGTAGCTCGATACTTCTAAGACGAAACAAGGCTATATTCTGAATAATCGCATGCATTAAAGTCTTAACTTATTTTGCATAATCGATCAGATCCCCTTTCAACGCCATCGTATCTCTTTATATTTACCAACCGACGATCGTTCAGTGCACGGAGATGTAAGGTAATTTAATAAGGTATTAAAATTGAGAATTCAACCAATTCCAGACATGATTAAAATTAAGCTCGAATTGTGTTCCGAGTAGGATTAAAATACAGTACTACCTGTTGCTATCACATTTCCTTCATTTGCTCTATCAATCTAACTGACCAATTGTATAACTTCATGTAAAAAAAAAACGCCAAAGATTATGCAGGGCCACTTAAAAAAAATAACCTACTAATAATCGAATCGACAGAAACACTAACAAAAATTGCACGCTATGCTTCGCTCACTCCCCCCAAAAAAAATATCGTTAAAAAAATATTGATATCCGAATGTAGAGCCATATATACCAAGTATATTTTTCAGAGTGGGCGATATAAGAGACGCATACGTAAGAGTGAAAACTTCAATTAACCCTTCATACATCGCCCATCCTGCAAATCACTCGGTATAATCAAGACCAACAAAAGTAATTGAGATCGAAATAACAAACGACTATACCAAAGCAGGCCACCAATGTTCAAAATCCTACTTGGCGGGCCCGTACCTAAAGAAATTGATATTCTTAAATGCGCGTATTTTATTTAGATCAAATCAGTTACCGTAAGTGTTGAATACAATCAATGCTGTCTCACTGGATATATAAGTAATATTTATAAGTACCCCCCCCCCCCCGATAGCCAGGTAGCTTTACAGTGGTGGCACTGTGGGACCACACGGTGACTTTGAGTAACATCACAGTGATGTCTTGGTGCGTGCCCACTGGGGTACCACTGTGGCATCATACAGCGTACAAAGTGGATAAAGTAAGATTTCGCAAAAGGGGAACGCACGCAGATACTTTACCGAGGTTTTTCACTGTGTGCCCGTGCAGTGCCGCCGCCTGCCACTCGCCTAGTGGTGTCGCTTTTTTTTTGTCATACCCTACCCGCCCTACCCGGATTCGAACCTGCGTTCTTTAGGATACGAGATGCTTCGAAACTGGGAATGCCATCGCATTCTACCAATTGAGCCACTGACTCTTCAAGCGGTGTCGATCCACTCCGGTCATCATATAGAAACCGGACATGACAGTGACTGCTCTCGAAGGTTCTCATTAAATTTTTTAAAATAATTTGATATTTTTCTTTTTCAAAATAAATGTCAACATAACCACGTAACATAAACAAAGAATTTGTAAATAAAAGTAGTTTTAAAAGTATAATAGTTTTATATTTTCCTGCGGAATCAAAAAGAGAAACCAAAATGCAGTGAAAATCGTCGCTTCTTGCGTACAATCATCACATGGTACTATTTGCCCTACCGATTTATGTACAGAAGCGTTGCAAAAACATGTTTGCATCTTCCTCTGGCCCAGCTGCACTTGCACGTTACTTCTTTATTGTTGTTTCCCAGTAAGATGTTAACTTCAACTTCGTGAGGAGTACTTGTTACATGTGACGACTGTATGCAAGAAGCGACGATTTTCACTGCATTTTGGTTTCTCTTTTTGCTTCCGCAGAAAAATACAAACTGCTTTCAATACCGCTTCTCCTTCCTCTAGCGGCATTTTTTACTCTCCTAGAATTGACAAGATATCTTCGAAACCGATATTCATCACTTATGAATTATTGAGTTTATTGCACTTGCACACTTAAAACTACTTTTCTTTAAAAATACTTTGTTTATGTTACGTGGTTATATGTTGACATTCGGTCCGTAACGATGGCCATCTTAGGAAGAACGAAACGCCACCATACGGCGGTGTCCGACGCGAATAAAAATTCCGTAAGCGTAAGCGAATAGCCCAATCAGGATCAAGTATTTCGTTGTGGCAAAAATTCGCACTCCGGATCCTCACTGTGGCATCACAGTAACATCACTCAGTGACGCCACCGCGTGATGCTTGGGTGAAAGTCACGCTTGGCTATCGGGGTACCGTATGTCCGTCTCTGTACTGGCCAGTTTGAAAGTTACCTTCGGATAGGCTTGGTCGGTACTCGAGTCATTTAATACCCCCGATAGCCAAGTTTCGTCACTACGAGCGCACTCTGCCGTCACGCGGTGGATTTAGGAAACATCACAGTGACCTTATCGTGCGTGCCCCCGCGGACGTCACAGTGGCGACACGGAGTGGCAACGGCGAGTGAGGTTACTGTGACTGCACAGCGATCGTCACTACAACAGCACTGTACAGTCACGCGGTGCGCTTTCAAAATAATTGTCGGTATGTAGATTTTGCAAAAAGGGAACGCACACAGTGACTTTATCCGCCTAGAGGTGTCGCTTTTTTTTCGTGCCCCACCGGGATTTGAACCTGCGATCTTTGGGATATCCTATGCCAGATGCCTCGAGACTGTGAGAAACGTTTTCGCATTCTACCAATTACGCCACCGACTTTTCGAGAGATGTTGGTCGACTCCAGTCATATATAGAAACCGGACATGATAGTGACTGCTCTCGAAGGTTCTCGTTAAATTTTTTAAAATAATTTGATATTTTCTTTTTTAAAACAGTAGCGATTATGATAATTATTCATTTACTATTTATAGTAGAATATTCGTCAAGAATCATGTTAAAGTTAACCCATTAGTGCCCAGCGTCTTATTTATAGGACGGCCATTTGGAATTTTTTTCTCATAACCTCTGAGTAACAAATCATGCAACTTTCGTAAAGAAAATCCACCAAAAATTAATTTGGGCATTAATGGGTTAAGTTCACGATGGAATTTTTGTATTATTAGGTGTTGGAATTAATTTATAGCGTCGATCTCTTAACAATAAATGGCACGCAGGTAGTACTACTGACACTATTTCGTTGTTACCGACAGTAATGTAATCGTAAACATCACAATTAATTGTAAGAATTCTTTATACATAAGTGTTTGACATGAGTCTTGATGGACTAATGCCTCCAAATCATTATCTTCAAATTTATTCGGCTCCTTGTGGTCCAAGTCGAAATCACCAGCTTTATAAAACGTGTAAACCACTTCCGACGCGTTTGCTCGCAGCTAGAGCATGTACACTTCTACTAAATACGATGAGCTTCAGCTACACTTTTGTTCATATTAAAATAATGAAGGAAAACTCCCCGCAAGAACACTTTATTCGGCACAAATTTTGATATATTTAATAAATTATAAAATGTTGTTATTTATGATTTGAAAAAAGGTTATGTACGGCAAATGACGTCCGATGATAATAGCTCATTGGGAGTTGACTTATCACCAGTAGGAAAACGTCTTAAAAGTTTGGGCATGATAATATTTTTTCATTAAAAAAACGCTACGAATTAATTCCAACACCTAATATAATTTTTACTGAACAATTTAAATTTTTTAAAAGATTAAGTCACAGGTGCGTCACAGTAACGTCACCCAGTGACAATCACTGCGTGGCATCCCAGTAACGTATGAGTAACGTCACTCAGTGACAATCACGCAGTGGCGGCACAGTGAAGTTCCCGTGCCAACAGACGTGCTGCCACCGCGTGACGCTTGGGTGAAAGTCACGCTTGGCTATCGGGGACGGTAGAAGTCGAGCCGGCAGTTAGAGTTGATGTCAATTCGGGAGATCGAGGCGTCTAACCTTGAAATTGTGAATTTGTGAATAATGGAAATTACAAAAATAATTATAATATTACGGTATACCGTATATCCCACTCTGTACTGGCCAGTTTAAAAGTTACCTTCGGATAGGCTTGGTCGGTACTCGAGTCATTTAATACGGTAGAAGTCGAGTCGGAAGTTAGAGTTGGTGTCAATTCGGGAGATCGATGCGTCCAACCTCGAAATTGTGAATTTGTGAATAATAGAAATTACGAAAATAATTATAATTACGGTATAAAAAGTCTCGATTACCGACCAAGCCTATCCGAAGGTAACTTTCAAACTGGCCAGTACCGTACCTCGACAGCAAAAAGCGTGGATTTACACGCTAGCCGCACGCAGTGCTGCCACGTAGTGGCACCACTGTGGTCTCACCGTGGCACGATCGCGTGGCGTACACAAACTAAAAGCACCGTGGCTACACAGTGAACACACTGAGTGGTTCACAGCGTAAAGACACAGTGGTTACACTCAGTGCAGTCACGGTGCCTTTTCGACGTGCACACTTCGTAAATTTACCGACCATGAATGTCGGTAAATTCATTGTCTTCACAAAATTTTTAACACGTTCGCTGCCACCAACTCCGATTGGAGCCAGCCGACACTTTACGCCTGTGCCGCCGGCGCCGATCGGAGACACATTGTCGTGCACATTACATTATTCAGTCTGGTACCGGCACTGAGCGCGATGCAATCAATCTAAAAATGGCAGCGAATGTGTTAAATTAGAAAATAACAAAATTGATATTATAATGATGTTTTAAACAGTGCAAATTATACTGAATTATTCTATAAATAATGAATGATTAATTATCATAATCGCTACTGTTTTGAAAAAGAAAGTATCAAACTATTTTTAAAAATTTAATGAGATATATATAAACCGGCCTTTACACAATGCAACACTGAGATATCTCGGACGACGGACGATACTCGGCCGTGGCGCCAGCCCTGGCACGGCCCGGTAATGTATGTCCCGACCTTAAGCCGGGTACTGCATTAGATGGCTCGCGACGATCCGTCCGATAATTGATTTCCAGGAAAGTTATAAACCGTGGTGTTCGCAGCTTACATTCCCGGAATATGCCGTTTCGGAGAACTTAGGATTAGCTAAGGATTGGCGAGGTATTTATGACTGTGATACTATTAAACGGTGCGAACCGTTGTGTCGAATTCCATTTATCCGCTCGTTATTTCTCGAAGAATAGCAATCTTAAATTAGTATAGAAAATATTTGAATTTTACCGCTATAAAATCTAGTAACCCTTGAACGTTGTACGGCCATAGGATCTAATCTAGTTGCATATGCGACACTGCACAAATTTATATGTACCGTATGTCCGCGATCAATCAATCCATAGCAAAATTGCGAGTTTTGCATGAGCACTCCCGTGGGTCTCCTCGTCCAATAGAATCACCGGAGAAGCGTGAATGCGCATGCGTAGTCATCTGCGTTGGCGTCGTCAGCAAGTTCAGATCGGTTATTTCGATAACCGATGTTCGTATGTTGATGTCCGTATGACAGATGTCCATATGACCTTGAAATTTGCCTTCGGCCGGGCTTGGTGGCCGGGGCGAATTCGAGCAATTTTTACCGGTAGAAGTCGAGTCGGTAGTTAGAGTTTGTGTCAATTCGGGAGATCGAAGCGTCTAACCTCGAAATCATGAATTCTTGAATAATGGAAATTACTCACCATAGTTCACAAATCCACGATTTCAAGGTTAGACGCTTCAATCTCCCGAATTGACACCAACTCTAACTAACGACTCGACTTCTACCGGTATTAAATGACTCGAGTACCGACCAAGCCTGCCCGAAGGTAATTTCAAACTGGCCAATATGTACAGAGTGGGACATACGGTACAGAGTGGGACATACGGTATCCCGTAAGAAACGCAACAAGCTATATTTACCTTCGGCAGTATTTGCCAACGGTGCACATGTAAAAGACTCAAACACCGTCGGCAAATACTGCCGAAGAAAAATGTCGCTTGTTGCGTTTCTTACGGGACGTGCGGTATACGGTATTACGGTATATATAGATTATTTAGACAGAGGTACAAGTGTTAGCTGTTTACGGAGCGCGTGGGGAAGCTAGGAGAAAGTGATTAGGCTTGTGTGCGTCACCAATGCTAGCTGCGCTATTAGTAGGTTGTATAGCGATTTACTATATCGACATCATCGACATGAAAATGTAATGCCACCTTAGGTTTACCCTCATACCGCCGTAATAGATGTTTACACATCAAAAATTTGTATTTTTTCTGAAGATTTAAAAAAAAAATTTAGTTTTTTTATATTGCGTTTTTTATGTAAAATGGAAACAAAAAATGTTGTACGTCAAACCGACATTTTTAATTTTCATGATTTGTTTACCCTAAATTTCTACATCTTTTACGGTAATTTTGAGAGCATTTAGAAAGTGGGGCCTCCCATGGAAATTTTTTAATGAATTTTTTAGTGATTTGAAATGTCGTAATTGACTATTTATGCTACCTTAGAATGGATTTTTTTGCCCTGTTAAAATGTAATTCCAATACATGATTTTATAAAATTGTACAAAATTTGTTATTAATATGACAGATCGAATTATTAAAAATGTAATGCTATATAAATATGGGCCTTTTAAGTATCTCAAAATGTCTGATGCATTAGTATATATTTCGTAGTGTATTGCATTAGTATTCGGTCTCACAAGTGGATAACTCGGGTTCGATTCTCACTGACAGCCGAAACTTTTTTAAAAAATTTTACAGCAAATATCTGGTAAATTTTTAATTTTAATTATTTTTTTAAATTCCATTTCACTTTTTGATTCACCTCACTATAAAAATGTTCTAAAGGACCCCGCACAAACCTTATGGGAATTTGGTCCCGGTGGATTTGGCTGGGCTCCACATATGTTGTATATCTTGACGTTCTGATCAAAAGTTATCATTGTCACAACAACGAAAAATGGACAGTTTTTGAGTTTTGAGACCTTAAAGTTCATACTTTTTGCTTTCCGTCATACGATCTATTTTGGATCGAAATCATCAAGTAAAATAAGGTTTTCTGTGAATTTTGCTAAAAATCACGTATTTTGTAGTTGGTTAGCTAACAATTCAGGTATCACCCGGTCAGACAAAAAATAAGAAGTTCTAGGGGGGGGGGGGGGGGGGACTTTATAGATGCCGCTTTTTAGTCGAAACTATACGCTCTTTTTCAGCAAATTCAAGCACGCATTCAAGATCATGTGCGATCTTGTGAGCACGTATTTGCCTCCATACACTTATGCGCGAGTATGTGCGTGTGCATAAATTTATATTTTTTAATGTCTGATTTTTCTAATTTTTTTCTAATTTTTTCCCTGTATCTGCATTGTTTTAGTGCACGAATCTTATGGAAACTAGTTCAGTACTGAAATCCTCGCGTACTTCACATATATTGTAGTTTATGACCTCCTGATCAAAAGTTACCATTGCCATAGACTAAAAAAATGTACCAGAGCTAGGAGACTTTTAAGTAGTACCTACACCTTTTACTTGCGACCATACGCTCTGCTTTATTAAACTAGTCTTATGGCTCTTAGATCCTGGTGAATATATATCACCTGCACAAAAATATTACAGGTCATGATCAGCTGTTCAAATGTCACTATAAATGCAAACTCAAAAATTAAACAGGTTCGAAAATCGGAGACTTTAAAAAGTTGTCATTTTTAACTTGCGATCTTACGTTCTACTCAATCAATCTCCGGAATGTATGCAACAGTGTTCGAGTCGTATGGACATGTTCCTGCCTCTACAAATCCCCACATGTGTGTGCATCTGTGTATGTATTTGTCATATGTATGCGAATGGACATATGTGTACAATGTTATCCGCTCTTTGCGTTGCCCAGGATCAACGACGTGGACATATCTGAATTAGAGTAAGTTTGTCTGTATTGTTTTTGGCGCATATCTCTAGTGTGGTTACATTTTGATAAAAGCTTCCTATTCGTTATTCAGCATTTCTATTACTTCATTGGGATTGTATTGCGGTGGTCTATAACCAGCATCTAAAACAGTATGCAGTAGAGAAGTTGAAGGGTAATGGACATTAACGAGCTATATATATATATATACAGTATGTCCCGTGTATAACGCAAGTATTTGAATTTCCTTGACATTTGACTTTGGTAGTGCTTGGAACGGTACTGTAGTTAGAGTTGGCTTCAGAAGAGTGCGCTGCGTTCTTACGAGCCGTGTTTTGAGAGCGAAAAGTGTAAAACGTCTGATTTCCCGGGAGCTGTTAATTCGGGAGATCGAAGCGTCTAACCTAGAAATTAACTGAATTTGTAAATAACGGTAAATAATGTGTAGAAGTGATGAGAAATAATCATACAGGTTTCGCGGAAACACGGCTCGTAAGAACGCAGCGCACTCTTCTGAAGCCAACTCTAACTACAGCACCGTTCCAAGCACTACCAAAGTCAAATGTCAGGGAAATTCAAAAACTTGCGTTATCCACGGGACATACTGTATATATCGCGGTGATGCTAATTACACAGGCCTGCGAAATTAAAGTTATTGAAAAATACAAGAGAAGTTTTCGCTGATTTTTATGTTATTTAGTGTGCTGATTTCTAAAATGGCCCCCATTTTTTTCCGTCACGTCAGGATTTTTTGTAAAATCGATATCGCTATTTTTGCTGGAATCCTATTTGAAAATTAATTATCTCGAACAATTTTGCGTACTATCTGGCAACAGTCGTTTTTATCTATACAAATATATGTAAAATAATCGATTCTTGGTGAGGCAAATTAATTTTTCAGCAATCAATTATTTTGTATAAGTTTAAATGGATGAAAACCACTGTTACCAGATCGCAGGAGCCGCCTCTGGTCGAGAGGAAAACTGAACGTTCCCTTGGGTTTAAACTTAAATACATCAACTTATGGTGTAGTTTCTAGAGAAAAATCACCAACATACTATTTTAATTTGTTTTCATTAAGATAAGTTACATGAAATAGGTTATCGACCAAAAGTTTAAAAGTTAGAAATGTTCATAAAAATCCAAGTAAACTTAAATTTTTCAAAAAAACTTGACGTGATAGAACTTTCTTATTATTTTTTTTAAATTAACACCAAAAAATACATAAAGTTCAGTTGTCACTTCACTTGTATTTTTTTCATCGCAGGCTTGTGTTATTAAGGATCGATATTCTGAATTCCGACCATCGTTTGTCGGAACAGTGACATTTGAAATGCTGATCATGACCTGCAATATTCGTGCAGGGGTGAGACATATTCACCAGGAATTAAGAGCAATATAACTAGTTTAATACATCAGAGCGTACGGTCGCAAATAAAATGTGTACTACTTAAAAGTCTCCTAGCTCTGGTACATTTTTTGAGTCTATGGCAATGGTAAGTTTTGATCAGGAGGTCATAAACTACAATATATGTGAAGTACGCGAGGATTTCAGTACTGAACCAGTTTCCATAAGATTTGTACGCTTAGAAAAATCAGACATTAAAAAATAAAAATCTATGCGCCCGTACACACTCGCGCATAAGGATATGGAGGCAAATGCGTGCTTGTGAATTGACTGAAAAAGAGCGTATGGTTAGGGTAAAAGCGGCAACTTTAAAGTCTACCCCCCCCCCCCCCCCCAGAACTGCTTATTTTTTGTCTGACTGGATAATATCTGAATCGTTAGCTCACCAAATACAAAATACGTGATTTTTAGCAAAATTCACAGAAAGCCTGATTTTACATGATTATTTCGATCCAATAGATCGTACGACGGAAAGCAAAAAGTATGAACTTTAAGGTTTCAAAACTCAAAAACTGTCCATTTTTCGTTGTTGCGGCAATGATAACTTTTGATCAAAGACCGTCAAGATCTACAACATATGTGAAGCCCAGCCAAATCCACCGGGACCAAATTCCCATAAGGTTTGTGCGGGTACTTTAAATAGACAAAAAAATTAAATAAACAAGAGTTTCAATTTCTAGACATTAATATTATCGTTGGAAAAGAATTAAAATTTAAAATTTACCAGATATGATGTAAAATTTTTTGAAAAAGTTTCTGCTGTCAGTGAGAATCGAATCCGAGTTATCGACGGGTGAGACCAAATTCTAATGCAATACACTACCATAAACATACTAATGCATCAAAGATTTTTAGATACTTAAAAGGCCCATATTTATAGGATTACATTTTTAATAATTCGATTTGTCATATTGATAACAAATTTTGTACAATTCTATAAAAACATATATTGGAATTACATATTAACAGGGCAAAAAATCCATTTTAAGGTAGCATAAATAGTCAATTCCGACATTTCAAATTACTAAAAAATTCATTAAAAAATTTCCATGGGAGGCCCCACTTTGTAAATGCTCTCAAAATTACCGTAAAAGATGTAGAAATTTAGGGTAAAAAAATCATGAAATTTAAATGTCGGTTTTGATACATTTTTTGTTTCCATTTTCAATAAAAAACGCAATATTAAAAAATAATTTTTTTTTTCGAAATCTTCACAAAAAATACAAATTTTTCATATGGGTCATTTTTTTCATATTTTGTTAATTTAAGCCGTAAATCGCGATGAAAAGAAAAAAATTAGACATAAAAATTAATAACAGCTGAACAACTTATGGTATCGTTCTGAAAATTTTGGCCAGTTTTCATATTGATTAGATACTTGAAAAAAAATCAACAACTAAATCTGAGACCCAAAAGGTTCTGCTACTAAAAGTTGACCCCTCCCAATTTTCGGCGCCACTGGATATTTTACAAAGAAAATTAAAGTTTTGGATTCCCTGTTTAATTTAGAAAAAAAATTACTTTGCAAATTTTTGATTTATATCTTCATTTTTGAGATGTTTGAGTTTATAAGGTTGCAGACAGGCTAAAACTTATGATTGAACTACCAAGAGAATATGATATGAGAGGCCAAAACTGTTTTCAACATTTTATTATTGACTAGACATACATCAGAGATACGAAAAAAACAAAAATAAATTTAAAAAAAAACAAATTAATTAGTTTTTAATACATTATTTTTCTTTTAATTTAATTTTTTTTCGTATCTTTGATGTATGTCTAGTCAGTGTCGCCGGCAGTAGCCGAGTGGTCTAAATGCTAGCCTCTCGAAGACTGCTCGGGCGATAGGTCTAGGGTTCGAATCCCGGGTTGCGGAAAAATAATTTTCCGGGATCCGGGGATCGAGCTAAGACCGGCTGTACTCGGGGTGGGGAGGGGGGGCTTCTGCACGGAGGACCCCCTTCCCCAGTGAGTGAGGACAGGGAGGGGCCCCCCCTCTGGTTGGGACACCTGGGAGGGCTAGGGGACTCCTGCATGCCATCTGCATGGAGGCCCTGGGCTCACCGGGGGTCGTGGGCGGAGGGGGGGACTCCTCTCTGTCTGAGTGGCCCCAAGTGTGGCTCGGGTACAATGGTCCAAAAAGGACTGAGTGCCCGTTAAATGCTAAGTACAGTACAATGTCTAGTCAGTAATAAAATGTTGAAAACAGTTTTGGCGTCTCATATGGTATTTTCTTGGTAGTTCAATCATAAGTTTTGGCCTGTCTGCAACCCTACAAATTCAAATATCTCAGAAACGAAGCCATAAATCAATAATTTGCGAGGGTAATTTTTTTTCTAAATTAAACAGGAAATCTAAAAATTATATATTTTTTTAAATATCCAGTGGCGCAAAAAATTGGGAGGGGGAAAAGAGGGTACCGGCCCCTAGTATCTACGCCACTGGAGAATTTTTAAAATGATTTTAATCATTACTTAGAGGTGTACTACATTAGTCTGTGTGCGAAATTTCATGGAAATTGGTCCAGTGGTTTAAAAGTTATGATGAGAAAACCATTTTTTCCACAACTTTGACACCTTGTACCTTTGTTCGTAAGCATTTTTTAAAGAAATTTTCTTATGAAAGTCTACTTTATTTTTGTTTTTCTATCACATATCAAAATTAATGACGTTAAACCTGGACAATCCTGTATACAAATAAATTTCATACGTACAGGGTGTTCATTTTAAAACTTACCACCCACGTTATCTGCGTAGAGACATATTTCTGAAAATCGCCGAGACACGTCAACAAAATTATTGAGGGGGAACATTTTTTATAAAAATTCGACGCCCCCCCCCCTCAACCACCTGACTCCGGGGGCGGTAACCCCAATATTCTTAAATGGAACAGGGGGTCGAGTGATACCTCATTTTAAAGGGCTTTTAATTGTGTACATTTTGACGTCCTACTTTTCAAATTTGACGTTAAAATGAGGTATCACTCGACCCCCTGTTCCATTTAAGAATATTGGGGTTACCGCCCCCGGAGTTAGGTGGTTGAGGGGGGGGGGGGGGGGCGTCGAATTTTTATAAAAAATGTTCCCCCTCAATAATTTTGTTGACGTGTCTCGGCGATTTTCAGAAATATGTCTCTTTACGCAGATAACGTGGGTGGTAAGTTTTAAAATGAACACCCTGTATATTGGATACATACTATATATATGAAATAAGTATAAACACAATATATCTCAAATATATTTATTTGTATTTTCGTATATAAATTGGATATACAGGGTGTACCATTAATACCGCATTCGGAGAAGCTAGCGTGATTCTTCGTTTGATTATAACCAAAAGCTGAAGGAATTAGTGAAAAGCTCGAATGCTGCCTATTTGCAAATAGTTGAACCACTGCACTCTCAGTCCGCACGAATTTAAAATTAACCGCCGTTTCAAAACCCGCCGCTACAGCGCCTTACCGATCTCAGTACCTTTCAAGCGTACGCTGACGTGTATCTATCTGCTGTGTGAACTCTAAGCCTACACTTGTCATCGAGTTATTGCAAAATCTGTCTTTACAATTAGTTGGGCGGAAACGCCGAAAATCGGGCCACAAGTCGAAAAGTTAATGGATTGACCTGAATTCGGGTATCCGGGGGTTTTCGGGGTCGCTGATTACGAATCCGAGGCCAAAATTGCAAAATTCCTAGATGGCGCCACAATACGGCGCATGCGCGGATCAAATCTCGACGTAAAATTGAGTAATGCCCTGAATTCGGGTACCCGGGGGTTTTCGGGGTCGCTGATTACAAATCCGAGGCCAGAATTACAAAATTCCTATATGGCGTCACAATACGGCGCATGCGCGGATCAAATCTTGACGTATGAAAGTGAGCAATTGCCCTGAATTCCGGTACCCGGGGGTTTTCGGGGTCGCGCTATGGTTTCTAGGAAAGGATTGTTTAGGCAAAAGTCTAAACAGGGTTTTAAAAAATATATAAGCTTAACTGTTTTTTGTAGAGTATATTAACGCTAAGAAACTTTGATGTCTTTTAGAAGTAACTAAACTTATAATCAAGGACGAGCAACGGTACCATCGCGTTAGCTCACGTCATCCCTATCAAGCCAATCAGCGCAGGATTCGTAATCAGCGACCCCGAAAATCCCTGAGTATTCAATTTCACCCAGATTTGATCAACTTTTGAGGAACCTTTCCGCCATATTGGATCCGCCATATTTTATTTCGATATTTTGACTTTGGATTAGTAATCAACGACCCAAAAAACCCTCGAGTAATCAATTTCACCCAGATTCGATCAATTTTTAAGTAAATTTTCCGCCACATTGGATCTGCCATATTTTTTTTCGAAATTTTGACTGGATTCGTAATCAGCGAGCCCAAAAACACCCGAGTACTCAATTTCACCCAGATTCGATCAATTTTTGAGGAACCTTTCCGCCATATTGGATCCGCCATATTATTTTTCGAAATTTTGACTGGATTCGTAATCAGCGACCCCAAAAACCCCCGAGTACTCAATTTTACCCAGATTCGATCAATTTTTGAGGAACCTTTCCGCCATATTGGATCCGCCATATTGTTTTTCGCAATTTTGACTTTGGATTCGTAATCAGCGACCCCAAAAACCCCTGATTACTCAATTTCACCCAGATTCGATCAATTTTTGAGAAACCTTTCCACCATATTGGATCCGCCATATTGTTTTTCGAAATTTTGACTTTGGATTCTTAATCAGCGACCCCAAAAACCCCCGAATACTCAATTTCATCAGGATTCGATCAATTTTTAAGGAACCTTTCAAGTGCTTTTCAAGTTGCGGACTCACAGTCCGGCGCATGTAATCTTGTTACAAATGAGGGCGCGTGTACCCGAAGGTTAAGTACGGGACTCGAAAATTATCGAGCGTCATCTTTTGCTCTAACGTCATTCCTTGTCCTGTCAATCAGGGCATCTTGCATCAGCCCACGCTACCTCCACCGCATTCCAATTACGGTTAGATGTAAGCTATATAAGACGGAACCAAATGCTATATTCGTCTCCCGCAATCTCAGTATCAATCGATATCGTCAGGGACGAACGATGCCTTGTACCAAGTCAATCTAATGTAGTGTAGTGTAGTGTGAATCTCCAGTACACATCCAATTCGCAAGTTAAACGGTTCGTCTTTTTGAATTACAAGTACAGAACAGTAAAACATAATATCTTCCCCAGAAAAGAGTCGTATCTCACAAAATAATAATGTAGGCAACTAACATTACCATGTACGTTTAATAGTATCTCCGATTTATGAACATCTTCCGTCGGAAACTATCGTATCTCAAAAGTATAAAAAATGAGTTACCTACTACAGTCTTCGTTGGATGAGTCGATTTGCGCAAGTCTGCCCGCTGCAGTATTTACAAATGACAGAGCACTTCAAATCAACCTTTCTACATCTACATGCTGAGCCACATCCTTTTCTACATTTGCAGGAGATAAATGTAAGGAGCACTGCAGGAGCAGGATCTTCAGTTGTTGTAACTGGAATGAGTCCAGTCTTACTCCTTTTCCATCCCCATTTTTCCGGATTCTTGTTAACACCATACCGACTTTGGACTTGGTGAAAAGTGTGAAGTGAATGCTGTCGAGCAGCTGCTATTGTGGGTGGTAGTAATTCAAAGTTGAATCTACTTTTTGTGACTAATTTTGCGAAATATTGATACCGGAGAGAATTCAAAGGTGTGTTTCCTTGGCGAGCTCCGGACAGCTTGGCCAAAAATTGTTCTCCAGCTGCAACAATGGTGTCTGAATCTGCGTTTTTGTCCCTGAAAACTTGCTAGGTTCGATTCAGTTTGTCGGACTTTTGGAGTATTTGTAGGAACTTGATCTTTCCTTGATTGAAGATCGCAAGAAGTGGTATCGCAACCGCTGAATGCATGTAAAAACAGCAAATTATCTGCAACTGCTTCTCCAAACTGCAAACTTTGAGAAGAATAAACCACTTCTGAAGTTTTTCCTCTGGCCGGTTTCAGAAAGTAAATATTCGGATGTGTGCCCTGGCCAACGCTGTTAGAAAAACAAGAAGATCGATGTCTTCTCCAACAATATACTATAACGTTACTATTGTATCGGTGACTGCACTTCAATTATTAATATGTTCACTGCCGTCTCGGTCTATATGACCGAGAAAAAAGTTTCCAGACACGCCGTCTCGGTCTATTAGACCGAGAATTTTACATTTGCACAAAATTTAGTAAAGTATTTTTGCACATAATTTAGTAAAGAATAGGAATTTTGAAAAAATTCTTACGGGAGTCGTTACTACATTTATAAACGTCTGTCTGCGCACTGTCGGCAGTCAACGTGTTAACCCGTTCGCAGCGAATGACCTTTCTTCTGTGCGGAAGAGATATTTTGTTAAAGCATTTAAATATTGGGGATGACGCCTTATGGCGTCATCCGCACATAGTGGGGGAGTACGTTGTTGCCATTAGGCGTCATCCACAGCGAAAGTGTTCATTGTAAGGCATACGCCAAAAAAAAAAAACAATACAATCGTAAAGAGCGTGGGGCGTATACGCCCCACGCGGCGTGAACGGAAAGTCTTCACAAAAACGGTCTGGCAGGGAACGTGTTAATAGCCTGCAAACATTCAAATCGTTTTGATGTATTAAATTAGAATTGTCCGCATCAATCTTAATAAAAGGGATCTCATTTACACAAACTTGTACCGAGATTCATTCTGATCTTATCTATATATATAAAAATGAATGTTTGTCTGTCTGTCTGTCTGTCTGTCTGTCTGTATGTCTCTTATGCCTTCCTAAACCGTTCATCCGATTGCGATGAAATTTTGGGAAATGGTTGGACGCATGCCCGCGATGGTTTCTGAGTAAGTAAATCTTATACAGGGTGTTGAAAAAGTCCCGGTATGGCCGATTATCTCAGCGGGAAAACATTTTAGAGAAAAATGTTTAATACAAAACTTTAAGGATTTTACCTTGGCTGTCCATTGGTCGTATTGGATTTGACCTTGACCGTGACCTTTAAGGTAATATCAAATGCCTTCCTAAACCGTTCATTTGATTGCGATGAAACTTTGGGGAATGGTTGGACGCATGCCCGCGAAGGTTTCTGAGTTAGTAAATCTTATACAGGGTGTTCAAAAAGTACCGGTACGGATGATTATTATGCCTTCCTAAACCGTTCATCCGATTGCGATGAAACTTTGGGGAATGGTTGGACGCATGCCCGCGAAGGTTTCTGAGTTAGCAAATTTTATAAAAAGTTGTTCAAAAAGTACCGGTACTGATGATTATTATGCCTTCCTAAACCGTTCATCCGATTGCGATGAAAAGTTGGGGAATGGTTGGACGCATGCCCGCGAAGGTTTCTGAGTTAGTAAATCTTATACAGGGTGTTCAAAAAGTACCAGTACGGATGATTATTATGCCTTCCTAAACCGTTCATCCGATTGCGATGAAAATTTGGGGAACAGTTGGACACATATCCACGAATGTTTCTGAGTTAGTAAATCTTATACAGGGTGTTCACAAAAAGTCGAACTATGCTTGACCTAAATTTGACCTCCGCTGACAATAAAGGTAACATGAAAAAAATGGTCAAGGACACATTTGAACGCGAAAAAAAATTAATTTGACCTTGATATAATCTTGAAGGTCATGGTCAAGGTCAAATCCAATATGACCATTGGGTAGCCCGGGAAAAATACTAAAAGTTTTGTATTACAAATTTTTCTATAAAATGATTTCCCGCTGAGATATTCAGCCGTACCGGGACTTTTTGAAGGTCAAGTACAGTTCGGCTTCGTACCATGAAAACTATGGGCCCTATAAAAATTCTTTTTGATAGAATAGCTTAGGATTTTTCCGTAGCTAACAATGTGGTGGACGGACAAAATCAATCCACAAGCTACCCGTGCGAAGCCGGGACGGGCTGCTAGTCTCTAATAATAATGCATCTAATACCAATAAAATATATAGAGATATGTAAGCTTACTGATACACTCCGCAAAACAATTAAGGGATCACTTATATTCCGCAAAAAAGAAGGCCATTTTCAACTGGCTGGAACTTCGTCAAAAATGACACAATTTCTACCGCTGCACCTACTAATCATTTTAAAGGTTGAAATGTTAGTTTTCAGAACCATTTTTCAGTTTTTCGAAATCTTTATTAATTTCAAAGTTATGTAATTGAAAAGTGACACCACATTCCAGGAAGAAATCGTACCGAGAATTATGCTTGTTATAAGGTTCGTTTGCAAGATAGAACCTTGTCGCAAGGTTCAAAAATAAGACTGATGTAAGGCAAATCAGTTACGCTTCTCAATGTAGTGCAAATATACGCGGCAATATTGCTGTGCAAGCTTGTATTCAGATAGACTATGGTGCTTAGGACAAGGTTCTTCAACACTAGATTTACCAGCCATTTAAATATACATACATATCTCTTTCTACCAAAACCAGTCAGAATGACTGGTATTTAGAAAAAGTGCTTAGTGGGGTTTCCAGTCTTTATTTACTTGTAAAAAATGACAAAATGAGTTGAATAATATTGATTGTAATACATAAATAGATTCACAGAAATTATCAATTAATCAAATGCTTAATTATTACTAGGTAGTTAATCAGCCACAATTTTTACATACGTAAATTTTGCTCTGTATATATATTCCGAATGCATTTTTTTGCATATATTGCAAATAGTTGTGTTCAAAAAAACTTTTAGTAGTATTATAGAATTATATTACTAATATTTGAAGGCAAATCATACATTTTTTAAACATCTTTGGATCATTTTGCTACCGTTATATGTAATAACTAATAAATTGAAATTACTTATATAAATATCTAAATCTGTTGACTTGAAATTACAAATTGCTTTTCAGTCAATATCACCTATGTCTCACTTATGCACCAATTGCATACTTTGGCATAGATTACTTTTTTGTTTGTACTTGATTAACAACAGTCTTTACTCTGAATCCGAAGTGTCCAATATACTATCTCTACCTAAATTGATGAAGGACAGGTTCAGTTGTTCAACTCTGTCTTGAGATGTACTAGGGGTCGGTGATGCTTCCTCTCTAAGCGTTGTTTTATCTTATTTTTATTTTTGTTGAACGTTGGCCATCCCAACATTTGGATCCAGTTAAGACTATACCCACTGCTGCTTTTTCCTCTTTCTCTGTTGTGTCTTGATGATGAGACAAAAGTGGAGACTAAGAACAATACTGTGGACTTATCAACAATGATGCCTTCGGGTGTAGCGCTGTTAACGACTGTCTCGCTAGAAGTCTGGAATCGGACTCACGCATCGTGCGCCTTCCTGACCGGGACGTACTCGCAGGTAGCGAGGGCAAACGGGATTTCTGGAAATGCCCGAAATAGGTACAAAGTACTCGGGCATTCCGGAGGCACTGACTCGTCATGCGCCTTCCTAGCCCGACAACCTTGTATTCACCTTTACGCATGACCTGTTGTCTCTCTGTTATTGGAAGCTTACAGTAGGCTAACAGTACAGGGCGGTGGTCAGTTTCGACTATGCAAGGAACAGACAGGCTTGCAGCGGCCCTGTATTTCTTAACCTGATAAAACGTACCTTGTAACAATGTTCAAACTTGCACAACCTAAACATATTTCTACTTGGGACAAATGAAACGATTTTTCTTCAATTTTGGCAACGCACGCGGACTGCAAAAAAATCGTAACTAAGCTTTATTCACTGCGTTATAAAACATAATTTTTCTGCATTAATTTGCTCCTTTGAGAATCATTCTACGTTTTTTTTTCACTGAGTCATTCAGTGCCAAAGCAAAAACCGTCCCCGCCACTTTGGACGCTCATGCCAATATAATTAATTATTGCACGAATGTCGACTACTGGTCAATCGAAAGATTCGAATTTGCTCTTTGTAGCGCATTTATTGATTTTTAATTTATACCAATTTTGATGGTATAATATCCATTTCAAGATTACGTAAAAAATTTCATATTTTCCGTATTTGGTTCTACACGATGTAGCTTTACGAAGAATTATCGAAATATTTCAAATTGAACGGTATCTTAAAGTCTAGACTTTTCCGATTAAAATGAGTACCTGTGAGGAAGTGTCTAGGATTTTTATTTCGAAATATTCTACTTGTTGCAATCAACCAAAATGGAAAAATGAATTAAGGGATCACCTTGTTCTTCTGCATTGGAGGATGTAGGTGGTACTCTATTACATTTCTTTGTACCCGCTACTTTTACTCATCATTACGGAATTTATTCAATCTTTAGGATAGAGCACGGGTTAGATCCTCTCCGTTTGCACCTGTGCAAGAGGGCATGTAAGAAAACCGTCAAACTTTATAAAAATCGTCTAACCTACTCGTTATGCAGTAACGCTTAATATCAGTGGAAGGGGAAGCAAAAGTTATTGGCAAATTGGATACCGGTTGGTAACAATGGTTTTTAAACACTTGGGGAATTTCATCGATGAAACCCGAATGATTATTTCTTGTCACTTCTATCAATTATTCACTAGTATTCAAAAATTCACGATTACGAGGTTAGACGAGATGTTTCGATATCTCGAATTGACAGTTATCTTTTCTTCTTGGTGAAACAAGAACAGTGAGTTTTCTTTCTGTAACTTTTCAAAAGTTTCAAAACGTCGGCCTGTGTTATCTTCATGAGTCTTGATATAATGTCATCAATGCCGAATAAATTCAAAATATTACTTGCTTTGTAATAATTAATTTCTCCGTAAATTCTTAACAGATTAAAAAAAAATCAATTGCATTATGTCCGTAATTTTTTAATGAACAGAGTTTTCCTCTGGGTCAGAGGTTTGAGAATACCCGGTATATAGAAAAAAATTTTGACTTATTGTAATTCTATCTCTGGTATATATTGTTACATTGGTTAGTTAAATTGTCGTGGTAACTGTTTTTGTATTCTCAAGGGTGGCTACATTTTTCTTGTTGGTATAGGATTCTCCTTAATCTTTAAATTTATCCATACCCTTCTATCACATCTCTTATATGGGGTAACTTCTGAATTTTTAGCACGCTTTTCTTTGGGAATGCCAGAAAAAGACGAATGACTTCCTCCACCAAAATCGGTGTTGGCCATTGTATATCGCTAAAGAGTTCTACGAGTTTTCTTTCGACACTTGGCGACTCTCTCTCATCCTTCGTTATACTCGTAGTTATTCCTTCCATAACTTCCTTCCTCGTTTACGTACTCGCATTGTGGAGGTTGCGGGTCATTTGCACAGCCCTTCCGTGCCTCACCTCCTTCGTACGACGCCTTCTTTTTATTTCTGCCTTTCCTCGGTCTTTTGTGATTGTCGGCACCTTAGTAGAATTTCCCCACTAAAGAACTCCTTGATCTGGGCTACTCATTTGGGTCTCCCGTGTGGTTTAACTCTTCTCGTGGGTCCGTTTACGTGCTCTGATCCATTTGACGTATCGACTGCTCCCTAGGGATCGTGTCCGCGAAATTGGAACCCTACCTACCTCATCCTTCTGGGTCACGTGGTCCTTATTATCCTACGTTTACCTTATATGGTTTCAAATTTTCAGCGTAGACACTACCTCGCCTTTATTTTATTTACGGATGTCACAGAAGAAATGTTGCCGGACCTACTGTCCACAATATTTTATATGACCCCACATATATCGCAAAGAATTTTGAAATTTTCTCCTCGTCTCCTATTCGAAACTCGGTTAATTTGTGATTCCTATTGAAGCGGTTGACTCGCTGCCTCCTTTTCTTATTTATATTTTGACGTGTGCTAAATGTAGTCGTAGTTCTCGAGTGTCGTCTGTCATGGAGTGTTTCGGACGTTCCTTTAACCAATTTGCCCAAATTCTGATCGGTTTCCCATTGAAATGCAGTTCCATCGGTTTATATTGCGACGTCTCGTGATGAACCTCATTTATATGCAATTTTCGATGACGTCAAGCCATTTGATCCATGTTGTGTGTCTATCCTTGACGAAGGTTCGGAAGAAAGGTTCTAGTTCCCTATCTACCCGTTCGACAATATTTCCCTATGGGTGACGAATCGACAAGAATATTGGCTGTATATCCTCCGCTTTTAATTTGTCAAGCCATTTCTGCAATGTCAATTGGATTCTGTGGTCTACTTGGATCCGTTTCGGTTTCCCCATTCGTGGTATAGCGGATGTTCACGCCCAGGCTCTAAGTCTGGGTGAAGCTTAATTCAAGCGTGCCGCATACGCGGACCAATATTGGCCCTGATGTCAATACGGCCATCTATTGATAGGTAACCGAATTGCATAGATCTCGAGGCGCCGAAATTATCGATGTCTAATCGAGAATTGCAACCTGTTAATAACTCTCAACATAACCAAAAATCACAATTGGTACCTGCTTAGTGATTCGGTGGTTGTTTATGTTCCCCAAATGCGCACCTGCTGCGAAGTTAACGAGTGACTTCAGGAGTAATGAAGACGTATTAATTTTGGGTACTTCTAACCTAAAGGTAAGAACACCCATTTCCACGTCATCCCGGAGGGAGTGTTGCAAACGCGTATCTCCAGGGTAAGGTAGAAGTAGGTGTTCTTACCTTTAGGAGTATCCAAAATTAATTCGTCTTCCCTCCTGAAAGTACTCATTAACTTCACAGCAGATACGTATTTGGGGAACATAAATAACCATTGTGTACAGGTTATGATTTTTATTTATGTTGACATTTTGTTAGCAGATTGCGTCGATAATTTCGGAGCCTCAAGATCTATGCAGGTCGGTTACCAACCAATAGATGGCCGTACTGCGGTAAACTCCTCTGATAATAGTCGTAGATTGCCCGTACATTTCGTGGCATTTATGGATTATTCTTCTTGAACGGTTTTTGGTAAGACAAACTTGCATTTGTTGTCTCGTCCTTTTTGCATTAGGATTCCGTCTTGCAGGCATCTATACTAATCCGTTTTATCCTTATGTTGTTCCAATTGTTCTATCACGTCTCTCCATTTTTGGTCTTGTCTTTGCAACGACCCTATCTTCTGTAGGTACCGTTTTAACTCCCTTTTTGGCTATGCTGCGAGACATGTAAAAATATACGCTTCGTTTGCTTGATTTGATGTTGGTGTTGTATCCTGTTTTGAAATCCGACTGAATAGGTATATTTGCTACTACGTTCTCCTTCCCCGGGCAGTGTTCGATCTCGACGTTGTAGTCCTGGATAACGGGAACCCATCTTGCCAATCTTGACTTTATTAGTTTGCACTTCGGTAGAAACATTAATGCTTTATGATCGGTTATTATTTTTGTTCTCGCCCCTATATCTATATATATATAAATGAATGTTTGTCTGTCTATATGTCTCTTATGCCTTCCTAAACCGTTCATCCGATTGCGATGAAATTTTGGGAAATGGTTGGACGCATGCCCGCGATGGTTTCTGAGTTAGTAAATCTTATACAGGATGTTCAAAAAGTCCCGGTACGGCCGATTATCTCAACGGGAAAACATTTTAGAGAAAAATGTTTAATACAAAACTTTAAGGATTTTCCCTTGGCTACCCAGTGGTCGTATTGGATTTGACCTTGACCGTGACCTTTAAGGTAATATCAAATGCCTTCCTAAACCGTTCATCCAATTGCGATGAAACTTTGGGGAATGGTTGGACGCATGCCTGCGAAGGTTTCTGAGTTAGTAAATCTTATACAGGGTGTTCAAAAAGTACCGGTACGGATGATTATTATGCCTTCCTAAACCGTTCATCTCCTATTGCGATGAAACTTTGGGGAATGGTTGGACGCATGCCCGCGAAGGTTTCTGAGTTAGTAAATCTTATAAAAGGTGTTCAAAAAGTACCGGTACTGATGATTATTATGCCTTCCTAAACCGTTCATCCGATTCCGATGAAAAGTTGGGGAATGGTTGGACGCATGCCCGCGAAGGTTTCTGAGTTAGTAAATCTTATACAGGGTGTTCAAAAAGTACCAGTACGGATGATTATTATGCCTTCCTAAACCGTTTATCCGATTACGATGAAAATTTGGGGAACAGTTGGACGCATATCCGCGAAGGTTTGAGTTAGTAGATCTTAGACAGGGTGTTCAAAAAGTACCGGTACGGATGATTATTAAGCCTTCCTAAACCGTTCATCCGATTGCGATGAAACTTTGGGGAATGGTTGGACGCATGCCCGCGAAGGTTTCTGAGTTAGTAAATCTTATAAAACGTGTTCAAAAAGTACCGGTACTGATGATTATTATGCCTTCCTAAACCGTTCATCCGATTGCGATGAAAAGTTGGGAAATGGTTGGACGCATGCCCGCGAAGGTTTCTGAGTTAGTAAATCTTATACAGGGTGTTCAAAAAGTACCAGTACGGATGATTATTATGCCTTCCTAAACCGTTCATCCGATTGCGATGAAAATTTGGGGAACAGTTGGACGCATATCCGCGAAGGTTTCTGAGTTAGTAAATCTTATACAGGGTGTTCAAAAAGTCGAACTATACTTGACCTAAATTTGACCTCCGCTGACAATAAAGGTAACATGAAAAAAATGGTCAAGGACACATTTGAACGTGAAAAAAAATTAATTTGACCTTGATATAACCTTGAAGGTCATGGTCAAGGTCAAATCCAATATGACCATTGCGTAGCCCGGGAAAAATACTAAAAGTTTTGTATTAAAAATGTATTTAAACAATGGTGGACGGACAAAATCAATCCACAATCTACCCGTGCGAAGCCGGGACGGGCTGCTAGTAGTAAATATGAGCGGAATTTTGGAGTGCCCAGACTATTGCCAGAAGTTCTTTTTCGGTCATGAAGTACTTTAACTCCGATCCTTTTAGCGTCCGGCTTGCAAAAGCGATAACTTGGTGTTCCTCCCTGTGGTCTTTTTGGAATAATATTGCTCCGAGTACATATTCGCTGGTATCTGTTCGTTAAAAATACGCTTTGAATGGATCCGGGTAGTGTAGTGGGACACTCTCTCTATCAGCGAATAACTCCTTTACTCGATCGAAATTGATTTGTTCTTCTGGTCCCAATTTCCATTTCGTTCCCTTTTTTAGTAGATGAAGGAGAGGTACTGTTGCTATTTTATGACGTTCCGTAAATTTGATATAAAAATTGATGAGGCTTAGAAATCCCCGTGGTTGCTTTATGTTCCTCGGTGTTGGGTACTTTCTGATGGCTTCGATTTTTTCAGGTTGTGGTTTTATTCCTCTTCCGTTGTCAGGATGTATCCCAAAAATTCGATTTCCTCGCGGAAAAATTTTTATTTTTTGAAATTTAGAGTTAGATTGTGGTTTCCTATCTTGTGTAATAGTTGGTCGAGGTGTCGGACGTGTTCGTCAAATGAGCTCGATTTACAAAGTAAGTCGTCTACAAAATTTATAACAAAGTCGTCTAATTCTTGCGAAGGATAAGTTAGTTCGCGGATTAAGATAACACTCTTTGTTTTCAAGCCAAGTGCTATTACTTTAAATTGGTAACATTTTCCTTTATATAGGAATGCGGTGAATTCCCGTTAAGTTTTTATGCAGCGGTATTTGCTAGAAGCTATTCGTTAAATCAAGCGATGACATGACTTTTGTACCTGTACATTCTTGAAACAGCACTTCGCTTGGTTGTGTACATTCGGGATCGTTTATTAACAATTAATTTAGATTTCTAGCGCCTGAGCATAATTTTACTGAATGTCCTTCTTTTTAATCGTAACTAATTGATGAATGTACCTGTACGGGCAATTTGCTGGTTCTATAATATCTAAAGAAATCATGTGTGCGATTTCTTTGTCAGCTTTATCGCGAAAGGCTATTGGGGGGGGAATGGGATATAACTTTCTTACAAAAGGCACATATTTTTTCACTTGTAGTTTATGTTTATATCCTTTTATTCGCCCAGGCCTTTTGCCAAACACGCCGCGATGTTTCCAAAAGTGGTTAGAAAAAATTTGCTTTTGTCTATGCGGAAGTTTATTACACTTGTTCATCTTTTTCTCTATATTTTTTTCTGATATTAAATTTTTTTCTTTCTGGGCAGCTGTGAATTGTTCACTAAATTCTATTTCAATAGCCTATATCGCTGTGATAGTTTCCCTATCGTTCTTTTCCAATATTATGTTAAATGTACAAATAAGCTTTCGCACACTTTTACAAAAATTAAAAATTTATTTTTGAAAAAATTAAAATACACTTATTCGTTAAAATAATCCCCCTTATTTTAATGACCTTCAGCCATCTTTTAGACGACTCACGGATGCCTTCCGCAAAGAGTTTCATCTTGCGAGATGAGGAAGTATTTGACCCATTTTTGGACTTCTTTAAATGTTTTGAATTGCACATCAGACAATTCGTCTTGCATTTTCCAAAACAAGTGAAAATCAGCTGGAGCCATGAATACGTCGGGTGTGGTACAACTTCTCATCCAAGAGCCGTTAACGTATCATTGACCGGTCTACCCACATGAGGCCTGGCGTTGGCATGGAGCAGTTTTACTGGACGTTTTTCTTTGCCAGTAAATGGACAATTTTTGTCAATTTCTTAGTTCAATCGTATTAATTGTTGACGATATCGATCGGCAGTAACTGTCAGGCCAGATTATAGAAGATCATTATGGAGTACGTCTTTCATATCCCACCATATGCACAGCATGACTTTGTTACTTCGAATATTGCGTTTTATTGTCGATGTCGTCGGCTCACCGGGGTCAACCCGATGATATCAGCGTTTCGGATTATCAAAATAAATCCACTTTTCATCGCCGGGCACAATATTCCACAAAAAAGACTTTCTTTGTTGCTTGTTGTAAAGATTCAAACATATGTCAAGACAGCTATGTTTATTTGCTTGAGTCAAAGAGTGTGGCACCCAGTTTGTTCCTTTTCGAATCTTTCCCATTGCTTCAAAGCGATAGGAAATATAATAGTTTATTGAGTTACTCCTAGCTGTTTTGAATATTGTTTTTCCGCCCGGCAAGAGTTTTCATCCAGCAACGCTTGCAGTTCCTGGTCGTCCAACTTTATATGGGCCCCGGTACGTTCATGGTCACTAACATCAAAATAGCCGTCTTTAAATCTCTTATACCAATACTCACATGTACTTTTAGACACAATGTCACCCCCAAGAACAGAACAGCGAGTCACATGCTTTCCTAACGCTTTTTCCTTGATGGAATTCATAGCGAATGCAGTGTCTAATAAAAAGCTTATCGGTCAGCATATTTTATTCACAGAACTTAAATGTTATATCTATGACTCCCTTATGTTTCGATACTACATAATAAGTGAGCGGTAACTTTGAATTACTTTGAATTACTTTTATGATACGGAATGAAAGTGTCCTAAAACATATTTATATACCTAATATACATTAGCGATCGTCAATTAGAAGATAATTCTTTCACGTTATATTTATTTAATAAACCATTTAGTTTATATTTTTAAAACATTTAGTTTATATATTATACTAGCTAAAAACACTAGGTTTATATTTTTTAATTTCATTTTCCTTACAAATATCCCGCCGTAAAAGTTTGGCTGTATGGAGGCATTATCTACTACAGTAATTATTATATGTACATGTATCTTTAGTCGCCAATCTTTCTGTAGGTGGCATTATAATACAGTTTCTACGGTACTAATCAATTTGACAATGAAGTGTTATTAAAAAAATTGTTAGATGTGAAACATCGAAATTCTTCTTTGTACAAAGTATGCGATAGGAAGGATGGACCACGCGTCCGTCGAAAGAACACGTGCGCCAGAGCGCATTTGTATTTATGACTGTGATACTATTAAACGGTACGAACAGTTGTGTCTAATTCAAAAAGCGCATTTAGTTTACTCTCTCTTAACTCTACCATCGGTACTGTTTAATAGTATCACAGTCATAAATACAAATGCGCACTGGCGCACGTGTTCCTTCCTATCGCATACTTTCTACAAAGAAGAATTTCGATGTTTCACATCTAACAATTTTTCTATAAAAACTGTTTTATATTATATGTTATTATACACACACGTATTTTTATCTACAACAAAGTATCTTACATCGATGTGGGCCTAAAGTTCATAGATAATAAGATAAATGGCGATTAAATTTCCTTTCCTGGTGAATAAGTTTAACCTCATATGTTTCTTTGACTTATCAAATATCTATTTACAATCGTGATGTATTATAGATTGTACACACATACGTACCATATGAAGCTAAACTTACTTGCCAGCGAAGAAGTTTCAATTACTATTATCTCATTATTTATGAACTTTTGACCTATATCGATATGACTTTTCTATGCATGGTGGGAGAAGGAAATTCTTCGAAACCACCGAGCTGGAGCATGAAAATTGGCGCCGGGAGAGTACGCAGATTCAGCGCCGTTCGGTTAGTGCTATCCCCGAAGAAGTACACGTGCACCGCAATAGTCGAATTTATTGAGGGTCTGCACTTTGTCCGAGGAGAGCATAAAAGGCAGAGGGTTTCTGTTGCCTCCCGCGAGGCTCCTGAAATCTGAGCACGCGGTCGAGGCCCTTCGCTTGCGACCCGGCGCCTATCACTCTCGCTAGACTGAGTTACTATCTATTTAGCCGGTCAAATAGACTGAATTTCTCTGGCAGTAAATCTTTATCGTGTATCCACTGCAATATCTAGCTAGATTTATTTTTCTCAACCGAGATTCTAGACTAACTCTCGCTAGATTGTTCTCAATGCTGTGTCCACTTGAGTAAATCTAGTTGAAAACGAAAAAACACGTTCGCCAGTGCGCGCATTTGTATTTATAATTGTGATACTATTAAACGGTACAAACCGTTGTGTCTAATTCAAAAAGCGCATTTAGTTTACTCTTTCTTAACTCTGCCATCAGTCGCTGCTCCGTCTCGCGATAAACGGACGCAGTACAGCGGTTCGTACTGTTTAATGGTATCACAGTCATTAATACAAATGTGCACTAGCGCACGTATTCTTTCAACGGATGCGTGGTCCATCCTTCCTATCGCATACTTTCTACAAAGAAGAATTTCGATGTTTCACATCTAACAATTTTCCTATACAAACGGTATTTAAATGTTATTGATGTGAAACATCTTATGCCGCGCTTCGGGGGTGAGACCGGCTGCTCGTGAAACGTCGCTGGAGTGGCTAAATACGCTAAAGGGCCCCATACACGTTCAGTCGGCCGGCCGGCCGTGGACTGTTAGTCCGACTGTCAGTCGGCCGTCAGTCCTGGCCGGCCGCGGGTTATCGATAGGGTAAAACCTCCAGTGATTGGCCTTTTAAGGTATTTCAATGGTGACAGTCGTATTCAAATTTTTTGCTTCAGGACTTAGTACAACTGATCACAAACTGTATTACGCACGAACGAAACTTTTGAGTAACTCTGTACTCTGAGCTCCTTGCTACACAGAGACCTCCTGTGTACAAATGTGCCTCACACATATACACTGCCTGGCCCGATAATCGTGGCAACAGTGCTTCTCTCTCCTTAGAATACCGCTATGTGCCTGCCACTACGTGCCGTAGTGGGGGCTGCCGCGCCATGCCACTGGCTATCCCCTCTCCGGTAGCAAAAGTACTACTGAGTCCCATAGTCACAGGAGAGGGCTAAATCAGCTGTGCGCACTGTTGCCACATCATCGTTACTCGTCCCCACCACTTTGCAGTTTCAAGAAAAATCTCAGTTTTTAAGTTATAATTTCTCTGAAACTATATGGCTCAGCACTTCCAGTTTTTGTGAACATAATCCTACAATATCATTTTATTCGCCGTTAGTTTTTCTTGAACATTGTAAGATTGGTTCTGTAGTTATAGCTCAAAACGTCACTGAGGTACCGTCTTTCTACATGCTAGCCATTGAAAGTCATTGTAGAAAATGCTACTTTGAATTAACATTTTCTTTTAAACTACATGGCTCAGCCTTTTGAAATTTTGGGAATCGATGGGTAATATTTCAGTCTTTTGATTGGCAAAATTTCATGAGATTCGTAAGAAAAACGCAAAACCATGGAAATACCTTAAACAGACGAAATTATACAGAAATTGGCTTATCGTTTCCTCTTTCTATCGAATGCATTTGTTATGAGAGGGGGCCAATCACTATCGCATGGCCAATGACTGTATCGTTTACCCTATTCAAACTACACCTACAATTTTGTTCACCGAATGCGTCCGTCAGTTCTCTGCCGGCTTCGATAGTAGCATAACGATTTTATATTAATAGTATAAATATGTCGCAAAAAGAATACGCAGCTACACTTGTTATTTTGACAAACCAGCAGAGGAAACGAAAAAAGAGACAAATTTGGATGAAAGAGTGGTTGAAGAAACGCACTTTATCTCACGTGGGGCTCGTACATGAACTTCGTCAATCCAGTGCAAGTGATTTGAAAAATTTCCTGAGGATGGGCGAGAATTGTTTCCAGCACTTGCTAAATTTGGTAAAGCCACATAATATTACGAAAAAGGACACCGTAATGCGGCAAGCAATTACCGCAGAAGAACGGCTTTTGGTGACCCTGAGATATTTGGCAACAGGGCGCAGTATGGAGGATTTAAAATTCAGCGCAATTATTTCGCCACAAGCTCTGAGAAAAATTATCCCAGAGACTTGCAAATATATTTTTTTGACCTTGAAGGAGGAATATTTAAAGATAAAGTGTAAAAATATATAGAAATATATTTAAGTATTTTATTCCAAAATTAATGAACATTAAACTGATACCTAGGATATAGGTATTAATAAAAGTAATATTTAAAATTTATTAATAAAATAAGAATAAAAAAAGATAGCGATATGTATTACAATAGGTATACAGGTATAGGTAATGCGGGAGACGGATTATTTCGGCCCGTCCGGTAATTAACCTTTCCGAGAAAGAGCGTGGTTACAAGGTCATAAAATTTCAGACTGGAGTAAAATTTTTCCGTCAGTCCGTCGCCGGACGAATCCCTGTCGGTGAACTCCAACACGCGTTTAATTTTATTAATCAACAGGCCCCCAGCAGGTAGCGCGACTCCTCATTTAAATTTGTGTGCGTAGCGGAAAGCGGCCGGCCGACTAAACGTGCATAGGTACCTTAACTGTGTGTGTGCGGCCGGTCGGCCAGGACTGACGGCCGACTGACAGTCGGCCTGCAGGCCACGGCCGGCCGACCGACTGAACGTGTATGGGGACCTTAAGGCCAGGCGAACGTTGAACATTGCCTCTATATCTATATCTATTCTATATATAGATATAGAAGCAACGGTCACCATGCGTCTCCTCACTGAACTGCGTCCCAACGTCCGCCTGGCCTAACTCGGGACGCATCGGCTCTCTCCGCCACGACTCGATGGTCCCCTTTCACCGAGCCCTAGCTTAACCACTTACTACTACACGCTCACTGTATCGGTGTATGAAGCAGTATTTACCCTCATTAATGAAAGCATGAGGATTGATTGATCATTGGTTAGCACGTTTAAAAATAACATTTAAATACCGTTTGTATAGGAAAATTGTTAGATGTGAAACATCGAAATTCTTCTTTGTAGAAAGTATGCGATAGGAAGGATGGACCACGCATCCGTTGAAAGAATACGTGCGCCAGTGCGCTTCAGCATGGAGGCCCCCCTTCCCCAGTGATTGAAGACACAGAAAAGCCCCCCCCCCCTCTGGTTGAAACACCTGGGAGGGCTAAGGAGCTTCTGCATGGAGGCCCAGACCTCACCGTGGGTTGTGGGCGGAGGAGGGGACCCCTCTCTGTCTGAGTTGCCCCAAATGTGGCTCGGGCACAATGTTCCAAAAAGGACTGAGTGCCCGGTAAATGCCAAATACAGAATACAGAAATACAGAATACACATTTTATTTTGTGGATGCTATTTTTAAACCGTTATATTCATCCTTCCTTCTATTATATAAAATAGTTTTTGAATAAATGCGTGGACAAAACCGTGTCGCCAACAACCTCGGTGACCTTGGGACTGGATGCGCGAATCCAGGTACAGTAATCCCTCTTTATCCGCAGATTCTTTTTCCGCGGTTTCGGTTATCCGCGATTTGAAATGCCGGCGTTTTATCGTATGATTTCCACCTCCCCACAGAAAAGAGCAAGCGCGGGCAAGCAGTAGCATGAGCACGTTGTACATAACATCCAGTATTATTGTAGCCGTTCATGCGTACGTATTAAACGTTAATACGTAATCATTTTTGTGCGTAGAATTAGCGAGGTTGGCGAATTTTCACTAATTCACTAAGGGCCGGTTTTACAAATGCCAAACTATACCTAGAATAAGTATATCAAGAATAAATACTCTCTCTCTCTCTCTCTCTCTCTCGCTCTCTCTCTCTCTCTCTCTCTCTCTCGCTCTCTCTCTCTCTCTCGCTCTCTCTCCCTCCCTCCCTCCCTCCCTCCCTCCTTTTTTTGTAAAGCACCTATTTGTTCTTCTTCTCTTCAGCGTCGACCATGGAACGCCAAACGCCTTTGAGGCTGCATTTAGGCTTATTACATTTTGTACTGCATTTACGGCATCTTTAAGTTGCTCAACTGTCCAACTAGCACGGCTGGATCTTCTTTGCCTTTTATGAAATGTAGGCATCTTTGCCTGAAACAATGCTAATGTTAGAACTTTTACTTAAGCCGAGAAATATGAGTACAGATACGAAAAGTCCTTCACCGTATCACCCATGCACGAGTTCACCATTTCTCCCATTTGCTATGGGTGAAACGGTGAATATCGTAGCAAAAAGTTCAAAATATTAGAGGCAACGATTTCTAGGTTATGTAGTATATAAACAGTCTACGAAAAGGCAGAAAATATAAGAAAATACCTCGCGGACGACGCTAGCTGAAGCAACATCTACAAACGCATGCACCGTATAAAAATTATGGAGCATCGAAATCAGTTTTGTACAAATTACTTACGATTTTTTAAACGGGGCTGGTTTTCAACAGGTACTCACTGAACAGATGGTAATAAACAGTATGCCGACAGATTTACAGAGACATCGGTGTATCCGGAAAAGAAATAGAGCAATTCACCATTTCACCCGATTCACCATATCACCCTGAATTACCCTACATACTAATTTATAGCCAATATATAATACAAAACTATTCCAGAATTGACTATTTCGAAGAATATAACGATGTAGAATTCTCTACTCGATTTCATTTGAAAAAACGTGCTTGTGATAGATTGCTGGGAGAAATACGACATTGCATTGTTTCAAAGTCGCAAAGAAATGCAGTAAGGCCTAGCGCATACATACAACTTTTAGTTGTTTCTCATAAGTTTATGGGAATGCATGAATGTGCACATACTATCAACTCGATAGTTGCTCGACGAAAAAATCAAACAGCCACATCAATCTCCTTTCGAGAGAGAGAGATGAGTATACAGCTCGACTAAACAGTTTAGTCGACGTAAAATTGATTGTATGCGCTAGCCCTAATTCAGCCAGCAACAAAATTATTGCTAACTTTGAGATTTCTTGCTTCGGCATCAATGTTTATTACTGTAGGTGATTTTCTGCTAAACTGGCTATTGCTATGCTCACTTGTTTCACAGCTATACAAGCCTTGCTAATTCCCAGAAAATCACCTATAGTAATAAGCATTGATCCCGAAGCAAGAAATCTCAAAGTTAGCAATACTTTTGTTGCTGGCTGAATTGCTGCATTCCTTTGCGACTTTGAAGCAATGCGATGTCGTATTTTTCCCAACAATCTCTCACAGGTACGCTTTTTCAAACGAAGTCGAGTAAAGAATTCTACATCGTTATATTCTTCGAAATACATAGTCAATTCTGAAATAATTTTTTATTAGATATTGGCTATAAATTAGTAGGTATAGATATTTTTTTATTTACCGGGCATGTATTTTCTTCGGATTTCTGATTCTTGGTAATACGTGAATGTCATCAGATGATTATTCAAAAACTGGTACATCAATCAACTCCATTTCAAAATTAATAACAATTTAACACAGCGATTAGATTATGATTATGTCATGCAAGAATAGACACAAAAATAAAAAGTTAGGTTATACTGAGAATAAACACCTTATCTCCCGCGCTGAAACTGCCGGATAAGCTATGCCTGTATTTATACCAAAGTTTCTTCTATTCCAGCCTTATACCATACTTTTAAAATGCTTGCGTGATAGTTACTCTCAGTATAGCGCTATACCGCATTTATACTGTGTTTGTAAAACCGGCCCTAAGTATTTTATAAATGGGCTTTTAGTTTCGTTATCCGCGATTTCGTTATCCGCGGAATATTGTAAGAACATAACCCCCGCGGATAACGAGGGATTATAGTCGGAGAGCCAGAGCCAAAAAAGGTCTCTGAATTTAATAAGCCCAGTTTTTTTTATAGTTTATTACAGTGGTTGTGTAGACAAACATACTGCGGTCAGTCAAGCGAAAGCTGGGGCATATGTCTCAGGGACGCTATCAAAGTTGTCGTTCCTGCCGGGGTAATAATTTGAATTTAATAAGGTTGAAAATCGGTATACAACTTGTATATTGCATATAAATAAAGGTTACGAAGTCAGTCAGCTGAATGTGGGGGCGGAGCTGGTCAGTCAGCAAAAAAAGAAATGTAAATTTCGCGCGCGCTCGGCGTTGCAGGCGATTTCAAATCAGAGTATAGGAAAGAGCGCAGGTATACTCGTAGGGGGGGTAAGAGACAATAGCTCGGGGTCTGTTCCGTCGCACCGAGCGTACATAGGTCGTAAATATCACGGACAATTCGTTAACAGCCATCTCCCGCAGTGCCCGCTTTGACCGGTACCGTCATAAAAGTGATCCGAGCCGGCTAAAGGAGAGGAGTGTCCGATGCCGCCGATGAACAATTGGGGAATTTTGATACTTAGTTTTTCCATTTCGCCAGCGTCATCGACATCCCTCCTCTGGCCGATCAGGGCGCGTCGCGTCACGTTAGCCCACGCTATCCCCTCCATTGGGCTACGATACGAATATATAAATTATTATTTAACGAACTAGATTCAATAGGCTATTAATTAATTATAATATAATAATATTGAAAATGTATTATATATGTACAGAATAGACATTACAAATAATATTTTAATAACTCATTATCAAATTCTGCCTCCGAATCATCAAATTCGTTGATTTCGCTTAAACGTCAACAACGCAACTTCTTACTTCAATAGGTGTTCAAGTCATATATTAAATTGTATCTTACCTTATCTCTTGTCTATACTTTTTACTTAAAGCCGTAAACTTTCTGTAGCAAACTACATGGTAGCACTCAATTTGTCCTGGATTCGACTGCAAAGATATATTGTCATACGTTAAATTATATTTTGCACGAATTCGTAAAATTGCTTTACAATTTGTTAAAGTCTTCTCTGTAAATTATATTAATAGCTGATGTTTCTTGAGGCAGAATACACAAATTTTGTTCATTTTGAAACGAAACACATGCGTCACTCACTATGGTTTAACCATTGTTCAATACAACACGAATTGAGACACGACACTTGATGGTTGATAGTACATTGAAGGACACGCTTTTAGCCCCGATTTATATATTCGCATCGTAGCCCAATGGAAGGGATAGCGTGGGCTAACGTGACGCGACGCGACGCACCCTGATCGGCCAGGGGAAGGATGTCGATGACGCTGGCGAAATGGAAAAACTAAGTATCAAAATTCCCCAATTGTTCATCGGCGGCATCGGACACTCCTCTCCTTTAGCCGGCTCGGATCACTTTTATGACGGTACCGGTCAAAGCGGGTACTGCGGGAGATGGCTGTTAACGAATTGTCCGTGATATTTACGACCTATGTGTACGCTCGGTGCGACGGAACAGACCCCGAGCTATTGTCTCTTACCCCCCCTACGAGTATACCTGCGCTCTTTTCTATACTCTGATTTGAAATCGCCTGCAACGCCGAGCGCGCGCGAAATTAACATTTCTTTTTTTGCTGACTGACCAGCTCCGCCCCCACATTCAGCTGACTGACTTCGTAACCTTTATTTATATGCAATATACAAGTTGTATACCGATTTTCAACCTTATTAAGTTCAAATTATTACCCCGGCAGGAACGACAACTTTGATAGCGTCCCTGAGACATATGCCCCAGCTTTCGCTTGACTGACCGCAGTATGTTTGTCTACACAACCACTGTAATAAACTATAAAAAAAACTGGGCTTATTAAATTCAGAGACCTTTTTTGGCTCTGGCTCTTGGACTATTACTTTACTTGTCCCCCGGGGGTTGTGGAGCGAAAAAACCTTAAGAACCTTAGCAGACAATCTCTGATGTTTGGTATATTTTGAATTAGTAGTACATTTTACGGTGGTAAACGAATGAGGCGCTTCTTACAGGGATGTAAGATTGTGCCTAAGCGTGTATTTTCTTCAACTCGATATTTACGCTTCAACCTGTATAATCTCCGCGAATAACTAGTAAACTCTAAATCTTATTTACGCGATTCTTAGCTCTTTGATCTTTGGCCATAGGTAATTAATTGGAAGTTAAACACAAATTAACGATCGACGGGATTGAAGATACACACACACATTCAAAGAGTTCACCCATTTGCAATTATAAATTAAAGTGACTGGTAAGGGGGATGATTATTAGGATAGGGCGATACCAACTAATACCAAAACCTTTGATGCATGTGTACTGTTTAAGTATACATTCCTTTCGTCCATATATAGGTATACCTTCTTAATATATCTTTCAATATTTAATAAAGAAAGTACACAACCAACGCGCGCGCGCTACAAATACGAGAACATGGGTGTGCCATAATATACATATCTGTAGCTTAAAGAGAGATGGTTATTTGCCTAATCGTAAGTTCGAATACGTATGCTTTAAACAAAGCGGTGGTGTTAAAATGAAGTATTAGCTTGAGGGTTCATTATGAATAGAACTGAATTGAATGGGTTCTCAACTGAATCTGCTAATAAATGGTTATGCTTTATAGACACAAGAAGAAGAAGGGCGAGGAGAGATAATAGTACTCTCAAAGAGATAATGAACGAGGTTTCTGCTTAATACCTACTTATAACGCTGGCTAGGGACTTATATAAGAAAGTTGACTAATACAAAATAAAGTAATGTCGTTTTCAGAGATCCTCTGACATTATTATTCCTGCTGGAATTACCATCGGGTTAAAAGTAAAATACATTGAAATATCGAGTCGACTAAGACATACTGAAGCAGGGAACAAAGTAGCGATGCGGCCGGAGAGCAAAGCGGCGAAAACAAATCTGTCCTCTCTCTCTTATTGGAGTACGCATAGTGAGTCGCATAGCGGTGACGCGATTCACTACGCGTGTTCAAATAAGAAAGTACAGGTTTATTTTCGCCGCTTTACTCTCCGATCTCATCAATACTTTGCTCTCTATTTCAGTATGTTCTTAGCTTTAGGTAGAATTGCACAATCAACTGTTTAGGTCAAATTGTTTCGAAAATACAGCCACTTAAAGACAAATACGTTAGGGGGTATTCGAAGACTTCATTATTGGGTAACTTTCAAAATAAGAATCCCTGATTTTTTTTGTGAATATTAAATCTTTTTCTAATGTGTTGAAGAATAGAAAATGTGACTGAAAATTTACGAACAATAGAAGATGTGACTTAAATTTTTCATTAAAAATCACCCGGTTTGATATGGAATAGGTGTTATGACTCATGTATATGTTTCAATTATATACTCTTGTAGAGGAGACTGGAGACAGTTGACAGGGCGAGGTGAAAATCAATAGGAATGAGGGGCCAATATCATACATGTTAAATTTACTTCAATGTCCTCTGTATGGAAAACGCCCGACTTTTTATAAAATTATTGAATGCGAGTAAAGCACAAAATAGTATGTTATTAGCAATTATTCAGATCTTTTGAAGGTAGCATTAATATTTAATTTTACAAATTGTGTGACACATCGGATATTTCCATACTCTATATCGCACGGATGATTCTATTACTTGTGGTCATCATTTTATAACTTCGCTATCTTTTAATCAAAAGTTAGCTGGCTATCCATTATAAACTTTATTTCACTCCTCTTTTTTCTTTCAATAAAAGTCCATATAAAGCTGGTGTGAATATACTGAAGGTTAATGTTTTACAGTTAGTTTATCACGGTCACTTGTTACACAAGTGAAATACTATTGTACAATTACATGAAATAATTTAATACGCACGGTGTAAGCTTTTCCGTACAAACCTGTAATGGAATCGTGAGTTTTGAGTGTCCTACCGTAGCTAGTGCGTACTTTATCGTTAACTCTAACGTATTGTTAGCGACTCAATAAAACTATGTTATCTATTTTCTTATGCTATTTTCTTATGTTGGGCATTAGCACCTAATAATTATATTAGTCGATAGAATAATACCTTCCTTTTTCAAAGGAAATACAATCTTTTAGACTATAAAAATCTCATTTGACTGGTTCAAATCATTTCTTTTCCGTTTCACTGTAGCATGTCATGTAAGTGGGAAAAATTTGGATAGGTAACCTTATGTTTGAGCGATTTTGTAGAAATTTGAATTTTTTACGTCTCTCAATTTTATGTAAATAAAAGGAATTGTGTATGTGGCATATTTACTTACAAAAATTATCTTTCTCTTAATAAATTATTCGTCCCCTGCAATACCCAAATTTCTCCTGCTATGTTACATTCCTACCATGTCATTGTTAATTATGACTTTATTCAAATTTTCAATTCTATTTTATTTAATAAAACGTAACTATAAACTTTCTCACAACTTTTCAATCTCAGTCCCCTATCAGTAAAAAAATTGCTTCAAATCCGACATTTATAGTTTTTTCAAATCAAAGTTAACCCACTAAATAAATCGTATTTCGCCGTACGAAAGAAGTATTGATATCCGAATGTAGTGCCAAGTAATTATCAAGTATTTTTCAGGATGGGGGAGAACAGATGCGAGAGTACAAACGATAATTTCTTCTCTCTGATTAATCCTTCAGACGTCTCCTATGTCGCCAATTCTGCAAATCACTCGGTACCCGTGTAGAATTTTCTGTAAGGCTGTAATCTGGCCCCGATTAATAATCCCTACTTTTATAAAGGCTCCAATCGGGACGCCTTATAGGGGCCTTTGCGGGGTTATCACACTTCGATAATCGGAGCCTTTAAAAGATAGCCCGACTATGTGACGAAGACGAATTAATTTTGGATACTCTTAACCTAAATGGTCTCCATACACGATACGATTTGCCGGTAAGAGCACCCATTTCCACATTACCTTGAAGGTAGACTGTTGCGAATGCCCTCCAGGGTAACGTGAAAATGAGTATTCTCTTACCTTTAGGAGTATCGAAAATTAATTCGTCTTCCCTCCTGAAGTCACATATTTACTTCGCAGCACAGATACGTATTTGGGGAACATAAACAACAACTGAGTCACTGACCTGGTACAGGTTATGATTTTTGATTATGTTGACATTTTATTGACAGGTTACACTGCTCGATTAGACGTCGATAATTTCGGCACCTCGAGATCTATGCAGTTCGATTACCAATCAATAGATGGCCGTACTGACGGCAGGGCCACTATTAGTTCGCGTATGTGACACATTTGAATTAAGCTCCACCCAGTCTCAGAGCATAGGCGTGAACACCCGGTATACCGTATCTCCCACTCTGTATTGGCCAGCTTGAGAATTACCTTCGGGCAGGCTTGGTCGGTAATCGAGACATTTTATACCGTAATTATAATTATTTTCGTAATTTCCATTATTCACAAATTCACAATTTCGAGGTTAGACGCTTCGATCTCCCGAATTGACACCGACTCTAACTGCCGACTCGACTTCTACCGTACCTATTAAATGACTGGAGTACCGACCAAGCCTGCCCGAAGGTAATTTTCAAACTGGCCAATAGAGAGTGGGACATACGGTATACTTATCAAAAACTTCGTCATGAAACTGAGTACCTTTTAAAATTAGATTTTCAGGGTTTCTTTTTGACGCCCTGATTGCTGTACAGTGAAGTGAAAAATTCTGCATGAAACAATTTTTTAAGACCGCGTTAATAGTCTGCTTCATGTACGTATCGAGCAGATATTCCAAAGATGCTTTTTACAATAGAGAAAAATATAAGAGAAAGAAAAAATTAACTATGTACAGCAATTAATATATTAGTAATATTTTGATTTATCTATCAAAAAGCGTATTACTAAAACGGAAGCTAATTTTAAGAATTCTAATGTGATTATAAAGAAATGGCAATATATAATTAATATTCCTACAAAATCATTGAGAAATTCCTCATTGGCATTCAAGCGTTCATGAAACACCTCGAAATCAGGAACCGTCGTGAACTTCTCAAAATTATATTTTTCCTTGAAGCTATTTATTGTAGCTTGTTGATATTTGACTTTCATATACCGTTCTATGGAGTTCCGGAGATCTCGTAATTCATTCGTTTGCTTTTGTGTCTCGATACTTAATTTCTTTATTGCCAAATACAAGAGCCTAGTATCTCTATAATCATAAAATTAATATAATAGAATTACAAATAAATATTACAACTAAAATACGACGTTCTAGTTTTTTTATTTTTCGTGAATACCTTTGAAGAAGCCAGTACTTTGTAGGTTATGTAAGTTCCAGTCTACGAGTTCATCCGGTTCCTGTTCATCGAAAAGCGAGTTCGATTGTTCGTTATCACGCATGTGAGTTACCTTTTCCTGGGCTCGTTTCGGGATATTGGTTGATCCACTGGCTGACACAATAATTGTCTTATTGACTGGCACACTGGCTGATATACTAGCTGATACACTGCCTGTTCCGAACTGAATCCTGTATGCGCCTGTCACCATGCAGCCCGGTGTGCCGACTGTAATATGTGTGATCGGTTATATGTGAGTGGGCTCTCGCCTCGCTGCGCTAGTCAGTCGTAGTTTCAACATTGTACAAACCTAACCTAGTAGTATCAATTATACGAAGTGATAACTACCAAGTTTGTAGTGTGACAAAGAACCTTCCCAAATATCTGGTGCCGAAACCCATTTATTGAACGTAATAACTAATAAAGTTCTCACGCGTAAACAAAGTGGAAAAATCAAACGCGTAAGTGAGTGGATAAATTCAAGATCGCAACGTGGTCGGCGAATTCAACGGTCGCAACGTGGTCAGCGAATTTCAACGTATAATTGGGAAAAAGGTGTCGCATCCATTCCAAGCTGCTCTAGCTGCACGAAAAGCATCTTCAAGGCAGTAACGACGGAATTACGAGCGACGAGGAATAATACTACAACATCAAACATAAGTCGTTTCAATTTATCATTATTACTAACCTCGCAAGTATATATAAATCATATTATAACGCTGCCAAATTATTTGTTCTAATAAAGAGTCATATCGATCACTTTAACCATCCGCGATAAATACACGGTGTATAACGTATACATTGAATTTGAAATAATACGGAGAATTCAGCGTTATCGCGCAAATTGTGCTTCAATAAATATGTATAATAACAGTAGTATACATCATTATACACGGTCATAGGGCTAAAATCTTAGTAATTTCATATTCTGATAAGACTTTCCGTGTTTCCCTGAAAAAATGTCCACCCTCTCTCGAGCAAAGTATTGCGGAAAGCAGGGGGTTGTCGGAGCTCATCCTACGTATCAAAATCAACATTAGCAAAATGGGAAGGGCAAACTTAACTACAGTCGTGTTGCAAAATAGGAGAAAGGTACTCGACAACTACTGGCAGGAATTCTTGACACTTCATCGAAGGCTCACGGTATTCAGGGAGATTAAATCATCTGCGTATGTCATGGAAAAAATATTTGATATCACCGAGGATGGTTATCTCGAAGCGGCAGACTACATTCAACAACAATTGGCAAATTTGAATGCTGCGACGGTTCCAGATCCTCACAATCCTGGAACTTCAGGACTTCAATTTCCAATTACGGCATCGGCACGACTACCGAAACTTGATATTCCAACGTTTCTGGCGATTTATTGGAATGGGAAAGCTTCAGGGATCAGTTCGTATCTATGGTACACGACATTCCAACAATACCAGGGATACAAAAAATGATTTATCTGCAACGACATGTAAAAGGTGATGCAGCAGCGCTCATAAAAAAACCCTTAACGGCGAACAATTATCAAGGGACTTGGAGGTCTTTAGAGAATCGATACGGAAATAAAAGGCTATAGGCTAGGCAAGTATCTCTAGTGGCGCCACGAGGTGGTCGCACTTCGTAACTCTGGGGTGATAAGTGACCAATCAGGATAAAGTATTCCCTTGTGGTGGGTTACAGACAACGGAATACTTGATCCTGATTGGTCACTTATCACCCCAAAGTTTCGTGGACTATCCACGAGGTCGCGCGCGCGTCAATAATTTGAGATACTTGCCTAGCCTATTGTCACAGCATCACATGGCAAGCTTAGTGGATCTTCCATGCGCTTCTACACAATAATCGGCAGAAATCAAGCGACTTATTGATTTTTTCCAACAAACAATACGTTCATTCGGGTCACTAGCAAAGTCTGTTGAACAGTGGGATGAATGGTTCGTCTTTCTACTATCGAGAAAACTGGACCAAGCAACAAAGTTAGACTGGGAGAAATCCTTGGTCGACAACACGGCCGTTCCACAGTTCAAAGAGCTTATTACGTTTCTGGAAAACAGACAACAGGCGTTATCATCTTGCATCAATCCTGCACTCGAATCAAAGGAACAGAAAGGCAAGCGCACCACCGTCAGTCAGGTGAATTCAGAAGATGGAAAGAAAAAATCATCACTCCAAAGTCCACTGTGCTCGAAGCCGCATCTCATATGGAAATGCAGCAGCTATAGCAAAATTTCAGATGCAGAAAAAAAGGTCACAGCCAAAGGTAAGAAACTCTGTTCGAACTGTTTAATGCCCGGACAGAAGTCAGTGGCTTGTAAAAGCAAATGGCGTTGTATGTTATGTTCGTCGAAGTATCACACGACTCTACACAACAGTTACTCGACTGAATTGCCAGTCCCTAAGGGACAAGGGAAATCTGCATCTAAAGCAGTAAATCAAGTAAATGCGCAAGACTCATCGGATGAGGAGCAATCTTCAAGTGCAACTGTAGCAGTAGTCAAATCATGCCAAGTTTTACTACTTGCAACCGCACATATTGTCATTGCCTCAGGTGATGGCAACTCCTGCTGTGTCAGGGCACTCTTGGACACTAGAGCCGATACTTCACTCATCTCTGAATGGACTGCTCAAGCATTAAAGTTGA
This sequence comes from Xiphydria camelus, assembly GCA_963678675.1. Lineage (NCBI taxonomy): Eukaryota > Metazoa > Arthropoda > Insecta > Hymenoptera > Xiphydriidae > Xiphydria > Xiphydria camelus. Next base: position 11,939,014 of record OY783197.1, read on the forward strand.
AGCGAAAAAAGGCTTCAACCATAATATTGAGCTTCGATGTCACAGAGCTCGCGAAAGCAAGTAGTGCAGTCAACGTGTCAGTAAAATCTTGTATAGATCGAGATTTCTCGATTAGCCTCATAGCATTGGTGGTCAAAAAGCTGTCTAACGCACCACCTTCGCAAAGGATTGCGTCAAGAAGTTGTCATCACCTAAAAGGCATTAAACTGGCTGATCCAACATTTGCAACTCCGTCTCAAATAGATCTCTTGTTAGGAGCAGACGTCTGCGGGCAGCTATTCCTCAACGATCGCATCGAGGGTCCTCCAGGGACACCTACGGCATATGGTACACCATTCGGATACATACTCATGGGACCAGCTCACGGGAAATATGGCCATGACTCGTTGCAACGCTCTCGTGTCGTATCCAATCGCATTCAAACGATGGAAGAACTCAACAACAACTTGAAACGGTTCTGGGCGGTGGAAGAATTCAGTAACATTGACATCTCAACCCCAGACGAAAAAGGTTGTGAAGAACAGTTTGTGAAAACACACAAGAGGCTCAAGGATGGTTGCTACGAAGTTCGTCTACTGCTCAAGCCACAGGCCCACGAGTTATTTGGCGAATCGCGCTCTAAGGCGCTAGCACAATATCTTGCTTCAGAGTTCAAAATGAAAAAAAATGCTATACTCTCATCTAATTATCAAGATTTTATGGAAGAGTATAGATCCTTAGGTCATATGCATGAAGTCAGTGACCCCACGAAAATTGCTCAGCAATCGTACTTTCTTCCACACCACGGAGTAATGAAGAAGAACGACCCAGAAGAGAAGATTCGGGTGGTGTTTAATGCATCACAAAAGACAAGCAACGGGCATTCACTAAACTCGTTGATGTATCCTGGACCGAAATTGCAGTCGGACATATGGCTAATTCTCACTAGGTGGCGACTATTCAAGGTCGGAGTCACAGCAGACATTGTCAAGATGTACCGACAAATATCAGTCCATGAAGATAATCGGCCATTCCAGTGAATACTATTCAGATTTAATTCATATGAGGAAATAAAAACATTTGAATTAAATATTGTCACTTATGGACTCACAGCAGCTCCATTCCTTGCATGAAGGGTACTTAAGCAGCTCGTCGCAGATGAAGGCTCCAAATACCCAATCGCAGCAAACATCGTCAGCAAAGGAAGTTTCGTTGATGATTTCTTCTTCGGAGCTGGCATAGTTGATGATGCTTTGATTGCCAAACAACAGCTCATCAACTTACTAAATCAGACATGCTTACCACTGGCAAAGTGGTCGTCCTATTATCCGGAATTATGCCCAGATAATGAGGCTAAACCAAGGAGAATCCAACTGGAAGAAACTCTACAGACACTTGGATTCATCTGGACGCCATCAACTGACGCATTCTCGATCCAAGTCAACGACTCAACCACTCGGTGCCAACGGAATACGAAAAGGATAATACTATACAGCGTATCGAAACTGTTCGATCCTCTAGGTTGGTTCGCTCCAGTACTCATCACCGCAATGGTAATTATTCAAGACCTTTGGATCACTGAATTGGATTGGGATGATCCTGTGTCAACGAAGCTGGATGAGATTCCGTGCAAATATCAAAAGAATCCGGCCAAAGTTAAACAAATTATAAGAGTCACAGTTCAATGGAGGAGGTTTAAGGAAAACTTGCCCAAACTTGAGAAACTTTCGATTCCCCGTTGGGCTTGCTCATCACAAAAAGCTGTTGTTCACATTCACGGATTTTCAGATGCGCCTGAAAGGGCATACGCCGCAGTCATATATATATATATATATATATATATATATATGTAATATGCAAAATCACACTTCAACCTTGCTAGTCAGCAAATCAAAGGTGGCTCCAATCAAAGGCATGGCGGTACCGAATATTCCACGACACGAGCTATGCGGAGCACTACTGCTCACAAAATTGCTACAGAAGGTACTAACTGGACTAGAGCTTGATTGTCCGATTCACGCCTGGATGGACGCCAAAGTAGTACTAGCTTGGCTGAAAAAACACCCGTCAACATGGAAACCGTTTGTGGCTTATCGTGTCGCAGCGATCCAATCCGCCTTCTCACCAGAGATATAGGGACATGTGTCTACTCATGAAAATCCAGCAGATGCAGCCACTCGTGGAATGTCTCCAAAGGAATTAAAGGATTATCAACTATGGTGGCATGGCCCAGAATGGATCACCAAATCAATGAATCACTGGCCTCAGGTTACGGAAGAGGTGACAGAATGTCAAGAAGAACGTCAAATAATCCACGTATTTAAATCAAAAGAACCAGAATGGGACTTATTGACACGATTTTTGTCATTGACAACCTTAATACGCACTGTTGCCTGGATAACTCGCTTTACATGAAATGCAAGATCGAGCTCGTCCTGCAACAGCCGCAACACTTAATCGTCAACGACACAGAGTTCATCGGATATCAAGCCACTTTCAGGCGAAGAATATCAATGAGCATTAATAATACTTACCCGAGTATCTCAAATGCACCATTTCAAGGATGAAATCATCTGCTTATCACAGTCAAAACCAGTTAAGAGCACGTCATCAATTCTAAGACTAAGGCCTTTTTTGGATGCGGAGAATTGTCTTCGCATTGGTGGAGTCTACAACGAGCATTCCTTCCATATGACGAGAAATATCCTTTAATATTGTCAAAATACTCCAATTTGTCATTCCTGCTAGCTGATAATGGACACAAGGTCACTCTTCATGGAGGTACTGAAGTCACCAGAAATTATGTAATCAAGAAATTCTGGATCATTCAAGGACGCAAAATCATTACGTCAGCAATACGTAAGTGTGTCATTTGTACGCGTCACAAAGCCAACACAGCAGTTCAAATCATGGCCCCTCTACCTGAGGATAGGGTAAATCCTCAACGACGATTTGCGACCTCAGGTGTGAATTATGCAGGTCCGATTAAACTGAGATCAGTTTCAGGACGAGGGCATAAATCTTTCAAGGCGTACATTTGTCTGTCCATATGTTTTCCAATGAAAGCAATCCATTTGGAGGTTGTCTCTGATCTCACCACAAAAGGCTTTTTAGCAGCGTTTAAACGCTTTGGGTCACGTCAGAAAGGCACTGCTACGGACAGCTCACGGATACTTACTTCGCCCCATCACCAAGATCGTCGTCCTGCCCATCAACTTGGAGAATGGATAAAAGAACAACAAGAGCTAGTGAGTAGCTAGTAGGAGTAAGTAAGTAGTAGTAAGCTAGTAAGAGACAACTTGTTGTAATGAGTGGCATTTACCCTCTTTTATTTGTTAACTATTGTACAGAGTGGCAGATGCCCTCTCTGTTCACTTATATTATAATTCGGAAGTTCATTTAATACTGTATTCATTTATAACTATTTAACTACAAAACCGTTTATAACTACAAAATTATTTTATACAAATAGACCTCGTTACTACAGCCGTTACGGCGGGCGGTAAGATTACCTATCTAAGACCTTAGATAGGTAATCAACAATTATAACGATGTAACATAAAACCTACATTATTCAGTCGGAACATGAGATATTCAAATCTGTATCGTCATAATCAGTAGTCTATGTTAAGTAGAGTAATCTTCGTTACACGAAGAGGCGGGCGGAATGTTCTGAACTGAATCCTGTATGCGCCTGTTACCACGCAGCCCGGTGTGCCGACCATAATACGTGTGATCGCTTATGTGTGAGTGGGCTCTCGCCTCGCTGCACTAGTCAGTCGTAGTTTCAACGTTGTACAAACCTAACCTAGTAGTACCAATTATACGAAGTGATAACTGCCAAGTTTGTAGTGTGACAAAGAACCTTCCCAAACACTGCCTTTTTTCGGAGGATTCTTCATGTTTTTTTTTGGCGGGACTTTCTTTATCGGACGAGCTATTTTTTTATCCGAAGTCGAAGAACCTTCACCGTAGGCTAAAAAAGAGGATGTTTTAAAACTAACTATTAATGATTTAAGTACTTGAAGGATTTTTGGCTATGGATTATTCATCGAAAGAGCACTCCAATAAGACAAAATTACTCAGTGTGCTATTTCGATTAATAACACAGGCCTGCGTTTCAATACCTTATAAAATGTGAATTGAATTTTTCAACTGATGTTGGGCAGTTAAGTGATGCTGATTTCAAATCCGGTTTTAGATTTTTTTCTATCACATAAGGTTTTTGAACAAAATACTACCACAATGGAAAAAGTATGAACGTTTATATACAGGGTCTCCACGTATGTTGTTGACATAGGACGGTATAGCACGTAGCGTTTTGTAGACTGTAGGCTGTACGCTGTCGGTCGGAGATGCAAAGACGACGAATGATTGGCTCTGTCTATCGCCGGCAAACGTCAATAGTCACGAGAGAAGTTCCCTAGGGCGTAGAAACCTAGCAGACGAGAAAGTATGGCGGGTGACGGGTACGCGTCTTTACAAAGTAGAATTTGTCGGAGTAATTGTATTTTTTGGAAATAAAACGTGGTTTTCAAAGTTAATAAAATATTTCCATTCGCGAAACGATTTCCCTCGCGTTTATTTCGATCCTCGGACGCGCTTGTTAATAAAAAGTAAAAATTCAGTTAAATCGAAGTAATGAAGGAAGGGTGATAACGGCGTACCCGTCACCCGCCATACTTTCTCATCTGCTAGGTTTTTATGCCCTAGTGAACTTTTCTCGTGACTATTGACGTCTGCCGGCGATAGACAGATCCAATCGTTCGTCGTCTTTGCATCTCCGACCAATAGCGTACAGCCTACAGTCTACAAAACGCTACGTGCCGTATAGTCCTATATCAACAACATACGTGGAGACCCTGCATATTTAGGATAAACTAAAACAATCGTAACAAAATCAAACAAATTTTATATAAAGTGCACAACGAAACTGATAGAACTAACAATAAGGTCTATTTATTCCCAAGATAGACTAGACATGAACAATGCCACTGCGTGATAACCACGTGAACAGGTGGGCTATCCGCGCGCTTCTACACGTGCCGCTGTATATATCTTGCCGGCGGAACATGTTTTGACAGGTTTGAATACAGTTTCGTTGATCATGTGAACGCAGCATGAATTTGTTTTGGTCGTGTCTATCTTGGGAATAAATAGACTTTAGACAGACAACATCTATTTGAATCCCTTATCGACACTAAATGAGGAGCAACTTATTAAAAAGGGGTACCCTTTTTAATATTGCACGAAATTCATTGTTTATGCCGTGAGGTGTAACAGGAAACAGTTTATTGCCTTTATTGAAATCAATACTCTGGAAGGACATAATGTGTTTTGATAAGTTGCTCCTCTAATTACATCGCGTTCAAGGCATTGTTATAAAGCGACTGTATCAAACCGGGGAATCTCCGACTTGTCCGGTTACTTCTGGTAAATCCCCAATAGATGTGTAATTTAAAACGAAATTTTAAGGCATATCTCACAGTTTCCGAACGAAAAGAAGGAATTTAATTTAATTTGCTTGGAATATTTAAAGATAATACCTAAATATTGGTTTGCAAAAAAACGTTACGTGATAGAAACAAAATTGTGTTAGTTTAGTTCATTATAAGTCCTAATTAGGTGAAAAAAATAAAAATAGCTTGATCACAATTTTTCGCAGGCCTGTGTAATTATAGTGCGGAATTACTACACGCGTGAGAACACACAATAAATGTATAAAAGCTTCTCTGTCGCATATTCTCTGTCTCGAGGTTAGTCGGCGTTCTCAACACTCGCACTTGCACGTTCCTTATGTGCTCCATCCTGGTTTTCTCCCTCTATGTAACACTTTCTTACTCTAACGTTGTATGTACGCTTCGATAATATTCCGGAATAGTATACATTCTTCAGTCGTTCTCATACTGACAGACCCACCTTAAACCGCAGTTGAAAGTAATCCCTCAAGCTGTCACGTAACGAGGACCCGCCTACTTTCCGCCACTAAGACATAGAAGTCACTAAAGTTGAGCAAGTTGTTCCTTTGTAACTTTCTTGTTCTTGTTATTCTCCATAATTTCTGAGATTTATTTGCCTTTAGATTAAAAAATGTATGAGTGTACTACTTGGCAGTATTATTTGACTTCAGTACTTTCGTAGGCGAAATTATTCGTACCTATATAATTATTTCTCTTTGCTCAATTTTTGTTGCTATAATTTTTGAAGTGAAACTTCTATGGGCGCCTTGGGTGTGAATCGGTTTACCCGCAATCTCCTATGTAACGAAAAAGCGACACCATGACTCATCACCGCCACTGGGGAATTCGTACGTACGAATTGCGCGTCGGTAATGTCACGATTGACATACATTTGGTGGTAACCTTAGATGGTTGATTCAAGATTAAAACAAATTACGGGAAATTTTGAGACTAATTTTAGAGGATTAGATATCATTTTGATTGGTAATTTACGGCAATTACCACCAGTTCGTGCCACTCCGATATACAAGCCGATTAAACAACGAATGGTAGGTCCCACTCTATGGCGAGGACTCAAGTTTTATGAGCTCAATGAAGTGATGTGATAAGCGAACCACAGCTTCTCATCATTGCTTACGAAAATCGGTAATGCTTAGCATTGGACGATGACGCATTACGTCTTATCGAGTCACGTTTCTTCACAACAGAGGAAGCAGATAGATTATGTCCGGATGGAATACGTCTCTTTCTTACCAACAACTCTGCCACTGCATATAAATAAGCAATATTGAATCGTACAGAGGATAAAATAGTTTCAGTTGCTACAGATGTATGTAGTCGCCCGAATAAGAAAAGTGCCTAACTCCGTTTTAGAAAAGGTTACAGGAGAGAAGAAAAACCGTTTATTTAGACGTTATTCTAATAGATGGCAGCAAAATTACATTTTTGCCAACAAGTGGAGTTAGGCACTTTTCTTATTAGGGCGACGATATGTTGGTTGTCATAATGCGGAACAGCAAGCTTTTCTACATCAAAAGCTCCACAAGATGTCTGTGATTGATACTGGGGGATTGCCATATGAAATGACACTTGTCATTAATAAACCATACATTATAACTACTAACATTTTGACGTCTCAAATGGACTGACAAACGGTGCTGTTGGTAAACTGGTACGTATCGAGTAGAACGAAGCTGGAAAGCGACCCGTGCCTGGTTGGGCTTTCCTGCATCATCAAAAACTGGAGAGAAGATTAGACGAAAAGCTGCAAGATATACGGGTATGGTGGCGAACAATATTAGTCGAACTGCCGTGCCAATCGCAAGAACATCAACAATCATATTGAATAATAATAAAACGGTTATTATGAAAAGAAAACATTTTCCAATAATTCCTGCTTGTGCCACTACGATACACAAATCTCAATGGAGCACATTCAATGAGATTCTCTACAAGTATCACAAAACTCACTCACAGCAATTGCATATGTAGATTATCATGAGTGACAAATATAGAGGGACTTTACATCATAACCTGCAATAAAGGTAAAGTACTCCCTCCATAATTCCGTACGACGGGGCTTTGAATTCTAAGAAAAATGAATTATGGAATACTCCCACTCTGTCCGTTAGAGAGGTACATAAACCCGTATTCCCCTTTGGTGCATACCTGCGCGCAACGTACGTCATAACAAGAGTGGTGAAATGCTTCCCCTCTTGTGCTTTGGGCGCTCTGAATTAACGAGGAGGGAATTATGGAAGGAGTACTGTACAACATTTTACCATGGACGGAAATCAGCAACATCAATTGTCGCCTTACAAGATGAGTTCCGGAGGCTCGCTTTAAACAAATTACAGACGATAGACAACGTGCTCCTCGATTTCATGAGTGCTAAGAAAGGACTATCATGTTCCTACTAAATTATTATAAATATATGTTCCTTAAATTGTCAAAGGCTTGGTGCGCACAAATCGGACCTCACCGACGTGGTGGTCCCCCCCAACGAGATAACATACTGCTCCTTTCCGAAATTTGGTTAAACGATAAAGACAATATTGATATTCCAAATTTCCACTGCGTGGTACACTTCAAACGCCCCAACGTTCGAGCAGCAGGAGAGAGTGGCTGTATACAAAAATACTGCAAATACTACGAATATTGCTACTCCTCATTTAACTGTTGACGTACAACAAACTAACACATTATCTGTAAATACATCAGCAATTGGCGATATATGTGCTGCGGAATGCTTCATGGAAAATCAGCAGAAAGTTTTGATGGTTGTCATATACAGGGTGAGTCACCAGTTATTGCCACCTAGAATAACTCCGAAAGTATAATAGTAGTAAAAAAGTTTTTCAAACAAAAGTTGCATGGGACAACGGGGGCTATATCATGATGTTAGCTTTTTGTTGCTAGGTGGAGTCGCTTCAGAGATTTGAAGGTTAACTTTGTTGTTTTAAATAGGGTCCTATATTTTGGTACTTATTTTCTGATAGCGGCTATCGAGGCGAATCCAATGATATGCAACATTAAGGTCTTTGAAGGTCCACGAAAGTGAAAAAGTTAAAATGAACTTACATTTACGGAAGGTAAAGCAGTGCATTGATACCAATGGTCATCACTTCGAACAACTTCCGTAAATGTAAGTTCATTTTAACTTTTTCACCTCCGTTGACCTTCAAAGACCTTAATGTTGCATACCATTGGATTCGTCTCGATAGCCGCTATCAGAAAATAAGTACCAAAATATAGCACCCTATTCAAAACAACAAAGTTGACCTTCAAATCTCTGAAACGACTCCATCTAGCAACAAAAACCTAACATCATAATATAGCCCCCATTGTCCCATGCAACTTTTGTTTCAAAAACTTTTCTACTACTATTATACTTTCGGAGTTATTCTAGGTGGCAATAACTGGTGACTCACCCTGTATACAGGGTGTCCCATTTGAAAGAGTACCTACGGCTGAATAACTCTTGAAAGAGGGTAGTAATCGGAAAAACTTTTAAACGAAAATTATAGGGTCCGAAGGGAGACAAATGACACAAAGTATGTTTCGAGCATAAATATTTATGCTCTGATGCTGCGAGTTATGTTGCGTTTTTTTTAATGGCAACTAAAAATGTTACCCCTGCAAGTTATTCCTTTTGATGAGGCGAATTCAGATATACCGTATTTTATGTAAATCTACCCATTTTTGGATGAAATGTTACAACTAAATCTCGATCAATTTCTCTTAAAGAGATTTGAGGATTCATGTGAACCATGGCTAAGATGGCGAGGGTGCGAGGATATTGTCAGGATTTACCCGTTGTTGTCGCTGTCGTCGTTGCAAAACTCTTTCTCTTCGACAATTTCTCTCGATATCCCTAATGCCCGAAGACGAGGAATTATGCAACCGGTTACGATACCGTTCCCGATGCAATCGAGCGGCAACTCGATATCCTCCTCGACATTCTCCTAAAACCAGTAAAATATCCACTACTTCACTTGCTGAATAAACCATGATACGCGAAATCACTCCAAAAATTGGCTAAACTCAATAATGGTTCGATTCGTACTGACTGGAAAACAATCAAACTTAAGGTAAAAATGGATATATTGACATAAAATTTTTGGTTGCCATTAAAAAAAAACGCAACATAACTCGCAGCATCAGAGCATAAACATTTATGCTCGAAACATACCTTGTGTCAGTTGTCCCCCTTGGAACCCTATAATTTTCATTTAAAAATTTTTCCGATTACTGCCCTCTTTCAAGTTATTCAGCCATACTGTTTCAAATGGAGTACCCTATATATTTCCAAACCACTCAGTAACACAAATATAATAAAATTCCTTCATCGCTCTCTGGCTGTATATATTGTGGATATCGCACACCTGGTCCATCCCGAACTTGGCAGGATACCCATGATTCTTATAGTCCAAGAGCTGGCGTACAAAATGTGCAAGAGTTTTCTCCTATCTGGTAGAATTCTAGTGAATTAGAATTGGGCTGTAGAACGTCATTGCACAGTTAGCCGGTCTGGTTTTGGGACACCTGGCATTCGCGCGCCACCAAAGGTGTCAGAATAATTAGCTTCGTGCAACTGTTTTCTACTAGCTCCAAATTAATTTATAATTAGTTTATGCAATAAAAAACTCAAAACAAACAGTCAGCCAGCAAAAGAGTGGGACACGGCCAGTCAGCATTACTGTAAAGTTGTAGAAAAAAATAAGTTCATGCAAGTGTTTTCTCCAAACTCAAAATTTTAAATATGTTAATTAATTCAATAACAACTATAAATCAATCAGTCAGACCTCATTTATATAGAACCCACTCAGTCAGCAGTTCAGAGAAGTTGCGATAATAAGTACGCGCGATTTGTCAATAACAATCATAAGAATCATAATTTTACTGGAAATACTGTACTCATATTCAAAAAACATCATAAAAAATATGATAATTTAACCAAAATGAAAATTAACGATTACAATCAAGACATAAACAATGATTACACCAAAAGTAATGAAGGAAGGTGTAATGAAAGAAGAGGGATAACAACTATTCAATTTTCTTTTATTATTTCTTTTATTCAAATTTCAATTTTATGGTAAATGTACTCAAATAATATAGAAATCGCTTCAATGATTTTGACAACAGCAAAAAAATAATTGCGGGCCCCGTCAGGAAAGTGTATTAATAATATAGAGTCTAATTGACTTACCTCTTTTCAGATATATTAATTCTATCCCGCAGGACTTCTCTCACTTTCTTGCTCAAAAAGCCGTAAATTTTCTATAACATGGCACATGATAACCATCGATGTCATTGAGAACTGATGGCAGCACTACATTATTAAACGATAAACTATTATCCCGACGAATTTTTAAAAATGATTGGCATTTTGCAATATTACTTTCTGTTAAGGGCAGTATATATTGTCTCCTTTTTTCAAACAAAATACACAATGAACCACACATTTCTCCATAATATTTGCTTCACAACGCACGAATGAAGTGTCATCTGTCGCGTACCGAAGATTTTAATTCGTTTCTCCCCAACTAACACACAAATACATGCACCCCAGAGCCTTACACCTCGAATCCGCCCTGGCCCGATACGAGAAAAACTGAGGAAACGTTTCTTTCTCTACAGCAGTGCTGGCAAAGATTCTTTATTCATTGTTCTCCGCTTCGCTCGAGATACAGTTGGTCGCCAGATGCCTTAACTACGTAGTCTCTTGTTTTAGAGCAAGGGTCATCCCTTGCGCGGATGATTGTTTTTGAGAAGTCGCGCGTACTTATTATCGCAACTTCTCTGAACTGCTGACTGTGTGGGTTCTATATAAATGAGGTCTGACTGGTTGATTTATAGTTGTTATTGAATGAATTAACATATTGAAAAATTTGAGTTTGGAGAAAACACTTGCATGAACTTAATTTTTTCTACAACTTTACAGTAATGCTGACTGGCCGTGTCCCACTCTTTTGCTGGCTGACTGTTTGTTTTGAGTTTTTTATTGCATAGACTAATTACAAATGAATTTGGAGCTAGTAGAAAACAGTTGCACGAACCTAATTATTCTGACACCTTTGGTGGCGCGCGAATGCCAGGTGTCCCAAAACCAGACCGGCTAACTGTACAGTGACGTTTTACAGCCCAATTGTAATTCACTAGAATTGTACCAGATAGGAGAAAACTCTTGCACATTTTGTACGCCAGCTCTCCGACTATTAGTGGGGATTTCAATACGAATATCTCATCACCTCAGTCCCAGCGATTAATTGACTATCTGTACGATAGACTTCAGTTACGCACGACAAACAATCGTACGGAACCTTCAACAAGAGCAGGAACGACTATCGACGCAGTGTTTGCTAGATTTTTAGACCGTCTACAATCAATCGTTTTTGTTTCCTATTTCAGTTACTACAAACCAATTATTACCTTTCTAGACGTTGGGGAAATGGAGATAGAATAAATGATTTCTTATGTTAACGGGGCTACATTGTTTAATTTTATTACCCTACAATTCCCACGCATTTCCCAAAAATCGATCATCCCTCTTTACTCGATTCTCATTTGCTGGCACTAACGAAGTTTCACTTCTACCGCGCAGCCCTCTACGCACTCTTTTTGTCATATAATTTTTGTGGATTTTTTTTGGGGGGAAAATCTGCACACACCTGCAGCATTTTCTTGTACATCGGATATGTCTTCGTGGGAATTGACTATACTACGTCCTACAAATATTTTGAAAAGTAGGGTGATGGTGCAAAAAAATGATACATAGATAAAATAGAAATATATCTTACACATACTAATACGAAAACGTCTTTTAATCATATTCATTATCTTAACTGAAAATATTCCCACTTTCTGCATTCTAATATCTACTGCATTAGTATGCTACAACCGCATCGTATATTAATTCATCCTCATGTGTTTGATAAAGACAAGATGATATTTGTAATACTGACAGTAAGTACCAGAATATACCTACTGTGTAACGGTAAAAAAAGATAAATATACATAAAAATGCATAACTGAAAAAAAAGTATAGATAGGTAATATATAATGTAAATTATAGATGTTCCTTTCACATATAGCATGGTATTAGGTCTACAAATAAGTTTTAGGACACTTTCATTCCGTGTCATAAAAGTAATTCAAAGTTACCGTTCACATAATATGATATGGCGGCACTTGTTATATAGTATCGAAACATAAGTCATAGAGATATAACATTTAAATTCTCTGTGAACAAAACATGCAGACCGGTGAGCTCTTTATTAGACACTGCATTCGCTATGAATTCCATCGAGGAAAAAGTGTTAGGAAAGCATGTGAATCGATCTGTTGTATTCTTGGGGACGACATTGTATCTAAAAGTACATGTGAGTATTGGTATAAGAGATTTAAAGACGGTGATTTTTATGTTGGTGATCGTGAACGTACCGGGACCCCCGTAAAGGTGGACGACCAGGAACTGCAAGAGTTGCTGGATGAAAACTCTCACCGGATGGAAAAACAACTTTCAGAACAGCTAGGAGTAAGTCAACAAACTATTTCCTATCGCTTTAAAGCAATGGGAAAGATTCGAAAAGGAACAAAGTGGGTGCCACACTCTTTGACTCAATCAAATAAAAATAGCTGTCTTTTGACATATGTTTGAATCTTTACAACAAGCAGCAAACAGAGTCTTTTTTGTGGAATATTGTGACCGGCGATGAAAAGTGGATTTATTTTGATAATCTGAAACGCTGATATGATTGAATTGACCTCGGCGAGCTGACGATATCGACGTCAAAGCACAATATTCACTGTAACAAAGTCATGCTGTGTATGTGGTGGGATATGAAAGGCGTACTCCCCATTATGAACTTCTGAAACCTGGCCAGATAGTTACTGCCAATCGCTATCATCAACAATTAATGCGATTGAATCAAGAAATTGACCAAAAGCCTCCTTTTACTGGCAAAGGAAAACAACTAGTAAAACTGCTCCTTGACAACGCCAGGCCTCATGTAGGTAGATCGGTCAAAGATACGTTAATGACTCTTAGATGGGAAGTTGTACCACGCCCGGCGTATTCACCAGACCTACAGCTGTTAGCTCTAACTGGTTTTCACTTGTTTCGAAAAATGCAAGACGAATTATTGTCTGATGTGCGATTCAAAACATTTGAAGGAGTCCAAAAATGGGCCGAAAACTAACTCATCTCGCAAGATGAAACTTTCTTTGCGAAAGGCATTCGTGAATTTCCTAAAAGATGGCTGAAGGTCATTGAAAGTGATGGGGATTATTTTGATAAATAAATGTATTTCATTTTTTTGAAAAATAAATTTTGAATTTTTGCAAAAGTTTCCTAGAACTTATTTGTACACCTAATAAAAGAGTTTTCACGAACAATTATTTCAGTGAGAAACTTGCTTAGAGAAAAAGAACTGTAATTACAGTGAAAAAAACACTAACTGTAGGTACGGTATTTACAAATGAATTTTGAAGGAAAATATGGTAAATCGGTCTATATCATTTAAATAATTTTGTTAAGTATTCCGAAAGTAATATTCTCAAAAACGAAATCTCATTTTTATAATATTAATATATTGTAAGAAAAACACTTTTTTTCCTACTGAAAGATGTAGGTCGATGCAATTAATATCGTTTGGTTGATTCAATTAACAAAAATGTGAAAAAATTCATAATTACTATGGTATGGTATGGTATAGTATAACTATGGAGAATGCATATATAGTCATTGTTTATAAAATAAGTACAAAATAATGAAATGTGCAAAGTAATTAGTAAGATGACTGCCATGTGTTGTAATTTTTGCAGAATGAAGTGCTATCAATGGGCGAATCTATTCCCCCTGCTTCACAAAATTCAATGACATTCGCCGACGATTCGGAAGAAGAAATGGAAACAAAATGTACAGAAGAGGAGTCGGAAAACGAAGATATATACAATGATTATAATAATTGTCGTTGATAATTATCAACGAGCAACTGCAATTATTAAGAGGTTGCATTGAAAGCCGCTGTTCTCCTGTAGATGGCTCCAACTACTTATGTCGTGCGCAGTGACTAATACTTCTTGTATCACTTTAAATTATGGACATTTCTCATTAAGTTTCAGTCATTAAACTGCCATTTTTGATTAATATATTTTTAATCTATGTTTATAACCAAAGATACTGGAATGCGACAAATTGTTTTTTCGATGTGTACTTCTACACTACTTTGATTTTTTTTAAAGTGCTGCTACAGCTCATCAATTACTTGTGCAAATTTATACTGAATCTACTCTATCAGAAACAGTATGTAAAGATTGGTTTTGTCGCTTCAAAAGTGGAAACTGTGATGTCCACGATAAACAAAGCCAGGTCAAACAAAGAAGTTCGAAGATGAACACCTGCAAGCTCTATTGGAAGAATACCCTACTCAAATGCTCAAAGAATTGGCTCAACAGCTTGAAGTCGATAAATCTACAGTTTCACGATATTTGCAGGCCATGGAAAAGATTAAAAAAGAAGGAAAATGGCTGCCACATGAATTAACCGAGAATGCCATTGCTCATCATCTGAACATCTCGATTTCTTTGCTTGCAGAGCATATAAAGAAAAGTTTTTTCGGCGTATCGTAATCGGTGATGAGAAATGGATCTATTTCGGCAACCTGAAAGGCAAAAAATCATGGGTTGATCATGGCCAACCATCAACGTCGATACCAAAACGAAACACCCACGTTCACAAAACAATGTTTTCAATTTGGTGGGATATACATAGAAGGTGTCGTTTATTATGAGCTGTTGAAACCGAATGAAACAATTACTGCCGAACGTTATCACTAACAATTAGATCATTTAAATGATAATTTGATGCAAAAATGATCATCAATTGCATCAAATCGCCGAAAAGTGATTCTTCTTAACGACAACGCTCGGCCTCATGTTGCTAAATCCGTGAAAGAAACATTGATGGAGCTTGAATGGGAAGTTCTCCTGCACCCAACGTATTCTCCAGACCTGGCCCCGAGTGAGCATCATTTATTTCGATCGATGCAACACAACTTGGAAGATACACTAACATAATTACCAAGAAGTCAACAATTGGATTGCTGATTGGATTACCGTAGCTCAAAAAGTAGACAATTCCTTCGACGCGGAATTCAACTTCTGCCAGAATAGTGGGGAAAAGTTATAGATTCCGAAAGCTAATACTTCGATTGAGGTATTCACACATTTTATTACGACATAATGTTTTAAAAACAAGAAAAAAACTGCGGCTTTCTATGCAACCCCCTAATATTTTCACAAGAATTAATCGATATTCCCACTCGCACTTGCATGATTCCTATGTTAATATTAAACGCTAAGACCCCGCATTAATGGTATGATATAAATAGGACTCAATACAATTTTCAATTATTTAATACCATATTTATACGAAAAACATACTGTTCTGGTTTTGAAAACATTGAGTTAGAGCTTTGTATGATTCGAATATATCATCAGTATAAAACCAGTATTTCATACCAGTTTTATACCTCTTTTTTGTTTATATTAATGCTATAAAAAATTCACAAACATACCGTACTTTCTTGTATAAAAGCGATATCTATACCAATTCTATATCCGTTTGATACCGTTATTATACTGCTACCACACAAATATACTGTTAATATATCCTGAAAATCGGTATGGTCGGATCCACTAGGGGTGGTGTGTTAATTTGAATTGGGCGCAAGAGATGGCGTTTTGGAAGGTTCCGTCAGGCTCCGTTTTCCGTCTGCTATTTGTCAAACAGCCAGCTGTCAGTGTAAAGAAAAATTCAGTCTTCGGCCTAACTATAAAAAAATATCGGCTTTTTGTTATAGCGTACAATTTGGGATTATAACGAAATGTCGACTCTGAACTCTTTTGCTACGGGCGATTTCTCCGCTGCGGTGATTTTTCGCAGCTGAATATTATGTTACGTATTCTATAATGGCAATATGCGACTAATGTCTAAAAATAATAGATTTTAAAATTCGTTCAAAAACAAGCGTGTGTTATTCTTTTCAAAAACACCATACCTCTCTGCCGGACCCTATACAATACGTGGCATCTTATGGAGAGCGACTATGATCGCCTGTAGTACCCCAGTGTCATATTATGGAGAGTGACTATAGTCGCCCGTAGTAGCGAAAGGGTTAAGCTAGGATTCCACTACAATCAACACGACTCGACTCGACTCGACACGACACGACATGCTGACAAAAATGTGCGTGATGATTCCACTGAATCGATGCAACACGACTCGACACTCCTTGATACGGTGGTAGTCCTGCCTCTCTTCGTTCGAAATTTAACGTCAGTAATAATATATTTGTTGTCGAAAGGAGTACTATACTTGACTCGGACACGACTCGACTTGACGAAAATCTGGCCGGCCAGAAATTCGTCGTATCGTGTCAGTCGAGTCGAATCGTGTCGAGCCTAGTGGAGTCCTACGCTATTTAAATACGTTGAAAATCATATGATCAGAAACGCGTCGTGTCGAATCGAGCCGTGTCGATTGTAGTGGATTCCTAGCTTAATCCCAAATTGCATGCTATTAATGAAAAGCCGGCACTCTTTCATGGTTAGACCGAAGACTTTGATCTGTCTTGCACTGATAGCTTCTTCGCGAGTGAATATTAACTTTACGTGGGTCGTGCATTGAAAAATGCCTAGAAAAAAGAAGAAGAAAAAGAGAAAAGCAACTCAATGCTGCGTGATTAATATTCTAGGTAAGTTATAATTACAGGGTGGCGCTTAAGTATGGTCGCATAATTAATTAACTAGATTTTTCTAATAAGACGCTTTTTCTTGCTATAAGGTTCATTTTTTTGTTAACATTAATCATAGTGTATAATTATTAAAGAAACTGCTCGATGTGGCCTCCTCTGGCAGGTCTTCAGTTTCTTCTCGGCCAATTGTACAATATAATACTATGGGCCGCATGTAACCCACGTCGAGATCATCCCATGATTTCTTTGAGGCCTATAGAGAGTCTAGAATTTTATGAGATTTTGCGCACATTTTTTGCTGTAAGTATCTCTACAATAGATGGCCAAAAATCCTTTACCCTGTAGCCAAGGAAATGGTTGTCACAGATGAGTAATATGGATTTAGCAGCATGTGCGGAAGCCCAGTCTTATTGGAAGACAACCGGACGATTTCTTGAGTTGGAAGAGATCCAAGGAAGTAGTACGTCGCGTAAAATCTTCTCCTGGTAGACTATCAGGACAATCAATATCAGATGAGTTTTCTCTTCAGACATAATGCCAGCCCAAACCATGACAGATTTTGGGAATTGCATCCTAATGTGTATTCAACACTTGTGGGAGTTCTTGTTCGCAGGCGAGATCAACTGGTAACGGTTTTGAGTTGTGCGCGATTTCCACAGTGAAAGTCTTCTCTTCTGTCCATAACAAATCGGAGAGGCGACATAGCTAAATTTCTTTAAGCAAAATCTTGGCTTTTTTGAGCCTGTTGAGCTTGGCCTATCCGTCAGGGTGGTGTCCACGGTACAGTCGATAACTACGAAGACCCAGGTCACGTCAAACGATCGTTTGAACGATTTTACGGCAAATAGCCACGTCGGCAGAGATTCGGTTAAGGCTAGCTCCGACATTGCGATCGATCCTCATCTTGATGATTTTCTTAATACTGAAGGTATTCACAGTAAAAGGTCGGCCAGGTTTTTTCTTTTCATTGACGGTACCAGTCTCATATTATACAGCTTTACAATCCTCTGAATAGTCCTGGGTAGGATCTGGAAACGTCGAGCAATATCTGCAGCCGAGAGTCCTTGGTCAACGAGATATGCGATTGTCGAGCGATGAGGAAAAGGTTTCATAATTAGAGAATGTTGGAAGTAGAATTATATCCGGGGCTTATATAGTAAATCTGCATTCTAGAAATTTCCAAAAATCTGTCTCTCAGGTTTTTCGAAATATTCCGGAAGTTTGTAAATTTTGCGATCATACTTAAGCGCCACCCTGTGTGTGTACACTGTATGCTATATTTTCAGACAAGGCAATTTCATTCAAATCGGTCCTTCCTGGTAGTAATCAAGCTTCGTCGATATACTTACCGTGGCTGGATACAAATTTTCAAGGTCGACGGCACCTAAAGTATGCGATAATCCAAGGATATAGCGTTTCCATTATTAAACACATATCGTGTATATTTATTTTATATCACGCAATACGTTCTTCAATTGTCGCATGTAAAAGGCATTAAAAGGTTCCTCTCGATAAATGGGAATCAGTTAGTTTAATCGAGGGAATGCCACTCATTGATAGATACCTTGAGATTTATTTTGTAATCCGTTATAACTATTTTCAATGCCGCTCAATTTTCTGTGAACATTTCCTCGTACTTCGAAGAAAACGAGCAAAAGATTTAACGTTATCATTAGTCATCGTTATATAAGTTACAATTTAGCTCTACTAACTGCATTCATCGTCAATTACTTAACGGATAAGTGAACGATTATTATGTAGGTACTAGCCGTATCCTACCATGCGTTGCTGTGGCTCAGTCTGATTAAATAAAAAAGAAAAAAAAACAGAAAACATACGTTTTTACAGTCTGTGTCAGAAGAAAGGGTACGCGATATTTTTTAAAGTACGAAAGATATTTTGATTGTAACTTTTTTCACATGAAAGTATATCACATTTTACACGGCGCAATTAGTAAGCCGTGTAATCGCCATCATTTTCGAGTATGGCCTCACACCTTCTGGGCATACTTTCGACTAGTTTTTCCGCGTAGTCGACGGACAGTGAACGCCAAATTCTTTGAATACTGCGTGCCAATTGCTTGAAATCGTACATTGGCTTTCCAACAAGTTGGCTTTTCATTATTCCCCACACCTTATCGATTGGGTTGGTATCTGGAGATTGTGAAGGCCATTGTAAAGTCCATTGTATACAAGCGACTTCGAAGTTTTAGGATCATTATTTTCTTGAAGCACCCAATTTTCATTTCCGCTTGTGAATATTGTGTGCACCGACTTTAAGAGTCCACGCTGATAAATTTTGATCATTTTCTCAGCGTCCAAATTCTCGGTAAACAATTCTAAACAGCCAAAACCGCGCTGAGAGAATTACTCCCAAACATTGATCTTCACCGGGTGTTTGACGGTACGCTGGATGAAACGTGTATTGCTGGTGAACCAAGCACGTTTCCGGGGAACCCAGGCCCAAAAAGTGGCTTCATCGGAAAAAACAACTTTGGTTGAATCGCGATCTTGGTTTTCCTTAGCCCAGGCTTTGCGTTTTTCGATGTGCTTTTGAGAGAACAGCGGTTTCAAAGTCGTGGGACGATATTTCACCTTTTCCTCTTGTAAACGCCGTTGAATTGTGTTGGTACTCACATCTATTCCCCTCTTAGCCAGTTGAGCGCGGGCCTGACGCAATCGCAGAGTGGGAGTCTTCTTAGTCGGAGAGCTGGCGTACAAAATGTGCAAGAGTTTTCTCCTATCTGGTACAATTCTAGTGAATTACAAGTGGGCTGTAGAACGTCACTGTACAGTTAGCCGGTCTGGTTTTGGGACACCTGGCATTCGCGCGCCACCAAAGGTGTCAGAATAATTAGGTTCGTGCAACTGTTTTCTACTAGCTCCAAATTCATTTGTAATTAGTCTATGCAATAAAAAACTCAAAACAAACAGTCAGCCAGCAAAAGAGTGGGACACGGCCAGTCAGCATTACTGTAAAGTTGTAGAAAAAATTAAGTTCATGCAAGTGTTTTCTCCAAACTCAAATTTTTCAATATGTTAATTCATTCAATAACAACTATAAATCAACCAGTCAGACCTCATTTATATAGAACCCACACAGTCAGCAGTTCAGAGAAGTTGCGATAATAAGTACGCGCGACTTCTCAAAAACAATCATCCGCGCAAGGGATGACCCTTGCTCTAAAACAAGAGACTACGTAGTTAAGGCATCTGGCGACCAACTGTATCTCGAGCGAAGCGGAGAACAATGAATAAAGAATCTTTGCCAGCACTGCTGTAGAGAAAGAAACGTTTCCTCAGTTTTTCTCGTATCGGGCCAGGGCGGATTCGAGGTGTAAGGCTCTGGGGTGCATGTATTTGTGTGTTAGTTGGGGAGAAACGAATTAAAATCTTCGGTACGCGACAGATGACACTTCATTCGTGCGTTGTGAAGCAAATATTATGGAGAAATGTGTGGTTCATTGTGTATTTTGTTTGAAAAAAGGAGACAATATATACTGCCCTTAACAGAAAGTAATATTGCAAAATGCCAATCATTTTTAAAAATTCGTCGGGATAATAGTTTATCGTTTAATAATGTAGTGCTGCCATCAGTTCTCAATGACATCGATGGTTATCATGTGCCATATTATAGAAAATTTACGGCTTTTTGAGCAAGAAAGTGAGAGAAGTCCTGCGGGATAGAATTAATATATCTGAAAAGAGGTAAGTCAATTAGACTCTATATTATTAATACACTTTCCTGACGGGGCCCGCAATTATTTTTTTGCTGTTGTCAAAATCATTGAAGCGATTTCTATATTATTTCAGTACATTTACCATAAAATTGAAATTTGAATAAAAGAAATAATAAAAGAAAATTGAATAGTTGTTATCCCTCTTCTTTCATTACACCTTCCTTCGTTACTTTTGGTGTAATCATTGTTTATGTCTTGATTGTAATCGTTAATTTTCATTTTGTTTAAATTATCATATTTTTTATGATGTTTTTTGAATATGAGTACAGTATTTCCAGTAAAATTATGATTCTTATGATTGTTATTGACAAATCGCGCGTACTTATTATCGCAACTTCTCTGAACTGCTGACTGAGTGGGTTCTATATAAATGAGGTCTGACTGATTGATTTATAGTTGTTATTGAATTAATTAACATATTTAAAATTTTGAGTTTGGAGAAAACACTTGCATGAACTTAATTTTTTCTACAACTTTACAGTAATGCTGACTGGCCGTGTCCCACTCTTTTGCTGGCTGACTGTTTGTTTTGAGTTTTTTATTGCATAAACTAATTATAAATTAATTTGGAGCTAGTAGAAAACAGTTGCATGAAGCTAATTATTCTGACACCTTTGGTGGCGCGCGAATGCCAGGTGTCCCAAAACCAGACCGGCTAACTGTACAATGACGTTTTACAGCCCAATTCTAATTCACTAGAATTCTACCAGATAGGAGAAAACTCTTGCACATTTTGTACGCCAGCTCTTGGACTATCTTGAATAGATTGACTATCGCTTTGTCCTGCTTTTCCGTGGTTGCTCGCTTTAAGCCCCATTCATCGTAGTCATCGACGTTTTTATACACCTCAAACTGCTCGACCCACTGTGCAACGAAACTTTTTGACTTTTTAATTGCTTTCGGAGCCGCTGAAAGCGATAATTTAGGTCCTTTTGGGTGTTTGCAAAGGAAAACTGCCTCAAAACACTTCGCGTACTTGGCACTCATTTTACAACAGTCTTCCACTTCGAGATCTCGAGCGATACCAAAATGAATCGGTGTTTGTGCCGTAGCTCTCTGACGGTAGAATCGCATCCCGAAAGAAAGACAGAGATATCTCTTGTACTGTAGAAATAAATGCGTACACTCTCTCTACTCTCTCTCTCTCTCCCTCTCTCCCTCTCTCCTTCTCTCCCTCTCTCCCTCTCTCCATCTCTCCCTCTCTCCCTCTCTCCCTCTCTCCCTCTCTCCCTCTCTCCCTCTCTCCCTCTCTCCCTCTCTCCCTCTCTCCCTCTCTCCCTCTCTCCCTCTCTCCCTCTCTCCCTCTCTCCCTCTCTCCCTCTCTCCCTCTCTCCCTCTCTCCCTCTCTCCCTCTCTCCCTCTCTCCCTCTCTCCCTCTCTCCCTCTCTCCCTCTCTCCCTCTCTCCCTCTCTCCCTCTCTCCCTCTCTCCCTCTCTCCCTCTCTCCCTCTCTCCCTCTCTCCCTCTCTCCCTCTCCCTCTCTCTCTCTCTCTCTCTCTCTCTCTCTCTCTCTCTCTCTCTCTCTCTCTCTCTCTCTCTCTTTCTTCTGACACAGACTGTAATATGTTTAATTTTACAGTGCTTGCCGGTATACAATATTTCTTGTTGTTTCATTGTCTGTGCAGATATATAGATTGTCTGGTTTGCCGACTCTAGAACGCGCAACATATAATTGTCCATGGGAAAAGCAATCTGTATCTAGATCTAAACCGCATAATTCTAAAAATCTGCCCTAAGCTTTGTTGATGGTGATTGCAAACGCCAATCGAATTGGGAATTATAATCTCATAAATTGTAATGGCATATCCGTTGGAATCATAGGAATGCGAGGAATGAGGACATCTTCACTTTTGAAAGGTCCTGTCAAGATAGCTGCTTCTACGAGTGACTCGTTAATTAAGTAATTTACTGCAAGCCACGTGCCATTGCAAAGCTTTGGCTGGTTGATATTTCGCAATATGATAATTGGTACGCCGATTTTCAATTACAGTACATGCGGTGGCATCCCTGGCAGATCGAGTGAATTCGAAAATTCAATTAAATAATTAACCGCTTCATCTGCTTCCACCACAGTATCAATGGACTTGTATGTGACTGCCTCGCATTGAATGTTAAACTGAATAATATTGTTAAGTTCGTAGACGTCTTTCTTCTTGGCCGCAAGTATAGCTCGTTCACTCGGCCAATCGTGATTCTTATAATTGTTTTGAATATTGGGAAATACCTTTTCAACCAATTCTTCTTTTGATATCACTAAATTGCAGAAGTTATGAGGCAATGAAATTTGTTCTGAGGTTAGATCAACCGGCACCTTTAAACTCCAAATTTCCAGCAATTGATATGAGAATATCTAGTTGGACACGCTTATTTGTAGTTAATTTTAACGTCTTTATGTGTCGCCACAAAGTAGAGTATTTCAGACAAGCATTTATTTCGTTCGCCGGTGTCGATCAAGGAATTACAGATAATATTTGCCTGAAATCTCCTGCAAGCGATATTAATGCGTTCCCAAATGGTCTGATGTTTCCACGCAAATCTTGCAATGATCGATCAAGAGCCTTTAGCGATTTTTTTGCGCCATTGTGCATTCATCTCAAACAGTAAGTTTGCATTTCTGCAATATTTTTCCCATGCCGAATGCTTTGAAAATGTTGCACGCGGGAGTTTCAATGAATTGCATGTTCAATGGCAATTTCAAAGTGGAATGAGCAGTTCTTCCACCTGGTAGCAATGTCACAGCGATTCCGGACGATGCAAGAGCTAAGGCTATGTTATTTTGGGATCGAATTGTTGCCAGAATCAATTTAACTAGGAACGTTTTACCAGTTCCTCCTGGCGCATCTAAGAAGAATATTTCTCGAATCCCTTTATTGACAGTTTGCATTATTTGATCGTAAATGCCTTTTTGCTCAAGAGTTAGCTTAGGAATATTTGATTCCACATGCGACAAAAGATCACCCATGTTGTAATTTGTTCACGAAGCAATTCTACATCGAACGAAGCAGCAGCAGATCGATCGGTGATGGCATTCCCAATTGATTGAGAACTTTTTTCGCGATTTCTATGTTCAAATCTTCAATCATTTATCAATGCTTCGTTGTAGATTTCTGATGTGAAATCCATGTTCATATTTGAATTTTCCTTGCGTATATTTGACGGAAAATATCTTCAGCCCCACACATGTGTGCGATTTATATTTCTCCTATAATTCTGTTGAATATGAGGGAAAGCAGGCGGTCAATATGATTGCAAACAATGCACGAATTTGATTTGGATTTGACGTGTGGCACGCGTCATTAATGCATACATCCCAGTGTCGGTCTGTCGTTCTCCAATAAATTCAGAGCTTTTTTGACGCTGGGTAATTGGGATGTATCCTAAAATTTCATTTTGCATGAAACACAGCGAACATAGTAGTTAAAGTTATTCAAAACACAGTACCAATAGTAAAAACTTGATAAAAAAAACTTGCCCCAAAAACATTACTTTAAAAGTAGCATGGCCACGCCTTCACAGTGAAACGCCGCGTTATGGGCATCGCCGCGCGTGACGTCACTAGCCATATAACGGTTCGCCTGCGCGCTTTCTAGTACCGTAGACGGGCCGAGAAAATCAACTTTGTTGTCCACTTTTCTTTACAAGTGTTCGAGTTTTTTTCTGATGATTTCAACATTTCATTACCTTTGAAACAAAACAAAAATCATTGAAAAATATAAATTTTTAGTGAAGTTAGAGGCATTTAATTACAAGAGCGCGTGGGTGCTACGGCGCGTATTTATGTACAAAATGCGATATCTCGAGAACCATTCATCGTAACAAAATGAGATAAAAACCAAGCATTTCGTCTTGAAATTCTATAAATTTTTTCCGCAGTATGTCTCGATAACTTCTCAATAGTTTTCGAGATATTTAACCCTAGATAGCTAACCTTCCTATAATATAAAGAAAGGTCCTACAAGACACATTCATAATGATAAAAACAAGCCGGACAGCTTTTGTTATGTCTGCGTTTTGTTTACCCCTCCTAAAACCAGAAAAAAAATCAACGATAAAGTTCAAGATGCATATGAATATTGTTTTGGATCTAAAATTTCGAATCAAGATAAAGACTGGGTCCCTCACACTGTCTGTGCCAACTGCTACAGAATTTTAAAGATATGTCATAGTACGAAGAACCTTTCTAATTTGAAATTTTCATCACCAGTCGTATGGGGCATACCAGACAGAAGAGAAGATTGTTTCTTCTGTATGACAGTTACAACGGGATATAATTCCAATAACAGAAATCAAATCAAATATGTATACACAAACAAAGTGAATCCAGCCATTAATATTCAACAGAATAGTGGTCGTCGGAAGAAACTTTTAGAAGACCCAGCTATTGATGTAAGTGAAGGAGGGTTTGATGAAGACAGTGACATGGAAGTGAGTGCAAGTGATCTGGAATCAAGTTCAAGTGAAGAAGAATTCAAAAAAAAAGAAATGTAGCACCACAGAAATTTAGCCAAGCCGAATTGAGTGATTTAGGTAGAGAGCTGGGTCTATCAAAGGAAGCACATGAGCTTTTGGCGTCTAGGTTGAAAGAGAAAAATCTCTTGGATAAAGGCACTAAGATAACTGTATATAGAAATCGTGAGAAATAATTGAGGAAGTTCTTTATACAGGATAAGAAATTAGATTTAGTATATTATGACAACATCACCGGACTAATTAATAGTTTGGAGACTGGAGTATATAAGCCAGAAGAGTGGCGTCTTTTCATGGACTCCTCAATCCGTAGTCTAAAAGCTATACTACTCCACAACACGAACATTCTAGCTCCGATACCTATAGCTCATTCAACAGCCTTGAAGGAATCGTATGATAACGTGAGTATAGTTTTTGATAAAATAAAATACTCTGATCATAGCTGGCCTCTTTGTGGTGATTTAAAAATGATAGGGATCGTTCTCGGGATGCAGAGCGGAAACATCAAATACCCCTGCTTTTTATGTCTCTTTGACAGCAGAGATCGATCAAATCACTATAAAAAGAAGGAATGGCCAGAGCGCAAGTCTTTAGAACCCGGATCACCAAATGTTTTGAAATCGCCTCTTGTGGATGTATCAAAAATTGTAATTCCACCTTTACATCTCAAACTTGGCCTAATGACTCAGTTCGTCAAAGCTTTGGATAAGTCGGGCGAATGTTTAAATATATTGCGCAGAAAATGCATACACTTTCAGTGACGCCAAATTAGAGGTAGGTATTTTTGACGGCCCGCAAAATTCGGCAATTATTTAACGATGTCACTCTTACAGATCATATGACGAAAACGGAGCGAGCTGCATGGATAAGTTTTCGCGATGTATGCCAGAATTTCCTTGGAAATAAGAAAAGTCCAAATTGTAAGAAGCTGTTGAGTGACATGATACAAAAATGTCAAGTTTTAGGTTGTAATATGACTATTAAAGTGCATTTCTTAGATTCACATATCGATTTTTTTCCAAAAAAACTAGGTGACTTCAGTGAAGAACATGGAGAAAGGTGCCATTAAGACACGAAGGACATGGAAAAACGATATCAAGGGACGTGGGGTGTCAATATGATGGCAGACTATTGCTGGAGTTTGAAACGAAATGTTATGAAGGATAAGAAAAGTAATAAGCGACATTCACTTCGTCGATCGTTTGAAGACAAATAAGTTAGGTATCACAAACGAAGTAAGGACTAATGAAATTTTCTTTTATTCTTTTTCCTTTTCGTATTTATTCAATTTTTATTATTTTTATTCGTTGTTATATCGGTCTTATTATTAGTGAGAGGCAAAGGGAACTCACGTTAAAAAAGTATCCCAAGGGAACAGAAGCCTACTACGTCCACGTCATATTCCCGGGTTAGGCTGATAGTAGGGGGGGGGGGGGGGGGGTTAGCATAAAATATCAGTACCTCACACGACGACGGTGCCAATGAATTACTAGGTTATGCGGTCACGAGGTTGGAAGGTCATGGTGTTATGAAATGTATCATTTGAGTGGTTAAAGTACACATATGGTTCGTACATACTAAGTTTCGAGGTTTAATGATATACAAGTCTCCTTCTTACAGCGTTACGGTGTAAAGGGTTTATGAGGTTTATGGGTTATGGAGTTTAAGAATTTAATGGCTTTGGGATTTTTTGTGTTAAATAATTATTGCTGGATTTGACTTTGAAATGAACTCGACCCTGACATACTGGAGGCAAACGAACCTCGGATTCTAACTTAGTGACCTCGAAATAGTTATTTTCGTTATGAGGGCGCGAACGCCCGAATGACGAATTCTATTTTTTGTCACTAATTGTAAGTGTCAAATACGAGGTTGACAGGGTTCGGGGCGGGTGGTTGGCGGGGGGGTTGACGGGGGGTTGGGGGGGCGGAGCCCCCCATATTACCAAAAAAGTATTTTTTAAAGTAAAAGAAATAAATAAACAAACAAAGAACTTTAACACATTCACTACCGCTCTAATTTAGATACATTTTGCCCCATGCCAACTTCAAGTCAATAATTCTAACATTAACAAAATACATAAAAATCGTCAAAATTCCGAACCACGTGCACGCGCGCGTTTACGTTAAAGTTCCTTTACTCAAGTGTCAGCCTACACATACACATGTAACCGCAGTGCCCAGTTTAAGTGTAAATGTAATGCGACAGCGGCACCCGCGCAACTCATCCGCTGACGCTTATTAGCGACAGCGGCAGTGAATGGGTTAAGTTAGGTTAGGTTCTGGCTTTTTGCGTCAGCTGTGTAGAGTTGTGCTGCGAATGCGTGGCGTTGGACACACTGACTGCCAACTTCAAGTAATAATCGCAGTGATATCATCTCGAGAGAGTGTGCCACTTTTATTTCACGCACTGTGAGGTTATTTCACGCACTGTGCAGGTTATTTCACGCACTGCGCAACCTTTCAAACATTGGTGCATAAAACGTCATTTCACATGCATCGAGGACGCCCATAAAACCGAGTATTTGGCACTGAGTGACAAAAACATATTGACGTAGTAGTTTATTTCCCTGAAGACACATTTTCTTATTTTTGCAATTGTCATATAAACCTTTCATACAATGACATGAAGTGACCTTGAAATGACCTTGGGGGTTATGTTATAAAAAAAATTGAATACATATCTAGACGTAAAATTTCCCGTTCTTTCAGAATCTGCAGTCAAAAATTCATTTTAGGCAGAATAAATACATTTGACTTTGAAATGACCTTTCATTTGACCTTGTCGGATCAAACGGACATCGGATTTGGATTCAGCGACCTCAAGAATATATAGGAATAATAATTTGAATCGATTTGACTATGTTTCCAGGATTTGACCTTGAAATGACCTTGAACGTGACATAATGGAGACAAACGGACACCGGATTCCGATTCAGCGACCCCAAAAACATAATGATATACTGGTCTGTTCAGAGAAAGTATTTTTTCGATTTTTTTTGTGGAGCTGTGTAATTAACGTAAGCTGCGTAGCTGTACGGGACGGCATATCAATTAATTGGTTTTTCACGGCAGCGTTCGTTTGACTGATGCATAATAACGAGAAAAATAGCCCTGCCCCGATAAGGATATCGACTTCGGCTAGTTTGTGGAACTCCGGGTCTGCCAATAAAATATTTTTCGAGATCTCGATGAGTTGCCTGTCTACCTGGCTTGAGGGCAATAAACCCGTGATTTGAGGGATAGTTAGAAAATTCAGACGGAACGAGAATGCATTGTCCCTTGATTTAATGGTTGCCGTAACCAGTGTAACCAGGTGTTTAGTTCTAGTTAAGATATTGTTAAGGCCTGTGACTGGCGCCATCACCTCGGCTCGATCGAGATTCAAGAAGATTGCCAGCTTCGTGGTAATGAAATTAGACTGCGACGCGCGCCGAGTCCAGCAATGCCCGGCATCTATGCTGATTTCCCCGTTTGTCTAACATGTAGATTATAACCGTAGAAAGCTGTACTTCGGACGGCACAGCTGGAGTTAAAGTGGTCATTGTAGTGAGCGATGTACTTGCTGCTTCCGGAGTCGGATTGTCCTCTCGTTGATCGGCCGCTTGCTGGTTATTTACTAGTTGTCGCTGCATCTGATCATTAGAGAGGTGTAGCAATGTATTATGCTTCCTGTGGCATTTTCGACATTTACTCGAAAAACACTGGGTCGTATTATGATTAGGACGCGGGCAATTGCCGCAGAGTTTGGCTTCCTTGACCGCTTTAATTCTTTCTGGTATAGCGAGTCCTAGGAAGGTTTTACATTGTTGGATGTAATGAGGTCCAGCGCATTTAGGGCAGCTATTTTGTGCTGTAACGAGTGAACGATGAGGAGCTAGATTACGTCCTCTTGCTGTCGCATCGGTTTCCTTCGCTGACGGTTTCGCAGCCTCCGTCGCCTCGGTATCACCGGAAGCCTGACTTACACATGTAAGGAAAGCACACATGGTTTTTAATGTAGACATTTTCGTGTCCTTTAATGAGTGTTCCCACTCCTTCTTGGTATCCTTATGCAGTCTCTCCGTAAGCAGGTGGATGATGATTGTATCCCATTATTCGATGGGCTCTCCCAACGATTTCAGAGATCTTAGATCCTACTGCACGCTGTTTAATAAATGACGTAAGCTCACTGGAGAATCTCTTTGAGTGCACGGTAGAGTGAATAGAAGAGACAAGTGTCTCAGAATTCATGTGAAAGTTTACTATTCACTTATTAGTTGACCAAAAGTTCATTATCCAGTCATTGTACAAAACTTGTTATTCATTGATTAATCACCAAAAGTTTACAATCCGGCTTGAAGGATCAAATTTTTGTTCCGTCTTTGCGCGACGAACTACGCGCTAAATTAATCTTGCGTAGTGGGATAAATAAAATTAGAACGTTTTACGAAAAAACGAAAACAATGTACTTTATTTGCGAACAGTTCGAATGGGTCGCATCGAAGGTTTTGAACGAACTAGTCGCTTGGAGGTTTTTGAACGTACTGCCGGTCGCTCTTCGACCAGGAGCTTGTTGTGTATGACTTATTTAACTTTCTCTTGCGACCGTGGGGATGTGAAAGGCAGGGTTGATATTGTAAACCTCGAGGAAACTCCGGTGGTCGGTTCCTGTCTCGGTCCATGGGACCCCGTGGCAATGAGGGACTTTTTCGGATCTAATTTTATGGCTTACAGAGTCCCAAGGATTGTCGAATTTCTCCCTCACACCGATCTAGGGCCCAAGTGCGAGGAGCCTACAGGCGGATACGCGACAAAGTATTTTATACTTACTAGAATTTAGGTCAGACTTAACCTGTAAATGGAAAGAACTTCGACAGACCTTAACTTGGTTAATATTGGATAAAAGTATTTTTTCGTTTTCGATTGTGTTTCTCTTGTGGACAGAAGAAAAGTCTTTCAAGTCATAAAAATCGTCAATATTCATAACTTTTGTTGTAACCTTTCCAATGTTTGATTTTTGTACCGCTTGAACAAAGTCATTGAAATCTTATATCTTTTTTTGATGCTTCAATGACAATTCTATTTAGTGATACAGGGAATCGGCAGACCTAAATGTATGTCCTGGCTCAAAATAATTCACTAAGATCGTCTCTGTAGCTATCTTAGAAGAATTGACAATGTAGACCAGAAACGACATAAAGGTCCAGTTTTTATTTTGCGCTAAACAATTGAAGACCTCGGCTTTAGAACCTGTTAACTAGCATGGAACTTCATATTAGTTAACAGGTTTTACAGCCGAGGTCTTCAATTGTCTAACCAGAATATAAAATGTTCGGCGTCACGATTATGAAGTATAAACTGAAAGAACGTGCTGATTAATTCCTCTTTTCCCCGGCCACGAAAGCTTGATGCCAAACAACTGCAACGGGCAGAATCTTTTTGTTTTTTGTCCAAGGGGTACAAATATTTCGTTGTATACAACAAGACTTTGCGTAAACAAAACTTTTTTAAAGTTTTCCATTCTAGGCAGTATTATTATTTTTTCCAAATCTGCCGAAACACAAATAGTGTTTGAATCATATTCAATAGCTGCATGTTTTTGGTATAAATATAGTGCAGTTTTTTGCACGGTTTATATGGTCTGACCATTTTTTACATGTGTCACATTCTAGATTAAAGTCTTCACGCTTATGAATATGCAGGTCCATAATTTCACAGTGCTCGTACTCCTCGTTTCCAAGTTTAGTAAATCTAATATTTTCAGTAAATAGTATTTTTCGGTAAGCTTCGTGCCCGCATTTATATTGCTCAAATTTTTCCAAAAAGTCGTGCATAATGGTTACTGTAACGTCGCTATATAGGTAAATATTTAAGTCTGGGCGCACGTTCTCGACGATAGTGTGATATTGATGGATTGAACGAATTTACACATGTGCTAATATAACTTGCCTGTCAAGTTTGTTAGGAGGTGGGGTTTTCCTCTTTGGTCCTCGTTTGGAATGATAGAACCTGCTGCAGATTTATGTAGCAGGTTAAAAATCACTTTATCATCCTTGTGATGGTATCCAAGTGTTCCCAGATAATAGTATCTTATATCATAAGGCGGTAATCCGAGGCTTAAAGCCGAATGACATAATATGCTATTTTTCCTCACGAATGCCCTCACGAATGATTAATGCGGTGGAGCGGGTACCCCTTGGCCGGCCGGCCTTGGCCCACTGAAAAGTGGTCCGGGGGGCGGCTGGTCATGGGGTGCCACTGGATTTCTGTCGTTTGTGTGGTGTTCTGTGTTTGTCCCCCAGATACGATGGCGCCACATCCCCTGAGCGCAGGACGGCGGGGGGCTACCAGTATGTTATTGTTAAGACCTGCTGAAATAAATCATTCACTTTTTCTATAATGGCGGGTCCTCAATAGTGGGGGGTGGGTACTAAGCCGCCCCCCTTATATTTCTATTTATGTAACAATATTATACTGTAACTGTTTTTTTATTGTCGGCGCCATGCGCCATTACCCCCGGGGGAAAACATTTTTATTGTACATGTTTCATGTTTCACTAAATATGGCTCGTATCTTATGTCATAAGGCGGTAATCCGAGGTTTAAAGCCGAATGACATATACTATTTTTCCTCACGAATGCTCATTTACGGAGAGTGGTGGGAGGAGGTGGAGGGGGTTGGGGGGGGGGGGGCCAAGCCCCCTCATTAAAAAATAGCAAAAATCTAAAGCAATTTTATAAACGCAGCCTCACGAGCTTCATTGAGAACATCCTGCGCGATGTTGTTGTCGTCAGCGAGGTTATTATCACTTTCTACATTCTCTTGATAACTCAACGAATGTAAATTTATCTCTACACTCGATGTCGAAGTACAATTCAGCTCTTGTTTCAGAATATTTTGAAATTCGTCGCCTTCTTCATCGTTGTTCGGGATAATGACGCTTTTTCTCTCCATATTTTAATTTTACATTTATAGGTTTGGTATACTTTCGTGCGTCCGTCAGTTGACTCCAATAAATCGATTCGATACGGTTAATTTCACGTTGCAATCGTCAATTTGAGAAAGACCCACTTCGGACTAAGCAATCGCGCCAATCAGAGTGCAACAGTGTCAGCTGATAAAGTGAGATAGCTATACTCTGCTCATTTCACGTTCCGTTCGTCAATTTGATAAAAGGAACCACTTCGACTAAGTATTCGCGTCAGTCCGACTAAAGTGTTTTTAATAGTCTACGGACTCCCTGTCGGTGTCGCGCGGGAAAAATGCCATCTTACGGTCTAAAAGTAGACTGGAAAAGGCCTCGAAATGGGCATAAGCGAGGAAAAATATTTTACAAACATCCACATATTTTTTAGACTCTTGCAGTAGCAAAATGTCATGTTCCTTTGTTTCAGCTTTTGTCCTCTTAACTGGCATCCGTGAACACGAATTCAGTATCAATTTACGCTGATCATTCCAAGATAGTAGCCAATATTTTTGATGTTTTGATTTCCGTTGATCAAGACCTATTAAATTATTACACCCCTTTTTGTGTGTCTCTTTGCAGGGATCTCGAAGTGGGTACTTGCTTCTAGCTTTTAGTTTAGCTCCTTCTTTTCTGCTCATGGTGTGTTTTCGTCTTTTAATATTTCTTTTTACAGCATTTCTAATTTTTCCGACAAAGGCATGTCTTCATCTGAGCTTGCCTTCTCAGCTTCCACCGAGACTTCCTGTATTTCTTCATTGTCTGCTTCATTACTAAGAATATCATCTTGACTTTTGGATTGAGCTCGTTCTGCTCTCTAGCACCTTATAATTTATTTCTGTAAGAAGTGCAATATTATTTGGTATTTCAAATTCTGTTTCCTCGGTTCTTAAAGTTTTTAGTACACTAGGCTCTTCAAAATTGTTTGATACACTTTGAAAATCTATCTCACCTTTTAAGATTTTAGGTCGCTCGTGTTCCTCGGGTTCGATGATTGTTCAATCTGATATGATTTAAGGATTTAGTGTGCAGCAATTATATAAAAAGAAGAAAAAACATCAAACTTCTCACAAATATCCCGGACTAGGCCGGGAAGCACTACTTTCTCAAAGAAAAAGCGTCCGGGAAAAGCGGATACTTTCTGGACGGTTGTCTAAAAGAATAATTCCAGTTTGATAATCTGCTTACCGGTTTCACCATAATATATAATAATGTCATGTTTGTGAGAGCTTCTCCAATAATACCCGTATGAATAGGAGTAGTCATGTATCTTGGATTGGTAGTTGTATTTTTTTCCAAATTTTGCCTTTTACAAGCCCTCTAATATAAGTTCAGTTCTTGTTAGCCTATGTTTAAAGAAGAACGCTGTATACAGGGTGGACCAGGTTAAACGTCATTTTTTTGATATGTGATAGAACAACAACAAAAAAGTAGACTCATAAGAAAATTGTTTTCAAAAATGTTTCCTAACAAAGATACAGGGTGTCAAAGTTTCAAAACAAAATGGTTTTCTCATCATAACTTCTAAACTACTTGATCGATTTCCATGAAATTTCGCACACAGGCTAATGTAGAACAGCTCTAAGCAATAATTAAATAATTTTTAAAAATTCTCCAGTGGCGTAGATACTAGGGGCCGGTACCCCCCTTTCCCTCTCCCAATCTTCGGCGCCACTGGATATTTTGCAAAGAAAATTTAATTATTGGATTCCCCGTTTAATTTAGAGAAAAAAATCACCCTTGAACATTTTTGATTTATGGCTTCGTTTTAGAGGTATTTATTTTAATTTATAGGGTTGCGAGCAGGCCAAAGCTAGGTTGAACTCCATTAATTGTGATATGTGATAGAGCAACAAAAAAAAATAGATTCTCATGAGAAAATTTTTTTCAAAAATGTTTCCTAACAAAGATATAGGGTGTCAAAGTTTCGAAAAAAAAAAATGGTTTTCTCATCATAACTTCTAAGCCACTGGATCGATTTCCATGAAATTTCGCACACAGGCTAATGTCGTACAGCTCTAAGTAATAATTAAATAATTTTAAAAAATTCTCCAGTGGCGTAGATACTGGGGGCCGGTACCCCCTTTCCTCCTTCCCAATCTTCGGCGCCACTGGATATTTTGCAAAGAAAATTTAATTATTAGATTTCCCGTTTAATTTAAAGAAAAAAATCTCAAAAACGAAGTCACAAATCAAAAATTTGCAAGGGTGACTTTTTTCTTTAAATTAAACGGGGAATCCAATAATTAAATTTTCTTTGCAAAATATCCAGTGGCGCCGAAGATTGGGAGGGAGAAAGGGGGGTACCGGCCCCTAGTATCTACGCCACTGGAGAATTTTTTAAAATTACTTAATTATTACTTAGAGCTGTACGACATTAGCCTGTGTGCGAAATTTCATGGAAATCGATCAAGTAGTTTAGAAGTTATGATGAGAAAACCATTTTTTTTCGAAACTTTGACACCCTATATCTTTATTAGGAAACATTTTCGAAAAAAATTTTCTCATGAGAATCTATTTTTTGTTGTTGCTCTATCATATTCACAATTAATCGAGTTCAACCTAGCTTTGGCCTGCTCGCAACCCTATAAATTAAAATAAATATCTCAAAAACGAAGCCATAAATCAAAAATTTTCAAGGGTGATTTTTTTCTCTAAATTAAACGGGGAATCCAATAATTAAATTTTCTTTGCAAAATATCCAGTGGCGCCGAAGATTGGGAGGGAGAAATGGGGTTACCGGCCCCTAGTATCTACGCGACTGGAGAATTTTTAAAAATTATTTAATTATTGCTTAGAGCTGTTCTACATTAGACTGTGTGCGAATTTTCATGAAAATTGATCAAGTAGTTTAGAAGTTATGATGAGAAAACAATTTTTTTTCGAAACTTTGACATCCTGTATCTTTGTTAGGAAACATTTCTGAAAAAAAAATTTCTTATGAAAGAGAGTCTACTTTTTTTTGTTGTTCTATCACATATAAAAAAAATGACGTTTAACCTGGTCCACCCTGTATAATATTATTTATAGGGTTACGGTACCGTATCCCACGCCCTGTTACGATGAACGGTGTTGATTGGTCAAAACGTATCACGTGGGATAAACTGAGTTAAAACAGCTTTTCGCGTAGTTCGTGTTTAGAAAAGTTAGGTTAAAGTAATTAAACCAAATTGGTAATTATACTACAAAAGGCGTTTGCATATTATCGTTATTATTCCTTACGTTTTTCTATCCATTTTTTATTTTCTACGCAATACGACATAAAAATAAATCAAAGATTCAACTACCGTGCCGAACAACAACAACACCCAACGGCGCACAGTGCTCCCCGGTATATGGGAGAGTGGACAAAAATGGAACTTCCTCTTGACGGTTAATCAAACAGTAAATAAATGATTGTTAAGGAGGTTTTTTGGGTCGCTGATCACGAATCTGAAGTCAGATTTCAAAAATTCAATATGGCGGATCCAGTATTGCGGACGAGATTTTCGACAATCGACGAATTCATGCCAAATTTGGTATAGGGGGGTTTTTTGGGTCGCTGATCACGAATCTGAAGTCAGATTTCAAAAATTGATATGGCGGATCCAATATGGCGGACGAGATTTTCGAAAATCGACGGATTCATGCCAGATTTGATATAAGGGGGTTTTTGGGTCCCTGATCACGAATCTGAAGTAGATTTCAAAAATTGAAGATGGCGGATCCAATATGGCGGACGAGATTTTCGAAAATCGACGGATTCATGCCAAATTTGGTATAGGGGGATTTTTTGGGTCGCTGATTACGAATATGGTTATATTTGCAAAAATTCAAAATAATAAACAATGAAATTTTGTTCTAAAGTTCTTTGTTTGTTTGTTTATTTATTTATTTTTACTTTAAAAAATACTTATGATTTATTTGTTTGTAATGGGGTGTGGGAAGGGGGGAGGGGCAAAACCCCTACCAAAACCCCGCCTTGAACCCCGTCAACCTCGTATTTGATACTTAGTGACAAAAAATAGAATTCATCATTCGGGCGTTTCGCGCCCTCATAATGACAATATCTATAGTTTGGTTTGAGCAGCCTTGAGCAAATAAAACGATATACAGTTATTAAGAGGAATGTACAAGCTTTAGTAAAATACTAAACTGAAAAGGAGGTTTTTGGAACTTTTTGAGAAATAGCCTCCGCAATCATATGTGTAAAAACATAAGAAATATAAGTCTGGCGAATATTTTTTTCGGTATGTCAACACTTTTCTTATTTATATAAAGTGAATAAAAATCCCCTTACCTTGTAGATTGCATACACATTTAAAATTATTTCTAAAAAGAAGTTCGTAATTCTGTTGAGACGAGAATGTTTACGCTGTGACGCGTCTTTCTTTCTTTATTTGCATGGCAACGGTGATTCAATTGTTCAGAAACGGATAGGTGTGGGTATAAGGGGCATTACTTTTTGATTTCAAGGAATTAGTTTTTCTATATCGCGTAAGTAAAAATCTGATTTTTGTCCACTGAATAAAGCATTGTGCGGCGGTTTGAAAGAAACTAAAACTTGAGCAACTTGAGCTAGAGATGTGAAACTATTGTGACTAACAATAAGTAGTATGCCGATGGAATCGATATTTCGTCTGTATTATACTATCGTTAGTAGTTACCGTAATATTGATAATAGAAAACGTTTCTATTCTAAAAATTGTTTTTTATGAAACAAGTGTTGTATTAAGGAAGTAAGTCAAATTTAAAATCGGGTAATGCAACACGAAAAGGCAGCATCTAACAAGCCGCATGACAAATACTGCTTTCTTGTATTGTATAGCCAACAAAAATTGATACGTAAAATACTCTCCAAAAAAGATTTGAAATCAATTAAGATCGCCATGTTCAAGATTCATATATAAAAAGTAAAAGGCATCATTTGAAAGGAAAATTATTGTAAATCAGGTTACTAAAAAATTCGACTAAAAAATTTATAAAAAAATTTTAATAAAAAAGAACTTGCCGCGTTTAAGTTTCATATTTTGTCCACTATACCGAATATTGGCAGTGCTTGGACTGTGCTATAGTGATTCATAAATTGCACTGTCGAAGT
Organism: Xiphydria camelus; assembly: GCA_963678675.1. Lineage (NCBI taxonomy): Eukaryota > Metazoa > Arthropoda > Insecta > Hymenoptera > Xiphydriidae > Xiphydria > Xiphydria camelus. The sequence continues at coordinate 11,976,444 of OY783197.1, forward strand.
CAAATTCAGAGAAATCCAGAAGGCTCCCGCCTGATCGGTTTCCCGTGCGACGTTCGGTATACTGGTGGTATCATATAAGTGTATGAATTTATTTAAAATCATAAGTGCATAAACATCAAATATAATTCTCTGAATTTTTTATTTTGAAGGAAAAAACGCGGCAAGTTCTTTTTTATAAAAATTTTTTTAAAAATTTTTTAGTCGAATTTTTTAGTAACCTGATTTACAATAAGTTTCCTTTCAAATGATGCCTTTTACTTTTTATATATAAATCTTGAACATGGCGATCTTAATTGATTTCAAATCTTTTTTGGAGAGTATTTTACGTATCAATTTTTGTTGGCACTGAATGAACATGCCGCCTTTTTTTTACAGAGAATCTGTTTTTGTGGGGGGATTTCACTACTTTTTGGAATTTATTCATGAGGAGAATACGTACATGTAGGAGAATAGCTTTTTATTACCACAAAATTAAAGCCTCACATTTTATACCCATACGAGCTAATTAATTAAAACCACGTTACTTTTGATTTATTCTCGTGATATTTTGAAAGGGATTTATAAACTAGAGTGCCCTTATATTTTTCACTTTGCCTTAGTATTTTGGAGAAATAAAACATACCGCTTTCGAATTTACAGGCCATCGGATTTTTCTTATATTTTGATCGTCTACAGAAATCCATGTAGACATTTTACCTTTAACTCTTTAAGTATACTCTTCCAATAACCGTGACGAATTGTTTAATCATATGTAAAGGTACCACTTATGACAGTACATATGTTGTTACATATTAACTCGAGACGTTAGAATAGTTTCAAGAAATCCTTTTGCATGCACAGCTGAAATTAAGGCGAACGCTAGTTCGCCTGGTCGAGAGAGAAAGAGCGATAGCCATGGCGAACAGCAGAGCCTGAAGCGTCGTTCTCAGAGCTTCAACGTGTCGCCAGCGATACTTGGGTAACCAATAAGAATAAAGCCGCTTCTCCCCACTCTTCTGTCGCTGGCGACACGTCCCAAGTTGAATTTTATTTAACTTTTCTCTCCTGTCGCTGCGACAGTCGTCGATATTTAATATGGCGACTGTCGCAGCGACAGGAGAGAAAAGTTAAATAAAATTCAACTTGGGACGTGTCGCCAGCGACAGAAGAGTGGGGAGAAGCGGCTTTATTCTTATTGGTTACCCAAGTGGCGCTGGCGACACGATGAAGCTCTGAGAACGACGCTTTATTTACAGTAAAGAACGGAAATTTAACCTATACGCGATATTTCACTACCGTTTTCCCAGCTGACAATGGTTATAGACAACAGCGGGCGCTATAAAAAATGCTCTTCTTATGTCATATGCATATAAATATTGCCAAGACACGCGTTAAAGATGCTTGTTAATGTTTATTATCGTACTTGAAAACACTCTCCGTATTTAACAATTATAAAACCCGTTCCGAATCCCGTGTTTTTTAGTGTCATGAGTTTCACACAGATGGCGTTTTCTCCGATAGCTTTTGGCGAAAAGAGCGATCGCCATGTTATCGGCGGAGCGTTTCGTCCCGGAGTCGGCCTGTGGACTCGTCAGTAAGGCTAGGCCGACTCCTGCCTTAGACGCTCTGTGTGCTCTGTCCTCCGTGGTTGTCGAACAGCTTCGGTCTTATGTAGAAACGTACTCGTGTTCGACCACTAGTGAGAAAGGCAGCGCCATCTGGTGGCGGGCCGCCACAGTACTCCCCCCAGTGACGGCTGCTGGAGGCAGGCGTAACGATGTGGAAGATGGTGGTGTGCGTGGCGATGGCTGTGTGAGCGTGGTTCTATGTGACTGGGACATCGTGAGTTGGAAATTCCGCCGGTGTTCGTCGCAGCGTGTGAGAGATCGATCCTGTGTGTGTGTGTGTGTGTGTGATGATGCGGCTGCTGCCTGCGTGGGTCCAGCATGGCCGTGTGTGTGCGTGCGCTGGTCTGGGGCTGCTGCCTGCGTGGGTCTAGCATGGCCTTGTGTGTGAGCGCTGGTGCTGTGGCTGCTGCCTGCGTGGGTCTAGCATGGCCGTGTGTGTGTGCGCTGGCATGGCTGGTGCTCTGGGGCGTCGTGGCCGTGTGTGTGTGTGTGTGGCTGGTGCTGTGAGCGTCGTGGCCGTGTGCGTGAGCGCTGGTGTGGCTGGTGCTGGCTGAGAGCGTCGTGGCCGTGTGCGTGTGGTTGGCTCTGCTTCCGGATGAAGGTGTCCTATCATGGGAGTTCCTTGGTCCAGAAGGTATGCTGCAGGAATGATGATCTTCTCCGCTGCATCACGTCGGGGTCACCACTTTGGCGAAAAGAGCGATCGCCATGTTATCGGCGGAGCGTTTCGTCCCGGAGTCGGCCTGTGGACTCGTCAGTAAGGCTAGGCCGACTCCTGCCTTAGACGCTCTGTGTGCTCTGTCCTCCGTGGTTGTCGAACAGCTTCGGTCTTATGTAGAAACGTACTCGTGTTCGACCACTAGTGAGAAAGGCAGCGCCATCTGGTGGCGGGCCGCCACAAGCTTGATGCGAGATCGCTATTCCGTCTGCTCTATGCTGGTAAAACAGTACCTCTCGAAGCATTGATTATTATTTATCATCTGTCAACCGTAACGATCCGACAAAATAATGGCATGTATTTGAATAATAAACGATAATCTGGAAACGAAAGGAGAAATTTGCAACCGCAAATTCCGTTTGACAGATACGATTCATTCTAATTCAAAACAGAGTTGGAAAGACTCGACTGGCTAAATGGTTAAATGGTACATGAACTTTGACGATGATGAAAAACAGAAGCTGATAGAAGAAGTACACGCGGTATATATAATTACTGTAAGGGATGCGAAACATACTCTCGTACTAATTTTGTGGAGGTAAGTCCTGGAACTCGATGGAATATCAAGACCAAGACGCTCGACAATGCTACACATATCGTTGCTGTTCATAATGATTCTTTCAGTTTCGTAACTTCAAAATAATCTATAGATGTTACGCTGGCTTAGATTTTTGTATCTGTGTCGATGTCAATGATAAGTCTAAAAAATAAAGGGAGCTATTGATTGGTACGATGGACGTTGATCATTCTTCTTTTTATCGCATACACCTCAGCGATCCCGTAGAAACCGGTGAAGAGCAACAATCAATACCAAATTCTCAGAATTACATTTTATCTGAACATTCGTATGCTTCGCAACAAGTGGTGATAAGGGTCACTAAAAGAGTAGTAACTTGGCAAAAATTACCACAATTTATTGGATCTTCTACTTCTTCAACGAGAAGAAATACAGAAAATTGAGAACGGTGAATGTCTTAATGACAAACACATGAGTGTCTTTACTTCTATTGTCCAGAATAGTACTCAATACATGCCTTACGAAACCATTTACATCCAAAAACCTGCTAAAATTTTTCCGGTGCCTTCGCAAACTGATCATATACAAATTTTGCCTTCACTAAATCACTGGGTATGCAGTTACTACGATTGCCGCCAAGATCAATTATTAATTTATGATTCGTTGAATAATAGCAACATCGATGAACATCAGAAAATTTTTCTCCAACGATTATATCCTGATTTCAATCTTGATAACATACGATTTCCGAAGGTTCAAAGACAAGAAAATAATACTGACTGTGGTTTATTTGCTATTGCGTTCGCTGTGTAATTAATTTTAGGTAAGAAACCTGAAACATTATTCTACTGTATAGAAAGTATGCGCTGTCACTTACTGAAAATTTTGACCGATCGCACAATCACGCATTTTCCTTTATATTCTGACAAAGTGCATCAGGTAATTTGTCGAATATGGTTTCGGCCGTGACACCAAAGTACAAAATCACACATTAAGGGCCGGTTTTACCAACAGGTATAAACGCGGTATAGCGCTATACTGAGAATAACCGTAAGGCTTATTGCTGGTTATTCTCAGTATAGCGCTACACCGCGTTTATACCGTGTTGGTAAAACCGGCCCTAAGTAAAAGAAAACCCCCCCAAAAAAACATTTTCCAAATGTAAAATGGTGGGTCGAGAGAGAAAGGCGATCCTTACCTGCCTAAAAAATGAGATTTCAACAAACAAATAAAAATGATATCAACAAGCTGCAGCTTTTAGTCGCGAAAGATATGATCACATTAAACAAATTCTGAAGAAAAAAAAATGTATACCACCCTCACACCACCCCCTTAAACTCACTCGACAGCCCGCTTTTGCGATTAGCGATAAGAAGAAGAATGCTCAACGTCCATCGCACCAATCAATAGCTCCGTTTGCTGTTACAGAAGCGGGCTGTCGAGTGAGTTTAAGGGGGTGGTGAGGGTGGTATACATTTTTTTTCTTCAGAAATTGTTTAATGTGATCATATCTTTCGCGACTAAAAGCTGCAGCTTGTTGATATCATTTTTGTTTGTTTGTTGAAATCTCATTTTTTAGGCAAGTTTCGCCCCCTTACTCGTAAATAAATTTCCAGCACAGCATCGATATTTTGCTGCACCTATATTCTTCTGGGATATAAAAACCCTATATAATTCAGCCCTAACAAGTACAATCTTATCAAGCTGTACCTTATCGAGGAGATCTTTCAACGTAATGATTCCGAAATGCTTCTATGCTGTTCTGCAACATTCGCGAATTTATCGAAAAATATATATTATGAGTAAAGAGGAATGTTTCTAACATACGGTAATGTTCACGAATATTGTAAAATATCGCAGGAATGTTACAGAAAAGTTGCTTGCAAAAACGTGCTTTGCGGGGTGTAAATGATGATATTTTGTAATTTCCATCGTTACACCAAAGGTAAAGAAGAGATGAAATAGAAGTGAGGTACATACATGTACACTTCACGTTTGACAGGTCGGTATATAAATTGAAACTTGTGATAGTATAATATGAAAGAGGAAAAACTTATATCGACAAAGAAACAATAATAATAAAGTAGTTACTCCATTATTGTAATCCAATAACATTGTATCACTTATTTTTCTGCCACGACTTTAATTGCTGATAGCGAAGAAAAATCAAATTTATTGGTTGATCCATCCACTATCAACAATCAAAGTCGTGGCAGAAAAATAAGGAATATAATGGAATTGGATTACAATAATAGAGTAACTACTTTATTATTTTTTTTTCTTTATCGATATAAGTTTTTCGTCTTTCGTATTATACAATCACAAGTTTAAATTTATATACCGACTTGTCAAATGTGAAGTGTACATGTACCTCACTTCTCTTTCATCTCTTCTTCGCCTCTGGTGTAACGATGGATTACAAATATCACCATTTGCACCCCACAAAGCACATTCTTGCAAGTAACTTTTCTGTAACATTCCTGCGATATTTTACAATATTCGTGAACACTACCGTATGTTAGAAATATATACTTCTCGATAAAAACGTTTCGGAATCATTATGTCGAAAAATCTCCCCGATAAGGTATAGTCCGATAAGATTGTACTTGTTCGGGCTGAATTATATAGGGTTTTTATAATTATTTTAGGAAGTTCCAGAAGAATATAGATGCAGCAAAATATCGATGCTCTCTGCTAGAAAGAGTAAGGAATAACCCTTGAAAGAATATTCAGGCTATGGCAAGAAAGGTTAGAATCAGAGGTTAGCAAGTCTACGGTTAGAAGGATGAAACATGCCCAAGTCGTATTCAGCCTTGAGAAGATTTATTTTCAATATTGGACCAAAGGTACGGCAATCCAGCAGTCTCATAACCGACAGAAATTACGAAAGTGAGATTTATGTTAAATTATCTTAACAAATATTTAATTAAGAAATTACATCCCATAAAACACGTCTTTACAAGTAATTTTTCTGATATTCTTGCGATATTTTGCAATATTTTTGAACACTACCCTATGTTAGAAATATATCTTTCTCGATAAATTCACAAAGTTGCAAAACGTTATAGAAACATTTTGGAATCATTACATTGAAAGAAACAGCTCAATAAGACAGCTCGATAAGATTGTACTTGTCAGAGCTGAATTATATATGTGATTTCTATAATTATTTTAGAAAGACCTGAAAGAATACGAGAGCAGTGGAACATCGATGCTCTCCTAGAGAGAATAAGACTATAAGAAATAGAAAAGCATGTTCATCCTTTTAAAATGAAGTACATACATGCACCGGAGAAAGCAAATCCAGCTCGACGAATGAACTATTCCGACTGGTTTTTGGAACGGCAAGTGGACGAACCCTCGTTCGTCAGAAGATTTTGTTCACAGATGAATCGAAATTCTACAACGAAGGATTAGTGAATAATCACAACGCCCACTATTGGTCCGTGAGAAATCCTCACTGGGTAGAAGAAGTCGAAGGCGATGGAGTGGAGGCGATGAACTAAAAATAAAATAAAATTTAGTATATAAATCGAAACTTGTAGTAGGAAGGCAGAGGGCAAGCACCGATGAGAAAAAAATAGAAATAAAGTATTATAGTTACCCCGATATTGTAGTTACTCCGATGTTTTTGTTCTTCTCCCACGACTTAGATTCTCCAATATGTAGAAATATACCGTCCTCCCGTACTGACAGTATACGTGCATTTTTTACCTCTATATGCCGAAATTAAGAATCTCTAGAACTCTGCGGTACAATGCCACGGTAGGAATATCAAATTCTACCGACATGACATGCTTCGACAAGGTCTGTATCAACTTTAGCATTATATTGGGGGCACTGCACTAATCCTGTGGCACATTTTTCTATCTGGGAAAGCCGTGGTAGAAAAGTAGGAGATACGATAGAATTGGATTACAATAATGAAGTAATTATTTTATTATCTTTTCTTTATCGATATAATCCCCCTTTCGTATTATCAAAAGTTCCAATTATATATTATCGGAACGCTGTACAGCTGTACTACCATAATAATATGCTTTCCCAGATAGAAAAATGTGCCACAGGATTAGTGCAGTGCCCTTAATATACCGCTAAAGTTGATACAGACCTTGTCGAAGCATGTCATGTCGGTAGAACCTGATATTCCTACCGTGGCATTGTACCGCAGAGTTCTAGAGATTTTTAATTCCGGCATATTGGAGGTAAAAAATGCATGTATACTGTCAGTACGGGAAGACGGTATATTATCGGAACGCTGTACAGCTGTACTACCATAATAATATGCTTTCTCAGATAGAAAAATGTGCCACAGGATTAGTGCAGTGCCCCCAATATACCGCTAAAGTTGATACAGACCTTGTCGAAGCATGTCATGTCGGTAGAACCTGATATTCATACCGTGGCATTGTACCGCAATTCTAGAGAATTCTTTTCTACCTAGGTTGATTTTTGACTGCGAAGAAAAATCAAATTTCCGTCAATCCGTCCCGTTCTCGTATGGCGCTGAAAACAAAAAATAGAATAACCACAAAGATATTTGTTCTGTATAAGGAATGAAAATGAGGTTAAGACAGTCAGTTAGGAAGTTACTTATCTGATGCCACTTCTTCCGAGATACAGATGTCTCCTTTCCTGCTCTTCATGCACCAGCAACCAGAGAAAAATGACACTGCTTCCGTGCACTGTCTTGATTACTAAAAAAAAATCTAAACGATTTGATAATAGCTAGCTGTCAGAGCGTCTGTCACATTCACCACTATTGAGATTCACTACTCCGATTACACTGAATTTGTACTTTTTATTAACAAGCGCGTCCGAGGATCGAAAAAATGCGAGGGAAATCGTTTCGCGAATGGAAATATTTTTAAATTTTGAAAAACAACTAAACATTCAAGGAATATATTCTCTCACACACTCTCACATACATTTTTGATGGCGTATGCGTGTGGCCGCATCTGTGTATACATTTCCGACCATGGCCGAATACCGCCGAAGACAGGCGGAATTTTTCTGACATTTTTACATATATATATCGCCCGAGAAATCGGATTCTCGACTTTAATGGGGCGAGGGGCGTGGCTTCGCGTTGCTAAGGAAAAATCTCTGTTAATATGTAACTTACAACATTTACTCTGGTCTCTATCGATAGAGAATAGTCGATTTATATGGCGTAACTAAGCATAGTTTTGGTTATAACCGTATATTTATTGAGAAAATTCGATGTTAAAATTGAGGGGTGAAGGGGGCAGACATTTTTCCTATAAAGATACACGGGTGCTCGCGGCGACAGCGCTGGCGGCGTCGTTCTGACGACTTGAATGAACATGCCGCAAGACACTACCGTGTCTCTTGATTGCACTTACTGCCATTCTGCCTTGCAAACGCTTAGTTTTTCCAGAAAGCAGTAAATGTTTATCGAATATTTACATAAAGTAAAATAAATTACTGCTTTTCTGCGTTGAATTTGGGTACAAAATAATTCAAGTTATTCAAAATGGTACCAAAAAAGGCATTTCGGTTTTTTGCTAGTTATTGCCTTTCCGACAGACTGGCACAATTATTTACGAATGGATGAAGATACATATCTGCAACTTCTTTCATTAGTAACTCCTTTGATAGGAAGAAAAAATACAGTGATGAGAAATGCAATCTCACCTCACGAAAAAGTCTTACTGTAACTCTGAGGTTCATAGCTATCGGAAGAAGTTACGAAGACTTCAAATTTTCTACTGTTATATTATCTCAGGCTTTAAGTTACATTTACCTGAAACGTGTGAAGCAATTTGCAAAGTTCTCCGCAAAGATTACTTAAAGGTAAAAAAATATTTTATTACGAACATTATATTTATACAACGAAAGTTACAAAAGAAGAAAAAATCAGTAATTTATTGCATATTAATTAGGAAAGGAGGGAAAAAGTTATGCGACTGTGTCTTCTCGACGCTGCGATGAAATTGTTTTTTAATTGTCGATTGTTTGTGATTGGGGGAAATATGACTGTCGCTGGTTATGATCTTGAGCATAAGACTGGGGGTGTAGTAGCTGTAACTGATGTGGTGAAGTTGTGGAGGAACGTGAATCACTAGAATATGAAGTGAGTGAAGGGGTAGCAGAATACATTGGTCGAAAAGTATTTGGGTAGTATAATACATGGAAACTGGTGACTGGTGAGATGGCGGTTGATATGTTAATTTATGGAACGTAGTCAAATCTCCACTTTCGTCTTCAAATAGTACCTATGTCATTGATGAACTTTTCCGCTAAGCGCTTTGCTCACTGTTCAGATCTCATAATTTCATGGCGTCGTTTTTATCATAAATATCAAATCGGTCTTCTGGTATATGAGGTTGTTTAAAATGGTTCTTTACTGTTGTTAAAACTTCCTTTGTCAAGTCGATGTGTTCACCTCGTGCTCGGGAAGTTGCTATAGTTGGTCTGTGACGAAACCGAGATCCTGAAGCTGATGTGGAGGAAGTAGGAGTTTGAGAGTTTGGTGTATTGCTTGTCGATATATTTAATTCACAATCAGTTACATCATTAGAGCTATCATCTTGTGAAGCTAGGTTTGTATCTTGTGATTCTTCCTGTGATGAAGCTATGTATGTATGTTGTAATTCTTCTTGCAAAAAGATATTTCGATAATTAGATTCTAATAACAAACCGTAATTAATAAATAAATTTTGCAGTTAATTTGCAGTTCTTTTTCTATGCTTTCAGTTTCCACGGACAACACAAGAATGGAGAAATATTGCCGAATGTTTTCAAGAACGATGAAACTTTCCCCATTTTCTTGGGGCAATGAAGCATGTGAGCATTATTCCTCTACCTGGAAGTGGAACATACTTTTATAACAATAAGGGTCAACACAGCATGGTGTTACTTTCGACAGCTGATACAAATTACACAGGTTTACAGAACAAAAAAAAAGTCCGGAGTATTTGACCGGACCATGGTATTCCGAGGTATTTTTGCGTCCTGAATCCGATCCCGAGGTCATCTGAGCCCCATCACGTCAGAAAACCGAGATTTCAAGGTCATTTAGAGGTTAAAATGACCATTTTTTGGAACTGGAGCCGGGACAATTTCTCAAGCGACCTGTTGAGTTGGAGGGTAGCTGTTTAGGTCTTGAATACCTTCCAAACATTGGAATGGAGTCCTAAATCTCGACCGGGACTATCACAGAACCACCCCAGTGGCTAAAATGTTGCCATGATCGTTATATCTCGCGGATTACGATCTCTCTGTCAAGGCATCCAATTCCGGCGATCCGTTCACTGTGACATATTGACAGTGGACCCAGCACTGACCTTAATGGCCTTAAAACCTTGGAGTCATGCTCTGGGTGCTGCTCAGGGCAGTCCCATTTCCTTATTTATTTATTTCACGGGCTCTTGCCCTTTTCAAAGACATTACAACCAACACACAATTGGACGGCACAAATTTGCTGTAAGTTGACGAAGGAATCTTACCAACTCACGAGTTTAAGCTCCCTGCCAAGACGCAGAAACTTGACGGAAAACTTCCATATCTCGAGAACTGCTCAACCCATTCGTCTGAAATTTCGCACCATGTTAGGGGACTTCTTGGGAACATTGTTTGTATCCGAACAATAAAGACCCTTCTGTAAAGCCGATTGTTTGTGTACAATCGGCCCTATGAAACAGCATGCAGAACATGAGTCAAAAATTTGTGCGTCTGCAGTGGCAACCTCCTCGTTGCAAATCTCGTTTTTCTGACGTGATGGGGCTCAGATGACCTCGGGATCGGATTTAGGACGCAAAAATACCTCGGAATACCATGGTCCGGTCAAATAGTCCGGACTTTTTTTTTGTAAACCTGTGTTATCGATATATTATATGCGATTTCGGTACTAATGGAGTTTCAGATGGGGGCGTATTACAGAATACGAAATTTTTTGAGAAACTCCAAAAAAAACTACTAAACATACCTAATGAGGAAAACATACAAAATACTGTAAGAAAGCTGCCATACATCTTTGTAGGGGATGACGCATTTCCTTTGCGGACGGACCTAATGAAACCTTTCAGACAGGCTGACCTAACTTCTATGGCGAAAAAAATTTACAACTACCGCTTATCACGGGCAAGTCGTATTGTGGAAAACGTATTTCGAATAATGACAGCCCGGTTTAGGATATTTCACACATATATTAATTTAGACCCACGTAACATTGAATTCGTTGTAATGGCTTGCTGCATTCTGCATAATTTTTTGATAGCTAAATCATCACGATCTTATGTACCTCCAAAGTGTTTTGATTATAACGATATAGAAGCGGGTGAAACACATTTTGGATTTCATTCTCGAGATTCAAGTATGTGTCTAACTTATAACGAAGACCATACTGAAACATTATTAATGCCGCAAAAGAAGTTAGAGAAGGCTTTATTAGTTACTTTACAGAAGAGAGAGAGAGAGAGAGAGAGAGAGAGAGAGAGAGAGAGAGGAGAAGTTCCTTTGCCACAGAGATTCATCAATTGAAAACTTTAGTTGAATGGAAAACCGGGAAAATATAGTTTTCGTATTGGAATTCACAATTTTGTAATTATTTTTTATTCTCTATTCAAAAAAGAATGCAGCATTTTTTTCTTCGAATGTTATGACTCATTTAAGCACAATGTACCAAAAGTGGGCGCTCTATTGTGTTAATTAGATTGCGTTTCTCTATCTCATAAAATAAATAATTAAAACAAAATAATACTGAGCATTTAATACACTTACCTCACTTTCACTGTTTTCGTCGTCACTAATATTACTTCGAGAGCTTCGAGGTTCCTACCTCCTGGTCTTCCACAAATTTTAGCACCTCATAATACAAAAGTTTTGGCTGGTAATTTTCATCAGCTCCTGACCCCGTCCTCATTGGGTCCTTCACTTTTTTCACCTCCTTACGAAAACTACTTCTTAAGTTGTTCATTTTTTTGAGTACAGTTATTTTCGTGCACGAAGAATCTACCTCCCTCCATTTTTCCACCATTCTCAAGTACGCTACTTCTTTCTCGCAACGATCATGATAACATTTTGACTTCACTTGCCATAAATATGTCTCACTGCGGTAAATAGCAATAAACTCCTCCAAACAAGCATTTTCTTTTTCGTGCGACATTGTCTTTGTTAACTGTTGAGAGAATACTGCAATCACTTTGACTGTGCTAAATAAACTGAGAACGTGATGGCCTCACAGGTGGCCGGACCATACACATGCTCAGATCTGCCTGCGCCCTCGTTAGGTCTGCCGGTAGACGAACGTAGTTTTGTTTTTCTTCTGACCGCCTGAACAGTCTCAACTGACAGGTAGACCGGAATGTACGCACTATCCGGCGACCGGCCTCCAGGCGAACTGTTCAGTCAGAACTGACAGGCCCGGCGGATCATGTGTAGCCGCCATTAGAGTGAATGCTGTTAGAGTGAATGCCATTAGAGGGAAATGGCTTATTCCGACCCGTCAAGTAATTAACCTTCCGGGAAAGGTGCGGGACTGCGAGCGCATTCGCTGTCTACGTTCGTCGAAATATACCGCCCACCTTGCCATTGCGACCGATGGCGAGATTAACTCTAGATTAGCGCGTTACTTAGATCGCGATGATAATGTACGGTAAGAAACGATATGTAGAAGTCCCCTTGCGATGGAACAATCTGGTTAAATGGAAAAGAAAGACAAGAGAAAGTGTTCGTTTCTAATATGTTTAATTTCATAATGCTAGTGGGTATACAATATTTTGAAGTGAAACTTCTTTGCTGAGGGTAGTGAAATCGCGCGAGGCGGAACGAAATACCGTAACGAAATACACACTCCAGCGCCCTTGACCGTGCCTTACTCAGCGCTCTCGACCGTGCCTCACTCCACCATTCTCAACCGTGCGTAGCACGGTCGCTACAGTCATAACTATTATGTAGCCTTTGTTATACAGTTTTTTTTAAAGTTACGTTGATGTTCATATCATGACATTTACAAAATCTATCAAGTGACTTATCCATTGTAAGGGGACATCTACGCCATTTCTTACAGCTCACTGTCATCGCAACCTAAGTAACAAGCTAATCTAGATATAATCTGTAACGGTGAGGCGGGTGGTATATTTCGGCAAACGTGGGTTGCGAATGCATTCGCAGTTCCGCACCTTTCCCTCAAAACAACCTCGCAGTGTATCTAATTGTAAACCACGGTTAAATCACGGAAAAACTGTATCTCCTTGAATCCAATATATTACCAGTAATATTGTGAGTGCAGTGTTAAATCATTTGAACTAACCGATACGATTTAAATTCATTTCTCCACGTGTTCGGTCACTAGTCGTGTCACGCAGTAGTATCTTCGGGATTTACGACCCCGAGGAGATCTAATCTTGATCGCACCTGTTAGAATTATTAACTTGAAACTGAAGAACAAATGAAGCAAAAATCAATCGCTGTTTAGACTTCGCAGAGGGAGTCTGGTTTGTGAGGCTGGAGAGGGTTTCTTAGGGCGATGAAAGTCATTGTTTATATCATGAGGCGACGCAGTGTCGCACCTTTACTAAGAGGACCAGAGAAAGAAACCAGTTATCGATGGTGCAGATCATGATCCCCGTATGCCCTTTTAGTCAGTTCCCTGGAGAGTGTGAAAAAGCAAAGATATGTCTTCCAAGCACATTCTAATAAAGAATATTTTTGGTAGTGAAAACACAGTGCTTTTACTTAATTCCGAAATCTCATTTCCAATAGCACCTTGACCAAACAATATGATAAATAAACATTGAATAAATATGATAGACTTTTAAATAACGAAAAATAGTGAAACAAAAAAAGATAAACTTCTTCAATTTCGTAAACGTCAATGAACACTGAACATTCTTTCGTTTGTGTGTTAATTTATAATTATTATGGCAAAAACAGCAAGACGACGGTCAAAAGAGTATCGTGACAGGCAACGTGTAAAAAAAGCGATAACCAAGTGTTCTGTAAGAAAGGGGAAAGTAAGAATCGGTCCGGTTTGGAAAGCAAGAGAGAGTTATATATTCCTTGAACGAACGTGGTAACAGAAAATCGTAGGAAAACTAAACTTGGAAACACGCGTGATATAATTTGTTTGATGCTCACTAAACTATTGAATACCCAGAAACAAAGTGAGCACACGTATACTCGGCCGCGGCTCATATATCCTACAGCCAACAGATAGATAGTGGGGATAGCGAGCTACGCGGTGTGCCCTAATTGGCTAGAAAAGTGGCGTGAGGGCATGACTCATTAAAGCACACTAGTCCATGGAATTGATACATTTTACCTTGCATGAAATGAGATAGTTCTGATTTTTTGATATGTTATGTCTGATGAAGTGGTAATAACAAATCCGAGTTTTCGACCTCGGAAGCCTTCTGGATCATTGTTAAATAATTGAAAAACCGCTAAATTTTAGGACTTTTTTCAGTTTCTGTCAATTTTAACCACCAAGGACTAATGTTACGGCAAAATCATTCAATACAATTTTAAAGCAAATAAAATTTGCAACAAAATGAGGATAATTTGGTCTTGGTAGGCCAAATAGTTTCTAAGATACAGCAATTTAAAGTTTTGCAAAATTTTCAAGAGAAGGAAATTTTAGAGTTATTTTTAGTTTTCGTCAATTTTAATCACTAAGGACCTATTTTATGGAAAAATTATCGTATACATTATTAAAGTAGAATAAATTTGCACCAAAGCGAGACAAATTTGGTCTACCGCAGGTCCTATGGCCAACCGCGCAGGTGAGCTGCGACCTGAATTCTTGACTTCGGCAGTATTTATGGTACAGTTAGAGTGGGCTTCAGATGAGTGCACTGCATACGAACGAAAAGTGTCGACTGCTCTTCTAATAGCTGTCAATTCGGGAGATCGAAGCGTTTCGTGTAACCTCAAAATCGTAAAGTTTTGAATTAGTAGTGAATAATTTATAGAAGTGATGAGAAATAATCATAAATAATCTTCCGAATTGACAGCCATCGGGAAATCAGACGACGCTTTTCGTTCTTACGCTGCGTTCTTACGAAAAGTGTGAAACGTCTGATCTCCCGATAGCTATCAATTCGGGAGATCGAAGTATAAGCTCGAAATCGTGAATCTTTGAATAAATGGTAAGTAATGTTCAGAAGTGAGAGTTAACAATCATTCGGGTTTTTTCGATGTCCAACCGAATTACACGCCTCATGCCTATTTGTTTCAGAAATTATTTCCGCGCTAGTACCGCGCGTATCTAGGAAGTAGTTTTACGAAGTGGCGTGAGCGATACCTAAGGTGTCACAATTCGGAAGATTATTTATGATTATTTCTCATCACTTCTACAAATTATTCACTACTAATTCAAAACTTTAAGATTTTGAGGTTACACGAAACGCTTCGATCTCCCGAATTGATAGCTATTAGAAGAGCAGTCGACACTTTTCGTTCTTATGCAGCGCACTCGTCTGAAGCCCACTCTAACTGTACCATAAATACTGCCGAAGTCAAGAATTCAGGTCGGAGCTCACCTGCGCGGTTGGCCATAGGACATGCGGTATATAGATCTAATAGCACCTGAGATACAGCGGTCCAAAGTTGATGAGGTTAGTAAGCAAATATTAAAGGGATGGTTTGTAAAATGAAGTATGGCTGTTAACGAAATAAGCATTATAATTTATTTAAAAAACCATTGTAGTAAATATAAAATTATTATTTCAAATTTCTGTTGTAATATGAAACACCTCATTGTATATAATCAGTACTGTGTGGGAAATTGTATTTTTTACAATCACGGTCTCCATATACGTTTTCAGCGAATTTGGTATTACAGAATCCACATTCTGCAAAAAATCATGTGAGGGCGGGTATTCTTTTATGCTGTACACTTGAGAGCGAATATTCTCCCGGATGATATCAGCTTCTGCTTTAACCACCCGAAGTCGCTCTTCTTGTGGATCTGATTTCTGTTCAGCATACCAGGCATCTGATAAAATTTTGTATCCAGTATTTTTGAAGTAAAAAACATCGAAATCTTCTTTATAGAAAGTATGCGATAGGAAGGATGGACCACGCGTCCGTCGAAAGAACACGTGCGCCTGTGCGCATTTGTACCGTATGTCCGAGCCCAAACCGCTCAAGCGCCGTTACCTATGGCCGATAACTTGAAATTTGTTTTCGACAGTGTATGCCAACGGTTGAAAATTTGATAGTTAGAGATGGCTTGAGAAGAGTGCGCCGTGTGTACTGCGTGAGAGCGAAAAGTATAAAACGTCTGATTTCTCGATAGCTGTCAATTCGAGAGATCGAAGTATTGAATAATAGACGAAACACTTCGATCTCCCGAATTAGCAGCTATCGGGAAATCAGACGTTTGACACTTTTCGCTCTCACGCAGTACACACAGCGCACTCTTCTCAAGCCATCTCTAATTATCAAATTTTCAACTGTCGGCAAACACTGCCAAAGACAAATTTCAAGTTATCAGCCATAGGTATCGGTGCTTGAGCGGTTTGGGCTCGGACATGCGGTATTTATGACTGTGATACTATTAAACGGTACGAACCGTTGTGTCGAATTCCGTTTATCGCGAGACGGAACAGCGACCGATGGCAGAGTTAAGAGATAGTAAACTAAATGCGCTTTTTGAATTAGACAAGTTAGGGTCAAGTGGTGTAAAAACGAGACTAGAAATATGTTGGGTAAAAACGAGACACTCGTACAAATCATACTAAAATACATTTAGTTTAAGTTCGATTTTTAAACTCAAACTAAATGTATTTTAATATGATTTGTACGAGAGTGTCTCGTTTTTACCCAACATATTTCTAGTCTCGTTTTTACACAACTTGACTCTAACTTGTCTAATTCAAAAAGCGCATTTAGTTTACTATCTCTTAACTCTGCCATCGGTCGCTGTTCCGTCTCGCGATAAACGGAATTCGACACAACGGTTCGTACCGTTTAATAGTATCACCGTCATAAATACAAATGCGCACTGGCGCATGTGTTCTTTCGACGGACGCGTGGTTAAGGCCATCACACACAAGATTCCGTAAGGCCGTAAGACGTAAGCGTAAGCGAATAGACCAATCAGGATCAAGTATTCCGTTGTGGTAGGATTACGGACAACGGAATACTTGATCCTGATTGGTTTATTCGCTTACGCTTACATCTTACGGCCTTACGGAATTTTGTGTGTGATGGCCATTACGCTTACTCGGGACGCATCGGCTCTCTCCGCCATGACTCGGTGGTCCCCTTTCACCGACTGCCAGCTTTCCCAATTACTACTCCACGCTCACTGTATCGGTATACGAAGCAGTATTTATCCTCATTAATGAAAGCATGAGGATTGATTAATCATTGGTTAGCACGTTTAAAAATAACATTAAAAAACAATACTAAACACGAAGTCTCGTCTCAAGCCGCTTCTTACGACATGCCGGAAGGTGCGCAAGCAAACCTTGTACAGAGTAGAGTCGGGGGAACGGACACAGACGCACACATAGGCAAGACGTCTCCGCCTCGTGTGCTTTCACTCCCTATGCAACGCGGCTGAATATATAGTGGAGTAGGGAGACGCACACAGACGCACACACAGGCATGGTAACGCTTGAAACGTCCCCTGAATCTCGTGTTTTTACTCCCAACTCAACGCGGCAAAAGATGTTTCACATCAACAATTGTTGTTTTGTTTGATGTGGTAATTAGTATTACGTCATCTCCGTACTTTTTAATTAGGGGACCTTTAATGGTTCGCATATCAGGTGGGTTCTCACCTAACAGCTCAGTCAACTCTGTCAGGGAAAACTGGCACTCTTCCGAGTTTTCTTCTAGGAAGTCGAAAATGTTATCCATGGCTTCATCAACAGTGCCACGAGTATGCTCTCCCCTCTGTAGTCCTTTACTAACAGGTCTGTACAGCTTCCTCTGGCAAAACCGATAATATCTTGCATCTAGTACAGGCAAATCGGTATCTTTTCTGAGATGCGTTCTATTATTTTCAGTGCCCATTCGTCGCCTCTTTTCACAGCTGCTTTCAATAACGTTGAAACCAGCTGCAAGTTCTCCACGGCAATCACATTATTTCTTTTTTCAGGCTTGTTTTTTTTCTGAGCTTCAATGAATTCAACAGTTATTTGCTCTCCACATAAAAAACAGTTCTCTCTGAAGTTGAACTGCTCAGTTGATCTTCTTGTAGGTCTCGCTGATCTCACTTCCTTTTCCCCACGTTGCACAGCTACTTTTATCAATTTGGGATTGGTGTATCTTTTTTGATACGCAGGGTGCACTTACATCTCGCGCACTTCCTTCAGTGAACGTTCGTGTTCTTGGTTTTTTAATTTAATACTGCACGTATAAGCAGGGTTTTCACTTCTCTCTGTTTCACCAAAATTATTTCACCTTCACTCAAACTATTATTGTATATAAAGCAACGGGAATCCACGGAGGCTCATGCACTCTCCATCATATTATTAATAATTCACTTTCGAACTGAACGCGTCACGTAACTTTTAGAACATATCTAACTCGACCGAATAGATGTGAGCGACTGACGAATAGAGGCAGTTAGTTACACATTGTAGTGCTCCGTCGCACTGAACGACGGAGTTTGGAAGGTTGATTCACAGCATCACTCATAAATAACTCGCCGACTATAATTAATCGCGTTATCAGGGAAACGTCACATTTTGGTGAGCGTAGGTTGTTAATACCTCGGTTCCGTACCTTTCCCGGAAAGAAGGTATCGGACAGATCACCATAAGCCGTCTCCCGCGGTGACTTTAATGTCGAGCTGGCTTAAGGGGAGGAATTACGAATGCAGTCAATGGCCAATTAGGGAAAACTTAATGACAAGCATATCCAGGAATTCAATTGACTATTGATTCCCACAGTCGAGAACGAGCTTTCGGTTTTCTCGATCGTGAAGTGCGAGTCTCGGGAAATCGTAATTAATGGTACCCTCGCATTTTAGACTCGGACAGTGTACGATTAATTAAACTAGCCGAAAGATTGAAAGACATCTTCCAGTACGTTCGGTTAATTCGCATAGCCGCGTCCCCGAGGAGATCCGAGAGACTTTGATCGCGCGGCGACCGAACAGTAGCATTGGACTGATTGTGAGTTCGGTAACACTCGGGTGCACTGGCTAGACGCTAGCACAGCATACGCTAGTCTAAATGTTGTATGGATTAGGTATTTACATACAGGTCTAAAATCTGAGCGGTAAATACACGAAATCGATAGGTAACACTTTTACAAACCATGTTTCAACGATTTGCATACATACTTATCGCATCAATTACACAGGCACACAAAAAAAAGCTCCTGTTCCCGGAACCAGACCAGTATATCTTTATGTTTTTGAGGTCGCTGAATCCAAATCCGATATCCGTTTGATCCGACAAGGTCAAATTCAAGGTCATTTGAAGGTCAAATGTATTTATTCTGCCAAAAATGAATTTTTGACTGCAGATTCTGAAAGAACGGGAAGTTTTACATCAAAATATGTATTCAATTTTGTTGATAACATAACCCCCAAGGTCATTTCAAGGTCACTTTATATTATTGTATGGAAGGTTCATATGACAATTGCAAAAATAAGAAAATGTGTCTTCACGAGAATAAACTACCACGTCAATATGTTTTCGAGGTCACTGAGTTAGAATCCGAGATTCGTTTGCCACCAGTATGTCAGGGTCAAGTTCATTTCAAGGTCAAATCCAGCAAAAATGTTCAAATCTTTCCGCATCATCACTCCGTTATATTTTTGGAGTCGCTGGAACGTGCATTTTGTATTTCACTCTGCTACTTCTTCATCGTTTCGCCTTCTTTTATAACGTACTCGTTTATTCTCAAAAGATCTGTGCAAGGGATTTCTCTTGCGTTTTTTTTCCTTTTTCCGCGCTTTCTCTCTGCAACATCCAACAGAAATCTGCAATCATGTTTTCATCCCATCTACCCTGAAATCTTCGTTCTACATCTTTAAAATCTTGGTGGAAACGTTCTCCTTGTTCTTCACTGAAATTGCCAACGTTATCTGGAAATTCGTCCACATGACTGTCCATCATATGTAATTTTAAACTAATGTTACATTCCAATCTCCTGAAATTCTCAACCATGTCAGATATTATTTTGTTGTAGTCCGAGATCTTATGATTGGCTAGAAAATTACTACATACTTTCTTGAAGCTGACCCACGCATTCTTCTCAATAGAGCTCATTTGAGTTACGAAGTGATTGTCTCTAAACATTTTTCTGATCTGAGGTCCATCGAATACTCCCGCGCCTACTTTAGCATCAGATAGACCTGGAAATTGATCTCGTAAGTATTTATAACAATCGCTTTCTTTATTCAACGCTTTGACGAATTGTTTCATGAGTCCTAACTTTATATGTAATGGAGGTATCAATACCGTAAAGGGGGGCTTCTTTGTGACTAGCGGGGTAACTTTGTGACGAGTGTCCGATCTTGCTTAATTAGAATCTCGCGCTGCGACCGTAAGTCATAGACCAACGAGAATTGCAGCATATTGTCGCGTACGGTTGCGCGCCACCTAGCGGTCAAGAGCTGAAGTTCCTGCGCATTGCTTCGGTTTGCCTGGTGATTCTGCGCGAAATTGCCGATGTGATTGTTAGAAGAAAAGTTGCGGAACTTTACCCCGTAAGAGAGTGGGTTATTACTATTTTACGGATAAAAGAGGTAAATACTCTTGTACATTAATGTGTTCTCTACAACATACTATAAAATCAAGTAAGTATGATGTATAGTGTCCGAACTGCAGGTGAATTTGTAAAAAGTCGGTACTTTGCGGGGTAACTTTGTGACGGTGCTCTTTTGTCACAAAGTGACGACGAAAGTGACACTTCAAGTTATTCACTGCGGGAGTCCAGCTTAAGTTCTTTGGAAAGAGACGCGTTTTCGGATCCGGTCGAAGATCAGTCTGCACCACCCATAGTTCCTGGCGATGACGCTCATGTCTCTTACAATGTAGACGAGTACGTCGTGGTAAACTTCGAGAACGAGCTGTATCCCGGTCAAGTCACGGAAGTAACACCTGAGGGCTACATTGTCTCCATCATGGAGAAAACAAAGAAGAGCTAGAAATGGCCAACACCAAAGCACGCCATCCTCTATTCAAAAGAAAAAGTGCTCTTCAGGATCGAACCGCCGATGAAAATCGGCAGAAGGGGATTGTTCCATATCTCCGAACTGGACTAACCTGTCGCTAGAACCTCGTTAGACCCCCTATTATAGAGCCGGTATACCTCATTTTCAGCTCAAAAGTATTGCGTTATTTTTACCTTAACAAAGTTTTCACATCGTATTGTGTATTTCATACGTCTTAATAAACTCTTTATGGGATTACATAGTGATAGAGTTACTTATCCCATGCAATTTAAGCCGAAAACTGACTTGTCACAAAATAACCCCGCACTATGAGGTAACATTGTGATAGCTATAAACGGAAATTCCCACGTGACTGTTTCGAATATCGATATACACTACACACAATTATTTAGAAGAAAGATACAGCTACTCAAAATACTTAGTAATGCCTGTTTGCGAAACGCATGTTAAAGAGACAGAGGAAAAAACTTCAAAAGTTGTCACAAAGAAGCCCCCCTTTACGGTACCTTCTTTGAATCTATCAACGGCTGCTGTAAGATATTGTCGGATCCTACAACGAAGTATGTTCTAGGTTCCCAAACCTTTTTCACATAATGATTTTGTTTATCTCTACTATCCCATTTACAAAGATAACACGGTTTTTTTGTATAGCCAGATTGCTGTCCCAGAGAATCATTGTGAGGATTTTAAAATCTCCGCAAACTTGCCATTTGTGGTCATCATATTTTATTGCTGCTAATAGAGTTTTCAAACATTCATACGATTCATTCATAACAGTCGAATGCGCAACTAGTGCAGGATAATTAGACATTGACCCGGACATTTAAAATAACAAGGTAAAAATTGGTGAAAATGATGAGTATAGTGTTCTGATTGATATCCCAAAATTCCCAAAAAATTTATCTTGGGAAAAATCCGCCATTTTGAAAAAATCACCGTTATCTTGGATTTGTCGAGTTTTAAGCATAGCGACTGAACCGATCATCAGATTATATTCGTTTTTGCGCCAAATTACTTCATTTAGGCTACGGTATCTTCGAAAATACTAAAATTAATAAATATAGAACAATTTTGGTGCTCGAGAAAGAATATTATTTATTTAAATGCTATTAACGTAGCTGCTGCGCCTTTCTGCATATCTCCACGGCGAATAGAAGACCGGTGTAAATCGTAGTAGGATTGGAAGGCGAAAGGTTGACGAACAGCAATGGAAGAACTTTAGTGGTCTTGAACTCTTCTTTAGAACTTACTGCGTCCATAAATCCATTCCAGCCAGGCCCTAGAGTTTCTCGGAGGTGGTATCCCCACATCTACAGCATATCAATGAGATTGGCTTCCTTGGCTGAGGCAGGTTCTGGAAGAGCAGCACTAACGTCTTCCGCAACGATAAGTGCTGTACCGATTCTGGGTTTTTCATAAGGTACCAACTCCATTGTACCTAGAGACCTCAACTCTGCTGTCGGAAGTGATTGGTTAGTTCTTGACATCGGATCTCTTGCCTTAATGGCTTTTGAAGGCGTTATGTACCTTATCCCTCCCATGTCGTGAAAGGTGCCATGACCATCTAAAGTCCTCACGTTGTGATCAGCATTGTCGAATACAAACTGTACAAATGCACCTTTGTCCACTGATGGCTCACTGTTCCGTGCAACTGCATCCTCAAAACGAATCGTTTCCGAGTACGACGCACATACACCAAGTCTGGAAAGCATATCAAGTAACAGCCTCGAGCCATATCGTCGATGAAGGATGACTCCTACTCCAAGTTGTAAAGGAGAAACGAACGAACGTGGTCGGGCAGCAGCAACTATCGAATGTGCGATTGTTGTGGCTTTTCTTTACATTTAATGCCCATAAAAAAATTCATATTGAATTCAATAAAAAAGTTAAGAACAATCCTTTCGGCTCTTTATGCTCTGTATGTGATCGTTTATGGTTCAAGGACGACTTGAAATATGCTGATAAAACATGACAAATTATTGAAGTGTTGATCCAGAAATTTATATTTAAAAAAAACAAAATGTGTGGCCGCCACACGCGGAAGAAGTGAAACTTCGATACTGATGGGTAGAAAAGAAAACTAAACAAGTAATCAACAATAGTACCTACTACCATGACATTTTTATTATGCCATGGTATTGCTATTTTTCTAACCATATTTGAACTACATTATCTTGAAATGTCATGGTATTACTATTGTTATTACTTGTTTAGTTTTCTTTATAGTTTTCTTTTCTACCCATCATTATCGAAGTTTCACTTCACGCGGCCACGCGGTTTGGTTTTTTTTAAAAATAGATTTCTGGATCAACACTTTTCAATAATTTGTCGTATGTTTTATCAGCATTTTTCAAGTCGTCCTTGAACCATAAACGATAACATATAGAGCATACCGAGCCAAAAGGATTGTTCTTAAATTTTTTATTGAATTCAATATGAATTTTTGTATGGGTATTAAATTTAGTGTAAGGAACATCATGTTCATGGGATGTACTTTCGACGACATTGGATCCTCCAGCAACTTGAAAATCTTCTGCATTCTTCAGTGTTTTGGACTGTTGTTGATCTACATTAGCAGATACGTCAATATTTGCTTGTATTAATTCTATTCTCTCTCTCCATTCTCGAATTCATTCTGCATTAGTTCTAGCCGGTGCCTTCGTTATAACTTTTTTTATTGCACGTTGCCTGCCACGATACTCTTTTCACCGTTGTTTTGTTGTTTTTGCCATAATAATTATAAATCAACACACACGAAAGAATGTTTAGTATTCATTGACGTTTACTGTTCGGGCGCCGTGAGATTAATGTTAGATTTCCGCGGGGTCGTAAATCCCGAAGATACTCGTTCGTGACATGGCTAGTTACCAAACATACCGCAAGGCGAATTTTAAGCTCTCGGCTATTTTTTAACCTGTTGACCGGGGAATAAACTTTTGTTCAACTCGTTTCCGTGAATAGCGCTCACGTGACAGATTGCGAAAACGTAAACAATATGCTCGCATATAACCACGCTAGGTTAATAGATAAGAACTACATAAAACTAAATGCGTTCAAAATATTACGGCAAATTTCCACGACGAAAAATGTCGTCATGCCCATTGCAGTAGTAGTTCGTGTATGACGAAATATTTCGTCATACCCACTTAACAGGCTAATTGAACGCGTGGTGAGGTAGTTTAAACCCATCGGTTGGTTGAAATGAATTAACACTGCACTCACAATACTTACTGCTGATATGTTGAATTTATGAGATACAGTAGTTTGTGATTTCACCTTGGTTTACACTTAGTTATTTCGAATGAACTATATACGATACACTACACTGACGTCTTCGAGATACAGGGGATCGATTGCCCTGATGATAAAGGATGAGATTCAGACGAAGACGAACCGTCTAATTACAAGTTAGATCATTTGCATACTGAATGAACTGTATACGTTTGGCGGTACACTTCGTTATATGCATTGATTAACACGCATTTAGTTGCGACTTATATATCTTACATCTAACAGTAATTGCAAGACAGTGGGGATAGCATAGGTTGATGTGGTGCGCTCTGATTGGCTAGAGGAGGAATGATGGTGGAATAAAAGATGACGCTGGGTATTTTCCGAGGCCCATGGCTAATGGGCAAGGGTATGATGCTAGGTATTTCCTGAGTTCTGTACCTAACGGTTAAGAGTACCGGATGCTCGTTTCTGACCATAAGGATGGGTCAGGCTACCTCGAATGGTGAATTGATCCTTTGTGTCTGTATGAGCCAGGTATTAAGTTTTTCCAATTGGTCATCTATTGAATTCGTCATTCTCCCCTTTACAAAGCTGATTTAGCATTCGACGAATAGCGATATCGATTAACACGTTAAGCGCCACAATAGAATCTGAAAATCCGGTGTACTGGGCCAAACTGTTATTATTGTTAAACTCGCTTGTTTTTAGCTTCAGTTTAACATATTGACTTGATTTTTTTCTCAAATCCTATGATTCTCTTCTTTTTTTATTTTCTTTCCGAGATACTTGTTATATGTCGCGCGGCCCCCTGAACAGGCGGGCCGCGTGGCATATAAGTCACGTCGCGCTTTTTGCAAGTCAAGACTCGCTTGTAGTCGTAAATTTACGGACCAACATCAAAGTCTGGTCTCTTCGACCACGTACTTTCGGCTTCCATAAGAAAATCAAATTAGCGAGGCACACGTCCTACGTTACGCGGTCAAATAGAACTGCCAGCAATGAGACATAGCGTGTGTGTCGCGAGGCCCAAAGTGCCAAATGAGGTACGACACGCGCCTTATGTCTCACGGCGCTTAACGTGTTAAAATAGGTACCGCGCGAGAGGGGCGGTAATTAACCTTTCCGGGAAAGGTGCGGGGCTGCGAACGCATTTGCAGCCTAGATTCGCCGAAACATACCAATTGCATTGCCATTGTGACCGATGGTGAGATTACCTCTAGATTAGCGTTACTTAGGTCGCGACAGTAAGAACCGATATTTTGAATTCCGTCTATCGTTTGATGGAACATTTACGAAATTGAAGAAACTTATTTTTACACGTTGCCTGTCACTATACTCTTTTGACCGTTCTGTTGCTGTTTTTGCTATAATAATTATAAATTAATACACACACGAAAGAATGTTCAGTGTTCATTGACGCTTACAAAATTGAAGTTTATAATTTTGTTGTTTTACTATTTTTTATTATTTAAAGGTCAATCATATTTATTCAATGTTTATTTATCATATTGTTCGGTCGAGGTACTATTGGAAATAGGGGAGTCCGGAATTAAGTATTATAAAAGCACTGTGTTTTCACTACCAAAAATATTCTTTATTAAAATGCGCCTGGAAGACACATCTTTACTTTTTCACACTCCCCAGAGAACTGACTAAAAGGGCATACGGGTATCATGATCTGGAACATCGATGACTAGTTTCTTTCATTGGTCCTCTTAATAAGTTAATAATTCTAACAGGTGCGATAAAGCTTAGATCTCCTTGGGGTTGTAAATCCCGAAGACATACTGCATGACGCGACTAGTGATCGAACACGTGGAGAGATGGATTTAAACCGTATTGGTTAGTTCAAATGACTTAACACTGCACTTACAATATTACTGGTGATATATTGGATTCAAAGAGATACAGTAGTTCGGTGATTCAACCGTGGTTTAGAATTAGATACACTGCAAGGTTATTTTGAAGGAAAGGTGTGGGACTGTGAATGCATTCGCAACCCACGTTCGCCAAAACATACCGCCCGCCTCGCCGTTGCGGTAACAAAAATTGATCACTGTAGGGACCGTGCTATGCACGGTCGAGAGTGGTGCAGTGGGGTACGGCCGAGAACGCTGAGTGAGGCACCGTCGAGAGCGCTGGGGTGTGAATTTCGTTACGATATTTTCGTTACACCTCGTGCGATTGAACTACCCTCAGCAAAGAAGTTTCACTTCAAAAACGCGCGTATTTGAATGCAACGTTATGTCACATTTTCAAAGCAATCGGCTGAGAACTTTCGGATATTTAAAAGATACATTTTTATTTATTTACCCCCTTAAGGTAGTAGGTATATAAATAGTAGGTATATAAAAACACACTTGTATTCGACTGCAACCTTGTATCAAAATTTCAAAGCAATCGGTGAAGAACTTTCGGAGATCTTAGATTTTGAAAAAAACGAACATTACATTTTCATTTATATAGATTAAAAAATGTATTCGTCTTTTTTATTTCAGTAGAAGGATTGAATCTGCACTTGCCTGCAACGTGGGTACTTACGCAGCCATCAAAATGTCTGGAAAGTCTACAACATCGGAGCGACGGTGGGTACGACACTGGATTTAATTTGTTGGTATTAATATTCCAACAAAGGTAGTACTTCTTTCTTAAACGCGCGCGGTAATTCTCTCGTCAAATTTCTGTAGCCGAAGACATTATGTACTTATTTCGTAAAGTTAAGCAATTAATTCACTGTGATCATCTCGTTCGATCCATTAACACGTTGACTACCACTGACGGAAAATTCCATCGACCTTGGATGTATTGAGGTGCCACCGACGGAATTTACCGTCGGCAGCCTGTTGTTATAATACAGTAAATAAATTGCATGGCACCGGTGCATGTGGTCAAAAAATGGACCGGTAGTCAACGTGTTAACGTGCTACATACACCTAGACGGCCTGAAAAATGTATTACTTTCGATAATTTTTTTGATGTGTAAACATCTATGCTATGGCTCTACGGTGGGACCTTCCTGGGAAATCGAGCGTCAGACGTAAGCCGTGTACATGTGACTGCGTCAGTGTGTGTGTGGCGCTACTGCGCATACTATTCGCGCAAGCTGGATTATCTCAACGGGAAAACATTTTAGAGAAAAATGTTTGATACAAAACTTTAAGGATTTTCCCGTAGCTACCCAGTGGTCGTATTGGATTTGACCTTGACCGTGACCTTTAAGGTAATATCAAATGCCTTCCTAAACCGTTCATCCGATTGCGATGAAACTTTGGGGAATGGCTGGACGCATGCCCGCGAAGGTTTCTGAGTTATAGTAAATCTTATACAGGGTGTTCAAAAAGTACCGGTACTGATGATTATTATGCCTTCCTAAACCGTTCATCCGATTGCGATGAAAAGTTGGGGAATGGTTGGACGCATGCCCGCGAAGGTTTCTGAGTTAGTAAATCTTATACAGGGTGTTCAAAAAGTACCGGTACGGATGATTATTATGCCTTCCTAAACCGTTCATCCGATTGCGACGAAAATTTGGGGAACAGTTGGACGCATATCCGCGAAGATTTGAGTTAGTAAATCGTATACAGGGTGTTCAAAAAGTACCGGTACGGATGATTATTATGCCTTCATAAACCGTTCATCCGATTGCGATGAAACTTTGGGGAATGGTTGGACACATGCCCGCGAAGGTTTCTGAGTTAGTAAATCTTATAAAAGGTGTTCAGAAAGTACCGGTACTGATGATTATTATGCCTTCCTAAACCGTTCATCCGATTGCGATGAAAAGTTGGGAAATGGTTGGACGCATGCCCGCGAAGGTTTCTGAGTTAGTAAATCTTATACAGGGTGTTCAAAAAGTACCGGTACGGATGATTATTATGCCTTCCTAAACCGTTCATCCGATTGCGATGAAACTTTGGGGAATGGTTGGACGCATGCCCGCGAAGGTTTCTGAGTTAGTAAATCTTATACAGGGTGTTCAAAAAGTAACGGTACGGATGATTATTATGCCTTCCTAAACCGT
Organism: Xiphydria camelus; assembly: GCA_963678675.1. Classification (NCBI taxonomy): domain Eukaryota; kingdom Metazoa; phylum Arthropoda; class Insecta; order Hymenoptera; family Xiphydriidae; genus Xiphydria; species Xiphydria camelus. The sequence continues at coordinate 12,004,650 of OY783197.1, forward strand.
TCATCCGATTGCGATGAAAATTTGGGGAACAGTTGGACGCATATCCGCGAAGGTTTCTGAGTTAGTAAATCTTATAAAATCTTATATTAATATAGTAATCTTCAAAAAGTCGAACTATACTAGACCTAAATTTGATCTCCGCTGACAATAAAGGTAACATGACAAAAATGGTCAAGGACACATTTGAACGTGAAAAAAAAATTAATTTGACCTTGATATAACCTTGAAGGTCATGGTCAAGGTCAAATCCAATATGACCATTGCGTAGCCCGGGAAAAATACTAAAAGTTTTGTATTAAAAATGTATTTAAACAATGGTGGACGGACAAAATCAATCCACAATCTACCCGTGCGAAGCCGGGACGGGCTGCTAGTAAGTTATAAATCTAATATAATAATAATAAATATTTTATTATAGAAAAAATTAAACTTCTTTATGTCGAACTACGACGTCATATTCCCCAATTAAACTCGAACCGCAGATAATTGTAAGATGTTTACACATCCTCCGTGAGTACAACGGCACTCACACCTTTTTTTCATATATTTCATTCATTTAACACTCATTTATAAAATGTTATTACAAATATACACTTTTAACAAAATGTATAAAAAGAAAACCTTAAAAATATTGTGTTGTTTACAAGTTATTGGCCATTGAATCCGGCAAGGGGTGTATTATAAAAGCCTTTTACGGTTTCAAAAAATTCTCGTTCGGATTTCATCTGAAAGCATAAAATTACGAAAATACAACTAGAAGGTTCAATCTTGTCCTTGTAACCGGTGATTTTGAGAAATATTTATAATTAACAATTTTACAACAGTTTAAATTACTAGTGTGATTTTTCAAGTAATTTCGTCCTGGTTTTATGATGGCCAAGAAAAATGTATTAATTAAAAAAATGTTTGATGAGTGTCAGGGACGAGATAAAATCTTTACAAAGCGATTGAGATAATTTACATTAAAATCGGTTCCGTAGTCTTTGAGATACAGTTGGTACCGCATTTGAAAAAGTAGTTGTGAGAAAACAGCGTTTGAAGTTTCAGGTAGACCGGACCTGGAAACGCTAAGTCAGGTATATAAACACTTGTAACTCGGTCAATTTTACGAATTTTTCATTCAAACTTTCTTCAATATGTAGTGTTTGTTTTCTACTATTAAATAAAAATACTTTTGAAAAATCGATTTTTTGGACCAAACTAGGTGTATTACCTAGCCTTAATAGCATGGCGTAGCAATAATAGTCTAACACTCGGATAAGCATGTAACTGTGTTTTCATAGTTAATAATATATTATCATTTTTATGAACATTCTGAATCCACTTGTCCCCATTATCTTAAGTACAAAAAAATATAAGCTGCATTAACCACTATAATTGAATTAAATTTAAAGAATAAACTTACGAAATATTGACGGACGTTAAGGAAACTGTTTCTATTTATTATAATTCATAATAGTGTATTTACACAAGTGTCACATCCATATGCAAGCGGTAATGCTTATGACTGGGCGATTGTGCATACGTACAGTAAATAAGCGTAAAGTGTGTGTGTGCGAGTAGCTGTGTGTGCGATAGATGAATGTGTGCGCGCGCCTGCTACGGTCTGACGAAGAAAAGGGCATAGGCAGTACCGTACACAGTGTGGAGTAGGATTTTCGAGTCGAGGGAGTCTGGGGAACTCTTTCGCCTGCGTAAGAGTGGGAGCTCTACTGCGCTAAACATTCGGCATTCGCCCGCTATTCGCGGTCTTGTCAGTAAAACGACGCGTAGTAAAGGATGACGAAGTAACTTCGGGCTTCTTCGCCTCCACTCCCACATGCTGTACCCAGCCATGCATAGTTGATTTATTTGCTAGTCCCGTACCCTCCCGCGAGGCTCCTGCAACCCGAGAAGGGGTCCAGGCGCCTTGCGCTTACTGAGGCATACCGCCTTGCCGTCACAACCGGCGCCCTATCGCGAGGCCTCTGAAATTGGAGAGCGGGATCGAGGCGCCGCACGATGGGACGAAATCCCGAAAAGCTAGCCAAAACTCAAAAAATGAAGATATTATTTCGGGGTTTGGTTAGTGACACAGGAAGTCTGAAGTCGGTCTCAGACAATGCGTGCAGTCGACGAATATTTGTCATTCGTGATCCTTCGCATAGTGTGTGGGAGCACTACTGCGCCAAACATTCGGCATTCGGTCACTATCCGCGGTTTTGTCGGTAAAGCGACGCGTAGTAAAGGATGACCAAGTAACCCAACACTTTCGTGCGTTGAAATGGGTGTAGACAAATTTATGAACCCGTGCCTTTCGGTGCGCACCCCGAATGCCTCCACCGATATAGGATCCCAAACATGTTGACCACAAAAACAGGAACAAAGTGCCTGATGCCTGGAGGAGCTAGAATCATCATTTTCTAGCAGCAACGCAACTGTCGCAGATTTAAAAAAGAAGAAAGACTCACTAATGGTGATATTCCGCCAGCTTTTAAGGATGTTTCGCCCCTATAGCAGAGAGGCTGTGGAGGTGGAAGGGAACAATACGATTTTCGTCAGTGTTCCAATCCCTGAACAAAAAAAAATGATTCTTTAATAACCTCCTTGAAGTTATATTTCATGATATCGGTCGAGCCATTATTTTTCTGTAACTTTACTTTATTATCTGTATTCTTAAAGTGTGTCAACAAAAATTATAGAAAAATATATTTTAATTATTTTTAAAATATTGAAGTGGTCGGTAACAGCGGCAACGTCGCCCCATAGAGTGTTATAAAGAAGTGTGGTGGCACAAGTTGGTAACATTGCCTTACTAGAGCTTACTAGTTAAAACCCCGAATTATTAACAACATCCAACAAAAATAATATAAATTATAGTGAAAAGTGCTGCTGAAATGTGTAAACATTAATCATTGCGATTAATAACGTTCACAAGACGTGAGCTCTCCGTACGTGCTACACAGAAGATGTAACGCTTTTAACTCCAACTTTTGCCACTAGAGCGCATGACGGTACCCATGCACGATCCCTATACTTGGCGCGCCCTGCGGCGTTGCTGCGCTTCACGACTGCGCGCGCAGCAATCTCCAACGTAAGCGAATTTACCGAGATTTCTTAATTATTTTTTATAAATTACTGCCCTGATCGATGTGTGAAAGTATACCATTTATTCTTTGTATAATAATCTAGCGGTATGCAAAGTTTCATTACAGTAACCCAATTTTCCAACGTTTTTTCTAAGTTTCTGTGAATTTCCCATAAGAGCACGGGTTAAATTGTCATTTTTATTTCAATTATAACTTTTTAATGAGTTAGTCAAGAGACTTGAAATTTTGCATACGGCTGTCAAAGATATTAAAGAATCTTGGGAAAAAAATGAAGTAACTTCCTATATTTTTGATAATGGGGGTGAAGCATCCTTAAGTAAGGTTAACCCTTCGTTGCTCACGTGGGGTGTAGACTACACCCCAACCTTCTTTTTTTGTATGCCACGCCTAGAGTTTTTGTTTCGAGATTGGCACTTTTAGTACCTACCTTTCGGAAATATTTTATTAAAGAATGTGGCACCAAAAGAGCACAGGATAAAACCAATTTGTCTCTTCGACAGAACGCTGCAAAGAGTTAAATAGTGATTTTTAACAGTCTGTAATTAATTTAATATTTAATATTTTTCTATAAAACTTATTCCAATTTATTAATTTGTCCTTCGTTCATAAAACAAGAGTATGATAACTATCCCCAGCCTATTATTTATACTATTTTTTTATAAAAATCTGCAGAGAGACCTGAGCGTCTGAAAACCGAGACCTCATGTACCGAGACTTCGAGTTTTGTTTTCAATTAGAAAATTACGAAATATAATTTTTTTTAATGTTGAGATCATTAAGCAATATCTCAAGCTTTAAAATAAAAAAAAAGTATTAAAAAAACAAAACGTGTAGCCGCCACACGCGGAAGAAGTGAAACTTAGATATCAGTTTCTCTGAATTTGATTCCGGTGGTATTAGTTTCAATTGGCTCTATACAAGTCTTTTACAATGCTTATTCATAGAGCCGGCTTATTCATTTTTCGGTGTTGATTTTTGCGGGATTTGCACAGTGCTTACACTAACCTCACTGTTACTCACTGTAACTACGCCTACAACGGAGCTACTTGAGGAAGCCGTTTGCTGTTAACCGTATTCCGTTCTTTTTTTCGCAATCTGTACTCCCTCCTATATTGAGCAGCAGACTTGGGTTGTTTTTTCGCCGGTCGTCCTCTTTTTGGCACTGGTGACTCTTCTGTATTCAGTGTATCCTTTTCACGCTTTCGTTTTCCACGCGGTACACGCTCAGTGTCATTTTTTTTATTATTTCTCTCCATGCTCTCACTCAGTTAATTGCAAAACATTGAATCTAATCAAAATGACAATACGTTTTAAATGACTATACCCAATACGGCATCTTTGCTACGTAGGTCATACGTCATCGCTAGCCTCGAGTAGCAGCTGATGCCGGAAACCACCAAGCCGTTACGGAGCTCCCCGAGCGGATCGAAGTTTGATTCACCACCGCTGCTCACAGTTCGCCGTCGATTTTTCTAACGCGTAAGCGTAACGTTCGATTTTACCCCGACGACAGCTACCGCGTCATAAGCTTCCCCTCTCCACTTCGGCTCCGCACCGCTGCTCACAGTTCGTCATCCATTTTTTCTAACGCTTGAGCATAACGCTCGATTTTACCCCGACGGCAGCAACCAAAACTGCAACCGAGACATAAGAAGTTTCACTTCAAAAATTTCAATTTTTCATTAAGAAAATGTTAATTTTGAAATGGGGTATACGGTACACCCCAGGTGAGCTTTTATGTTTCAAAAACCCACGTGAGTAACGAAGGGTTAAATCCAGCAGCAAATCTGGTGCTGGTGCAGAAAACATTTACAAACCAAACTGGTTTGCCTTTGAAACTATGCAGAAGTTTCTCAAACCCATATACACTCCAGGAGAAACTATGAACTCAGAGGTAAATATTTTTCGTCACTCAGTGCCAAATACTCAGTTTTATGGGCGTCCTCAACGCATGTAAAATGACTTTTCACACACCAATTTGTAAAAGGTTGCACAGTGTGTAAAATAACCCGTGTGCAGTGCGTAAAATAACCTCACACTGCGTAAAATAACCTCACAGTGCGTAAAATAAGGGCTAGAAATCACTGCGATAATTACTTGAAGTTGATAGCCAGTGTGTCCAACGCCATGCATTCGCAGCACAACTCTACGCAGCTGACGCAAAGCCAGAACCTAACCTCACTTAACCCATTCACTGCCGCTGTCGCTTATAAGCGTCAGCGGATGAGTTGCGTGGGTGCCGCTGTCGCTTATAAGCGTTCTATTCCATTCAGGCTTGAACTGGGCACTGCAGTCACATGTTTATGTGTTGGCTGGCACTTGAGTAAAGGTTTTTTGACGTAAACGTGCACGTGGTTCGGAATTTTGACGATTTTTATATAATTTGTTATTGCTAGAATTATTAACTTGAAGTTGGCATGGGGCAAAATGTATCTAAATTAGAGCGGCAGTGAATGTGTTACCACTGTATCCATCGCTAGATGGCGCTCGACGTGTCGCCATCGTCGTTAGCGTTGCATCCCGCCAGGCAGTCAGTCCTCTCACTGCCTGCAGTCCAGTTGCGTCTACTCACGCCAACAGGTTTTGTGCCCAGCTGCGTAGAAATCCCGGTGTACGACTCGGACGTGGATGTCGTGGTCGGCGGCTCGAGAAAGTTCGAGCGAGCATCATAAAGATGAACGCGACCGGCGTGAAGTTTGAAGTCCTTAATAAGGACATTTTCGACACGTGGAAATTCCAAATGCGCGCAGTTCTCATAAAGAACGACACGTGGGGATACGCCAACGGGACGATCCCAAAACCCGAGGGAAAAGAAAACGACGACACGTCAAAGAAAGCCGCCCAAGAGTGGACACAGAATGATCTGAAGGCTCAGTCGGATATAATCCTCGCGATGAATCCGTCTGAAATCAAGCAAATAAGGACGTGCAAGACCGCGCACGAGATCTGGGCCAAGTTGGAACAAATATATCAATCTAAGGGCCCGGTGCGGAAGGCAGCCTTGTTGAATCATTTGATGTCCCTGAAGATGCAAGATGGCGACGAGCCGCGCGACTATACTTGTCGTTTTTCCGATACGGTAGACAAATTGGCAGAGCTGGACGTCGACTTCAACGAAGAGGTACTGCCAGTCATGCTCCTGCGCAGTCTTCCAGAAAAGTACGAGAATTTCAGGTGCGCAATGGCGTCGCGCGACGAATTGCCGACAGTAGAAATCTTGCGAGTAAAAATCGCGGAGGAATTTGACGCTCGTAAAGGAGAAAGTCAAAGTTAAACGCAAAACGTATTGGTAGCAAACACAATGGTCGCGGGAAAATCGGGAAACCAAAGTTACCAAAACCGGCGTGGAAAGCCTGAAAAGGACGATAACGTGAATAAAGACTCGAAGATGAAGTGTTTCAAGTGCGGCGCGATCGGGCATCGGGCGAAAAATTGCAAAAGCGCGAAAAAGGCAAACGCACAACCCGCAAGCAGTGCCAAAAACGTGTGTTTCCTCGTAACATCGGGCACGCAGGTATGTGAAACTTTTCGTACCGGGAACGACGCGGATCGCGGCGGTTGGTGTTTCGATAGCGGGTGCACATCGCACATGTGCAAGGACATCGAATCGTTCGCGGAGATCGATCAAAACGGTGATCGAGGAACAGTTAAATTTAGCCAGCAGTGCGAGTATCGAAACAAAAGGAACCGGTACCGCGTTAGCCGAAATGAACGTGAACGATAATAGAAAAACGGTCGAATTTTGCGACACTTTATACGTTCCGGACTTGTGTACGAATCTCGTATCGGTCAGTAGGATTGCCGATAAAGGATACGAGGTTATTTTCCGTGACAAGACCGCCGAGGTAATCGATCGCGATGGGAACGTGGTACTCATAGCGAGGCGCGAAAACGGTCTATATTATTTTCGGGATTCACTCGAGGCTGAATGTAGAAACGTTTCTGAAGCCGAAGCCGAGACGAAGGTGCCGAGGAAAAATTCTCTCAAGGACTGGCACATCCGTATGGGACACCTGAATATTCGGTCTCTTCGACAAGCTATTAAGACAGGTTCCATTAAGGGGGGGGTCTAACGTGTGGAAAATAACTATTTTCACGAATTTTTTTTAGAGCTATTGTTGAAGTAGATATATTCTAATGTTTCACATGTTACAAAGCATTATTCGAACATTTTATAATTTTTGTGTAGAAAAATATTGAGAAATAAGCCAGTGACGAAACATTTTCCAGGACGCCTTTTAGAAAAGATGATTTGCGGTGGACACTATATTTCAGCGCAGAATTATCTCAAATCAAAAAATCGAAGCAATTTAGTTAAAACAGATGTTTTTCTAGACCTCTATGTTTTTCTTTAATTTTTTTCTCCATTCTTAATTTTTTGGTGGTTGTTTGAAGTAAAAATTGCGATTTTTCACGAAAAAATCCGTCATTTTGTTGCTGTAAAACCCCCTTAATGTGACAAAAAAAGAAAAAGAAAAACGTAGGGGTCTGGTATTTTATATGTAGAAAGAGTGTGTACAAAATTTGAAAAGAATCGGTGCAGTAGTTTTTAACCCTCGCCTTACCGAAACCGGGTCAGTCAGGACCCGAAACATAAATTTTCAAGGATAGTTCTTGGCCCTGTCACTTTTTTTCAGTAATCTTCCGTGAGCTCATGATTTACAATAAGGATGTGATGGCTTTAAAATGGATTTTTCAAAAACAATTATTTTTTGAAATATGTTTATAACATTTATTTATATTATTTAAGTTACTTTATTGTTGTCTTTTCGTAATAAAATATTAAATATGATATTATGAAAACTTATTTAATTATGATTACCATGACTCGCTATTGAATATTTTCGAAAAGAAATGTGTTTGTGTCTCAGTCAGTTCAGGGTCAGAATTGACCCGGTTTTGGGATCCAAAGTTTTAAAATTATTTTGGTACGGCGAGGGTTAAATGACGATGTCCACGGACTTTTAAAACTTGGTTCCAAGAAACAAACGTTTAAAGCACCGAGTTTTTGCCGCTCCGGAGTATTAGATGAGCGGAGACTTAAAGGTCTATGACTGACCGACTCCGCTCCGATTGACTTGAAATTTGGACACAACATTCTTTAAATGTTTTACTATAAGAAAAGGCAATAAGAATGGACTTTTACACCCCCCCCCCCCCCCCCCAACGGAGTCGAGGTCAAGGGCATCAACGAAGATTTTGAATGCAGCGTCTGCCTCCAGGGGAAGATGTGTCGACCTCCCTTTCCTAAATCGTCCAACAGAGTGATAGAAGTGGGCGAGCTGATACATTCTGACGTTCGCGGCTCAATGCGCGTCCTTTCACATGGCAAAAAGCGCTATTTCGTCACCCTCATAGACGACTTCACCGGCTGGTGCGAGGTGAAGTCCATCGAGCAGAAGAATCAGGTACGAACCGAGTTCGATAATTTCAGGGCTTTCGTGAACATGCAACAGGGGAAGTAAATCAAATACCTACAGTCAGACAACGGGCGAGGGTACGTCAATAAGGATTTCGACGAACTTCTTAAGAAGCACGGAACATCACGACGCTTGAGGGCTCCGTACAACCCGGAACAGAACGGCATTGTGGAAAGACGAAATCGAACGCTGATGGATACCGCGAGATGTTTTTTGATTCAATCGGGATTGCCACAGGCATTTTGGGCCGAGGCTATCAACGCAGCCAACCATATTCGCAATAGATCACCGACAAGTAAGCTCAACGGGAAGACCCCCTTCGAAGCTTGATTCGGAAAGCCACCGAACGTGGGCGAATTCCCCCACCCAGCTGGGTGTTGGAGTTATCGACGGGATCGATCGATCCAACCACTGTATCGATCGCTAGATGGCGCCCGACGTGTCGCCATCGTCGTTAGCATTGCATCCCGCCAGGCAGTCAGTCGGCTCACTGTCTGCAGTCGAGTTGCGTCTACTCACGCAACAATAAATAGTATTTCTATAAATATTTTATAACTTAGTTTTTTGAAGTGAAACTTCTTTGCGGAGGGTACTGAATGCGCGCCCGAGGAGACGAAAATCGTAACGAAACCCACACACTCCACCGCTCTCGACCGTGTCTCACTCATACAGCGCTCTCGACCCTGCCCCAATACACCGCTGTCGACTCTGCCCCATTCCGTTGCCCGCGATCCTGCCCCATTCCATCGCTCCCGACCGTGCGTACGTTAAAGCCATGTATTGACTTTGCGAGGCTGGCTCGTGAAGCCGCCGCGCGAAGCGTGCCACGTGTTGGATCGCCTTGCCTAGTGAAGCTGCCGCCGTTCATTTGTCTACATATTCCGAGGCAAAAATGTCTATAAGGCTGCCTTGCGCGGCGGCCTCGCGAGCCAGCCTCGCAAAATATAATATGTGTTCCGTCGCAAAGGGAACTTCTACGTCATTTCTTACCGCTCACTATTATCGCAACCTAAGTAACGCACTAATCTAGATCTAATCTGTACATCGGTCGCAACAGCGAGGCGGGCAGTATGTTTTGGTGAATGGGGGTTGCGAATGCGTTCGCAGTCTCACACCTTTTCCTCAAAATAACCTCGCAGTGTATCTAATTGTAAACCACGGCTACATCACGCAATTACTGTATCTCTTTGAATCCAATATAATCACCAGTAATATTGTGAGTGCAGTGTTAAATCATTTCAACTAACCGATACGGTTTAAATCCACCACACCACATCTTCGGTCACTAGTCGTGTCACGCAGTAGTGCCTTCAGGATTTACGACCTCGAGGAGATCTACTCTTAATCGCACATGTTATAGTTATTAATTTGAAACTGAAGAATAAATGAAGCGAAGATCAATCGCGGTTTAGACTGTGCAGAGGGGGTCTGGTTTGTGTTGCTCGAGAGGGTTTCTTCGGGCAATGGAAGCTATTGTTCATATTGCGAGGCGACGCAGTGTCGCACCTCCACTAAGAGGACTGTTAGACTCACCATAAATCTAGCGTTTAGGACCCTTTTTGAGCGTATCTTTGGGAAAAGCCAGACTAGAGGCGCAGAGTTACTTGTGAATTGTTTGTATTTCGTTTGTCGCATTTTTAGTTTTCCGGATTTTACCGCGTCGAGTGGCCGGCCATACGGAGCTCGTGTAGTCTGCAATCGGAGTCGCGACTTTTCTCGAGTAACCACCGTGCATGTACATTCTTTCGCGCGCGCGCGCGTGTGTGTGTGTGTGTTAATTTATAATTATTATTGCAAAAAAGGCCACAGAACGGTCGAAATAGTACAGTGACAGGCAACATGTTAAATAAACTTTCAATTTCGTAAACGTCAATGAACACTGAACATTCTTTCGCGTGTATGTTATATTAAAATTATTATGGCAAAAACAGGAAAACAACGGGCAAAAGAGTTTCGTGAGAGGCAACGTGTAAAGAAAGCGATGATGAAGGTACTACCTAAAACTAGTACAGAACGAAATCGAGGATGGAGAGAAAGAATTAAATTCACACAATCACACATTGATGGATCTGAGCATAGTTGAGGGTGAAAAAAAACAACAAAACGTGTGGCCGCCACACGCGGAAGAAGTGAAACTTCGATACCAGTTTCTCTGAATTTGATTCCGGTGGTATTAGTTTCAATTGGCTCTACGAAGAAGCATAGTAAAAGACTTGTATAGAGCCAATTGAAACTAATACCACCGGAATCAAATTCAGAGAAACTGATATCGAAGTTTCACTTCTTCCGCGTGTGGCGGCCACACGTTTTGTTTTTGTACATTTGTAAACAAAATAGAATATCATTGGAGTCAGGAGTGGGCGTCATAAGAAAAATTAATAATTGAATGACTAAATTTAAGATTAAATTTTCATTTATTATTCAAATAATTTTGAATACAGAATAAATTTTCATTCATCATTCCGTCATTCTTACTTGGTTGTTTCACTAGGTAGACGATCAAGGTAAATACGAAGTTCTTCCTATACTTTATCGTGACCAGGTGCACCAGGTCGACGATCACGGGAAATGACAGATTTTCCCTGCAGTTTTTCGTGACTAGGTGCACCAGGTCAGTGAGTGCGATAGTCCGGCATATGGATCATTTTATATTACAATATATAGTGAAAGAATCTACATCGTAATCAAGGGTTTCCGTGAATTGCGATTATATGTTTTTTTTTCGTAGAGGAATGTGAATTATATCCGTATATTTCTAGACGAATAATACGATATTCCTTTGTGTACGTAATACGAGACGGTACGTAATACGAGACGCCGTGAGGCCCCTAAAATTGGAGAGCGGCATCGAACCCGAACGTTCGCGCATTTGCCGAAAGCACGAACATTTTCCAAATACTGTAGCGTGTGGGAGGGTAGCCGAAGGCGTAGTACGATCTCCAAACGTTCGCGCATTCGCCGAATGTACGCATTGTCTGGGACCGGCATAAGAGTGAGAGAAAGGGGTGAGAGGGAGAGAGGGATGGTGTATCAGAGGGGGAAGAGAGAGAGGGGGGGAGTCGTGCCGGTTAGTCGTCAGTAGTGCGTGCGAACATCGGCAGGGGAAAAGATATCCTTGGAATGTGACCCTGTTTAAGATATTCCTTGCGCTCAGGAGCGTTTTTTCAATGTGCCACAGGCGGGCCCCTCATAAATCAGTGATTCTACATCGTATAATATACTCATATTCCCTATAATAGTGATAATGAATAAATAAGAAAAGGCCAATAAATATTTAAGTTTATTATTTACATTTTCATATTTTTGAAAAATATTCGAATTTGAAATCTGGCAACGTCAATCGCATGTCCATACAGCTCTGAAACATAACCTCTATAAATCACCGAATTCAGTGTACTGCGGCCAAATATTGCCGCCAACTCATACTCATCGAAATCTTTATTCATCGAAAAGAATTTGAATACCGTGGGTGGACCAGTTATTGACACTTTTTGGTTAGGGATTCACTTGAATCTACAATTATTATTTTCTGTATCAAAATAATTGTTTATCAAAATAAACTTTAGACTCTTCGGCATCTAATAAACGATCAAAAATGTTCAAAAAATCAATCCAAATAATTAATATTACATAAATAAATATTTGTCTCAAGTGGATGAGTTTATGACAGGGGCAAAATTGAAGTGGATATATTTCTGGCATCAAGTGCGCTAGTTTCTGACAATTAGGTCGCGCATGTTGATTTATCATTATAAATTATTATAAATGATTAGATTTACTTATTAAATAATTAAAATAACTTTTATTTCATATAAAAATACAAATTTGTTTTCTTTGGCATAATATTTTAATTCTCTCACATTTAGCTTGTTAATTGCAACGAATAATTGTAATAATCATATTGATCTTATTAATTTAAATTTTGAAGACTCATTTATTATATTCCTTGTTTGATTTCTTTGCAATGCTCGGTGACCTCTTTCTTATATTTTCCTCCAAACTACTGCCTTTCTCAGTTTTTCTTTCCATTTTTATCTTTTTTTCTCAGCTCTTTTCATTTTTTTCTTCTCCATGTCCTTTTCTGTCTGTTTTTTTTTCATTCGCCGAGCCTTTCTTGCGACTTCTGCTTCTTGTTTTTTCAATAGTTGATTTTTCTGTCTTACTTCTCGTTTCAGATGTTTTTTCTCTGCTTCTTGTCGTTTTTCTTCAGCCTTTTGTTTCTCAAAATTATTCCAAATATCGGAAGTAATTACAGATGGTAGTTTAAATTTTTTACGAGCGTTTTTGCTCCAGGGGGTTTCTTTTTTTCAGTAGGCCAAAAGAGAACTTGTTTGAAAGGAGAAGGAATGTTGGGAAGTGGATGATCATCTACCTTTGAATTCTCCTCGACCACTATGCTTTGACATTCTTCCTTGTTTTTTTTATCACTCGATTGTGATAAAAGCATTTTATCGGAGAGAACTTCCGAGTTAACGTCCTTTTCAATCTTTTTATCATTAACAGTCATTACCTGAACCGTCGTTCTCTTAATAATATATTCTCTTCATTGGACACTTGGCAACTGCCACTATCGTTACCAGGTTTAATGTGACCTGGTCCAGTTTCTTTTAATTTGGTTTTAGAGTCTTTATTGAGCTTACAAAGATCTGGAGAGATGTTTGGACTTTGAGTCATTTGCTCTTCAATGTAGAATTTCAATTCAGGATCATACGAGTTTTTCTTCATTATTAAAAGTTCCCCACCCTCAGTGACACTAAAGTCTATTATGTCATTTCCAGTATCAATGACTGCCTCTTTTAGATATGACTGTCTCCAAATTCGGAAGCTCAAGCACACAAGAACTGAACACTGGTTTTTTCCCTTTTGTGATGTCTGACGAGACATCTATAGACATGAAACTTTGGTCTTTAACTGTACTGCTTTTCTCGTTTTCAACCTACAATTTACAAGATCAAACAACGTAGTGAGAGAATTAAGAATAAAACATGATTTTACGCCACCAAAAATCAATACAATAAATCATTCACAAATTTCCCAAAAGGAAGAATCGATAAAAATTCATTAAAAATGTAAATAGTAAAAAATATATTTATATGAAAGTCTTTTTATAATTTATGTACCGGAAAATTCTCATCAACACTCATTGGAGATGCTCCGTTGTTGATTTGACAATTCCTGAATTCATTGATGTCTATTTCACTGCTCAATGTACTTTAAAAATTTTGCACAGTTCTCCAAAAATAGAAGAGAGCTTGCTGTTCCCTTCCTGCTGTCCACTTCTCGTTTTCAGGTATAATTTGAAATGCTTGAAGAAGATTTTCACCAAATACGCGTATTCAAAGAATTCTAGATGGCTCATTGTATATGGCTCTGTCGATACTGATGGAGTGGCACGAAGTTCAGAGTACTTGAAATGTTTTGCATAATCAATTGCATCTACATCAAATGGATGTAAACCAGTAGCTCTGAAACTACTTTTCAAAATTGCTTGAACATTCAATAACCTCAAGTTTTCAGTACACCAGCAAAATACTGTTTTTTCACCATCGTGTTCCATTCTCCAGTTTCTAACTTCCTCTCTCCAAATTTTCTTCAGTGGAGCAAAAAAGGCGACGTCCAGTGGTTGGTGAATATGCGTTGCATTTGGATACAAAGCAATTAATATAATTTGCTTCTCTCTGCATAAATCATTGAGCTCAAGAGTCATGTGGGAACTGTGTCCATCTACATATAAAATGACTGGAAACTCAATGTTGTTTTGAAAGAGAGAGAGAGAAAAGGGTGTAAAATATTTACAATCCACTCACACATAAAAAGTCTCAGCGGTTTCCCATCCACTGTCCGATTTACCAACAGTCCAGCCTTTTGGCATTAGAGCTTAGTGAATTTTTCTGTGAGAGATGCTCGGTTGTACCTATAATAAATTTTGAGATAACCGTAAGCTTAGCTCAGGATGCCGCTTGGAAAAACCTTTAACCCTCGTACGGCCCTCATTTATACTTACACTTAAGTCCTTCGGGTCATATATGACCCAAGGGTAGGATATATGTATATATTAACCCTCGTACGTCCCTCGGGTCTATAATGACCCACAGCGTTCAATATCGATAAGTTATTATTATGCCTTTAGAGATAATCTTCTGAAATTTTTAGATATTGTTTCTTTCTTATAGCGATAATTTTTCATGATGAAAATAAGCATGTAATTATGTAATTTTGTCGACTACAAAAAACTGCACGTACAAGGTCTTCGGGTCATATATGACCCATACTGTAGAATATTTTATTATTTCTATTCAGGTACCATTTGTAGTCAATGTACCATTTTTCTTATATTATGCAGTTTCCAGTGATTTCATAATACTTCAGACAAATTTTATAAAATGTACGTAGTTTGTTTGCTGAATGACCATGCATGTAGAGACGGAGTAGGGACGTGTTCATTCCTGCTCTGCTCGGTGGTTCTGCTGTAGGTATCTCTCCAAGTAGTGCGAGGAGTGTCTGTCTGATGGTATTAGCGTATATAATACCACCCATTACAATCGAAAGACCGAGAAATTTTTCAAATTTATTTTTTGTGAGAGGACGCCATTTCTTCATATGAGAATTTTCAACCTGATGATTTTGAGTTTCATAACGCTTCGTCTCCTCTATAATCCTTTAAAGCAGACGAGAATCAAAAAAATAATTGAAATAATCGATTGGACTATTTCCCGATATAAAGATTTTCGGATTTATTTCGGAGCTACTTTCGAAATCTTTGATTGATAGGTAAAAATACGGGTACTTGTACTTTTGGTTCGGATTCGCCACTAATCCAAGCTTTATTTTGAGCCATTGCATTGTTGGATACTACTGTATCAATACAACCGTAAAGAACAGGCGAGTGAGGCAGGCTTATAGATTGCGCGGAGCGTTGCGTTTGTGCGAACGAATTCGCGATACGCCACCTATAAGGCTTTTCGCGTATCACGTGTCATCATTCACCATATTGTATTCGCCATTTTGGATTTGAGACTAGACCGATTTGGACATCATCATCGTAATGAGCGACCCCGAAAACCCCCGAGTAACAAGTTTCGGGCCATAATTTTCAAATTTTAAAAATTTCTGGAATTCATCATCCGCCATCTGGAATTTGAGAATAGACCAATTTGGACATCAGCATCGTAATGAGCGATCCAAAAAACCCCTGAGCAACAAGTTTCGGGCAATAATCTTCAAATTCTAAATATTTCTGGAATTCATCATCCGCCATATTGCATTCGCCATCTTGAATTTTAGAATAGAGCGATTTGGATATCAGCATCGTAATGAGCGACCCAAAAAACCCCCGAGTAACAAGTTCTGAGCGATAATCTTTCCTGCCAAATTTTTTCCACTGGATCCAAAGTCGATTTTGCCCTGCGTCCGGGGTGGTGGTTATATCGACCAGCAGTTAGGTCGGGGCCTTCAAATATGAAATTTATTGATTTTATTTATAAATTTTACGTTTAAAAAAGTCGATTTTATTGGAATATAGGGCTAAGGAATAACGAGACACCGCATTTGATTTATACTCTATCACTTTATTTTACACAAGACTCTATTTCAGTTAGAGGGCACGAACTGAGTTGGATGAGAATCTAGGAGAGACTGACTGAATAGAGTAAAAGGGGACTATGCATACACCCAGGTATCGGCGTGGCGACCACCCCTTCTGGTCCCCACTTTAACCATCTAACGGGTTCATACCCTGGAAACTTCCAAGGAAAATGTCCAGCAGGGACATTTCCTTATATATATATCTTTCTATGAAAAAGCCATTAAGTAATGACGCGTCCCCTCCGTACAGCTAGGCCAAATCCCCCAGGTAGTTGAACTTTGCACGGAGATTAGATTTCGACGGAAATCCAACACACCCCCTCAAAGTTCAACCGCCCTTCTGCTACTATCGTACTTATTAATAATCTCTAAACATACTGATTTAACACAATGACTCCCTTTTCGTGTACCCTCTAACTGACTCCTGGGAGCAAATATACAAATGGACCAACATTTGTTGCTTGGATTAGGGAAACCCAGAAAAACCTAATCAAGCCATGATTAATATACATTATATACATATGTACAGTTTTATGCGAGACAAATTCCAATCATATTAGATTTAATTCTTTTCTTGACTCTATAAACCTTGGAGCTGGCAACGATATTGTAAACATATCGGCTAACTGCTGTCCTGTTGGAATGTACTTCAGTTTAATCAGGCCTCTCTCTATTTGTTCTCTGGAAAAGTGATATTTTATATCGATGTGCTTTGTTTTCTTATGGTTCGTTGGATTATTGGCTATGCTGATACAGCCGTTATTGTCCTCATAAATAACTATAGGAACTTCAACCTTCAATTTAATACTATCTGCTAACGATTTCAGCCACAATGCTTCTCTCACCGCTTCGAACAGAGCCATATACTCAGCCTCAGTGGAGGAAGCTGCTACTGACAATTGCCTTTTTGTATTCCAGCAGATTACACAGTTTTCAAATAATTGAAATAAGTATCCGGTAGTGCTTTTTCTTCCGTTTTCATCACTACCCCAGTCTGAATCAGCATAACCAACCAACATATTCTTAAAATCTTTCCTTTCATACACTAACTTGATATCTACTGTGCCTTTTAAATATCTAAGTACTCGCTTAAGACATTTCCACAGCTCATTATTATTTTTATTCGTATACCTGCTCAAAATGTTAATTGCTGCACTCAGATCGGGTCTTGTACACACCATCAAATACATTAAACATCCTATCAAATTTCTACATGGCGCCCCTGTTTGTTCGTCTGAATTTAAGGCCAAATAATCCAATTTACTCTCGAGAGGAGCGCTTACGGCGTTACAGTCTGCCATTTTGAACTTTTCCAAAATTGTTCTAATATATGAACTCTGATCTAACGTAATTCTACCATTTTTTCTTTGAATTCTTATTCCCAGAAATAACTTTATTTCTTTTAAATCAACCATCGAGAATTTGTTCATCAAATACAATTTAAAATCATTCATGGTCTTTATGTCCCCTGTTACTATTACAAGATCATCGACGTGTAAAACAACATAAATATTTCTACTTATATCTCCCAGATCTAAAATGTGAATACAAGAATCGACTGGTGAATTAACAAAACCTTTTTCCTTGAGGGCTTGCTCAAAAACCTCAAACCAACATCGTGCTGCTTGTTTCAGACCGTAAAGGCCTTTATTTAATCTACAGACTTGATCTTTATTGCACTTTATTCCTTCTGGTACCTTCATGTAAATTTCTTCCTTCAAGTTCCCGTTCAAGAATGCGGTTTTAACATCCATATGATGTGCTAATAAATCAAATTGATTTGCAAACGCTAATATAAATCTGAGACTCGAGATTCTGGCTACAGGAGCAAATGTTTCACTATAATCTGTAAGATATTCCTGGGAGAACCCTCTTGCAACTAATCTAGCCTTATACTTTATCGGATTCCCTTTTTCGTCAAATTTAATAGAAAAAATCCATTTGCAGTCAACTAAATTTTTATCCTTCTTCCTAGGTACTAATGTCCACGTTTCATTAATCAACAAAGAATCAATCTCGCTTTTAATCGCGTCTTCCCATTGAACCCTGTCCTCTCTAAATTTGATCTCCTGATAAGTTTTTGGAATATTATACAAATCTGATTGAGCTGATAAGATGCAATTCTCAGACATGTCTCTTTCATCATATGAAATATGCGGTAAGTCTTTAATTCTGTCACTTCTCCTAGGTTCCGTTCGGAAGGGGATATTTTCTTTATCATTTGATAGAGAGCACCCTGTACAGTCCTCTGGTATCTCCTCATGCTCTAGGTTATCCAACCTGTGCATTTCCTTCGGTAATTTCCCTTCACCACATACTGGTGAGTTTCCATGCTCTAGATTATCCAATCTGTGCATTTTCTTTGGGATTTTACCTTCACCAGATACCAGAGACTCCACTGATTTCATTTCTCCATCTGTCCCATTATCATCATGGATACTTTCCATTTCACCTGCCCCAGCTGTGGGCCTGGCTTCACGAAATCAGTCTCATCCACAATGACATCCCTCACAACAGTGAATTTACCCTTTTCACCATCCCACACTTTATAGCCGTTCGGTTCATAGCCGACTAGTATACCTTTCCATGATTTCTCATCGAATTTACCTCTACTAGTTTTATTATGAACATATACAGTTGAACCGAATACCTTTAGATATTTTAACTGTGGCCTTCTTTCATGCCACATTTCGAATGGTGTCTTATTGTTATTCAGAGCTTTGGTTGGAGTAATGTTAACTAAATAAGTGGCAGTCAAAACTGCTTCACCCCAGAACTCCTTTTTTAGTTCTGCACCAACCACCATTGTTCTCGCTCTTTCCGTTATGGTTCTCACCATACGTTCAGCCACACCATTCAACTGTGGGGTCCTAGGGACTGTCAAGTGATAACTAATACCTTTTTCCATACAGTAGCCCTTCATTTCATTTGATAAATACTCCCCCCCGTTATCGCAATACAAATTTACTAATTTTGAATTGAACTTGACTTCGCTTTTTGCCACAAAATCTTTAAACACATTAAAAACTTCCGATTTGTATTCTATCAAATATGAAACACAGTAGTGTGTATATTGATCAATAAATAGTACAAAATAATTTTTGTTATTCACCGTAGGAGGAGTGAACTTATGAGTGCACTCTCCTGTCATGAATGCAAAACTTGATTTGTTTGCCCCTGATGATATCTCCTTTGCCTGTGCTGCCTGCGCGTACTTTTTATTCTCGTTAAACTTCGGTTTTACACTTTTCTTGTAATGAAAACAATCTGCTTTTATGTGCCCACGTTTGCCACAGTAATGGCATTTTATTCCGTTTTTCTTCTTAAAATTCGTATTGAGCCTCGAAATCCAGTAGTTTTGTTTTTACGAAGGCAAGAGTAAGATCGTCTTCGCACAAAGTTTCGATGGCAGTAATGATGCTATCATAAGAATTTGGAAGTGTTAACAGTAAATGCGACACTTTATCCGTTTCTTCCATCTTCCCGCCAGCTGCCACTAATTCTCTAATCAATTCATCGAATGCAGAAAAATGTTTTAAAAGAGGAGTATCACTCAGCAATTTTAATGCGAAAAGTCTTTTTCGGATTGACAATTGTGATGCGAGACTTTTTCTTTCATATATTTTATCGAATGCTACGAAGATTTCTTTAGCACTTAACGCTTCAGTCGTGGTATTCACAAAAGAGTCTGCTAAGTTCGCGACGATTGCACTCTGCCACTCTTTCCGCTTTCTCCCAAGTTTTATCTTCATCTATCGCGGGTTTTTCCTCGTCTATCACTTTCAATACGTCTAATTCGTTTAACAAGGAACGAACCCGGATCTTCCATACACTATACCGTTCTCCGTCAAACGGTTTGATATTCCGGTTCCATTTCTTTAAATCCATTTTATTTTACGCGAGTAGGCTACTTTATTTTACGTATTGTTTCCGCACTGAATGTTTATGCCACTCGTCGTTGCCCTGGGCCCATAACCTATTGGAATACAGGGCTAAGGAATAACGAGACACCGCATTTGATTTATACTCTATCACTTTATTTTACACAAGACTCTATTTCAGTTAGAGGGCACGAACTGAGTTGGATGAGAATCTAGGAGAGACTGACTGAATAGAGTAAAAGGGGACTATGCATACACCCAGGTATCGGCGTGGCGACCACCCCTTCTGGTCCCCACTTTAACCATCTAACGGGTTCATACCCTGGAAACTTCCAAGGAAAATGTCCAGCAGGGACATTTCCTTTTATATATATCTTTCTATGAAAAAGCCATTAAGTAATGACGCGTCCCCTCCGTACAGCTAGGCCAAATCCCCCAGGTAGTTGAACTTTGCACGGAGATTAGATTTCGACGGAAATCCAACAAATTTTAACTGAAATTTCCCCGGGCTCTAAAGGTTAAACCATCTTCTTCCCGGTAGATTATTCTTGAACTTCGTTGTTCTCTTCATGTTATTGAACACATTCGCTGCCTCTTGTAGATTGATTGCATCGCGCTCAGTGCCGATAACAGACTGAATAATGTGCATAACAATGTGTCTCCGATCGGAGCCGGCGGCACAAGCGCAAAGTTTCGACTGGCTCCGATCGGAGCCGGCGCGGCGGCAGCGAACGTGTTAATAATTTCTGAACGCTGGTTAGTAACTGCAATTTTATAACAGGGAATCCACGGTTACTCATAAAGAAAAACCATCTCATCAGTTGAGCCTTTTCCTCTGTTCCCAATATACATTCTGGCCCTCTTCGACTAATCACAGGCTTCAAAATTCCGTTTTTTTTACGAAAGATAAAGTCGTTCGTGGTATATTAAATTCTTTACCGACAGAATTAATAGAACGTCCTGCCTTCACTGCTGTTAATGCAGCTTGTAACTCGGTTTCAGTGTACTTAGCGGTTTTCCCTGTGGTTTTCTTGTGGTGCACTTTACCCCTGAGAAAAGTCGCCGGCAGTGGTCGAGTGGTTAAAGTGCTGGCCTCTCGAAGACTGCTTGGGCGATAGGTCTAGGGTTCGAATCCCGGCTTGCGGAAAAAATTTTCCAGGATCCGGGGATCGAGCTAAGACCGGCTATGCTCGGGATGGGGAGGGGGGCTTCTGCATGGAGGACCCCCTTCCCCAGTGATTGAGGACAGAGAGAAGTGCCCCCCCCCCCAGCAAGGGGGGAGGGGGGGGGAGTGGGCTAAGGAGCTTCTGCATGTGGAGGCCCTGGGCTTACCGGGGGTTGGGGGCGGAGGAGGGGACCCCTCTCTGTCTGAGTTGCTCCAAGTGTGGCTCGGGTACAATGGTCCAAAAAAGAACTGAGTGCCAGGTAAATGCCAAATACAGAACAGAACCCCGGAGAAAAAAAAATATATATTATATATTATTTTTTCTTAATCAAAATGGGAGAGCATATGTACTTTCATATGCAACATGATTTTTATTGCAAAATGTTGAATGAGGTATGTGAGGTTAGGAAATTAAGTGAGGTTAGGTAATTGACGGGTAAACCGGTATCACAAATAGGAACATAGCAGCTTACAGAGGATGCATTATTGTCACCCGAATTTTTTTATTAAATAAATTTACGTTATATTTTTTTATCATTTCAATTAATAAATTAATTTACTATTTTTCTACCACAATAGTTTTTATTTATATTTAATATTTACATTGTCGAAATTAAGAGAAAAAACTGAGATCGAATTTTCACACCATTATTATATGGGCATTCTGTGTCAAGACAGCCACTTTTTTCATGAATGTCTCAAAAAAATCTGATTTTTATTTACATAGGCATACTTGATGAAAAAACATTATCTGATTTTTTTCAGATTTTCTTCACGCGCCGTTAATGGTATACATCGATTTGAAAAATAAATTTTAACTCAAGTTTCAAGTGTACTATTAATGGCATAAACAACTTTGTATACATGAAAAATTTTCTTTTTTCTCAATTTTTCCAAAAAAATATATCAAAATTTTAAAGTGACATTAAAAGGCATTTTCTTACAAAAAAGTGAAAAAAACACCAGAAAATATTTATTTCGCCAATGCGATAGTCTCGATTTTTCTTTAAAAAAATCACTATATCTGAAATCAATAAAAACTGTAGAAAAAATTGGTAGTGGGAGGGCCATTTCTTCATGAAGAAAAAATTCTTTTTAAGTTTTTTCTCTTAAACATTTTTTTTTAATCAGAAAATGTTCTTTACCCTTCTTTGCATCTATGCATAGAAGGATAAATAACATTTTCTTATTAAAAAAAATTTTTAAGCCGAAAAACAGATTTTTACTTCATGAAGAAATGGCCCTCCCACTACCAAAATTTTTTCTACACAGTTTTTATTGATTTCAAATATACTGAATTTTTTAAAGAAAAATCGAGACTGTCGCATTGGCGAAATAAAAACTTTCTGATTTCTTTCTCACTTCTTTGTAAGAAAATGCCTTTTAATGTCACGTAAAAATTTTGATATATTTTTTTGATTGAGAAAAACTGTATAGAGCAATAAAGAACATTTTCTGATTAAAAAAAAATTTAAGAAAAAACCAAGATTTTTTTCTTCATGAAGAAATGGCCCTCCCACTACCAAATTTTTTTCTACACTGTTTTGATTGATTTCAAATATACTGCATTTTTTTAAGAAAAATCGAGACTGTCGTATTGGCGAAATAAATATTTTATGGTGTTTTTTCACTTTTTTGTAAGAAAATGCCTTTTAATGTCACTTAAAAAAATTTGGTATACTTTTTTTGAAAAATTGAGAAAAAACAAACATTTTCATGTATACAAAGTTGTTTATGCCATTAATAGTATACTTGAAACTTTGAAGTTAACATTTATTTTTCAAATCGATGTATACCATTAACGGCGCGTGAAGAAAATCTAAAAAAATTCAGGTAATGGTTTTTCATCGAGTATATGACTAACAATAAGTAAATAAAAATCAGATTTTTTTGAGACCTCATGAAAAAAGTGGCTGTCTTGACACACAATGCCCCATATCGCACGTTTACGAGAAGACTGTCATAACTCAAAATTAGAATTGTCCCTAGCAACGACTTTAAAAATTGAATTATTACATTATACGAGCGTTCACCATTTGCTGCCAGATTATGATAATTGTTATAGAATTTTCATGATAATTATCATAATTTGGCAGCAATTGGTCAACGCTAGTGTAATATAATAATTTAACTTTGAAAGTCGTCGCTTTGGACAATAATTCTAATTTTGAGTTATGACAGTCTTCTCGCAAACGTGCGATATGTAGATGGCCGACACAGGCGAGCTGACACCAGCCCGCACATCCTTGAAAACTTGACTTAATTACATTGGACTATAGTCCAGCGATGCTTTTACGCGGGAAAAGGCACAAGATCCTGTAGTATGCGCACAAAATTCTTTTTCTGTTTTGAAAACGAAATTTCGCTCAAATTACTGAAAATGCGCCTTACCTGTCAGTAACTAGCGCATTGTCAATAACTAGTCCACTCACGGTATCGAAATTTCTCCCATTTTTTAAAAATGTAATAAAATTCACTTCCATAGCATTAGTACCAGTACAATTCATAACGACAATACTTCTCAGATAGCCACCGGTGGCGTTGAACGTTGCTTACTGTCGCGCCATCACCCGGCCATGCACGAACCCTATGATGCAACGTTGCTAATTCTATTTCAGGTTATATTCTATCGTCAAAACACTACGTTTTGCTGTTTACGAATATCAATATCTTTGTCAAACGTTTGGTGACCTCATATCTTTATGAACTCAAAAGATTCTATGCGATTTTGTGAAGATATGGAAATGGTTTTATTTAATGTGTCATACTTTTAAACATGTAGATGTCGGCATTCAAATGCGGAAAAGAGGATTCTTCCATAAGGTTACATGTTAATTTTTCAAATTTCAAAATCAAAATTCTTTCTTAAATGCCCGGTAACCGGACCTGAAACTTTTCAAAAATAATCTTACGATATTAATTTCCATTCTATAAAAAAATTAACATTCTCTAAAATGTTTCATCTCGTGCGAGGAATAACTTAATCAATTCACTTTGTACTTACTAAACGCCAGATAACATGGATATCCGTGGCGATCGCTCGGCTAACTACTCATCCCTGATGTCGCAGGGACGCGGATCATCCGTGGAGTTAGTGGAGCGAGCGTGAAGGGCGAAGGACCCCGCGATTAGATCCGGAATCCTATGTCGATAGCTGCAAATAGTCTAATTTCAGTAACGTTTCAGTATCCGCAAATCTTAATGAATCTTATTATTTATCTTAATGAATTAAAAGTTCCAGGGACTTAATAAATTGTACTTACCAGGTGTCACTCTCGGCCTTCAGACATCTGGCATAATAGTCGGAGAGCCAGAGCCAAAAAAGGTCTCTGAATTTAATAAGCCCAGTTTTTTTATAGTTTATTACAGTGGTTGTGTAGACAAATCTACTGCGGTCAGTCAAGCGAAAGCTGGGGCATATGTCTCAGGGACGCTATCAAAGTTGTCGTTCCTGCCGGGGTAATAATTTGAATTTAATAAGGTTGAAAATCGGTATACAACTTGTATATTGCATATAAATAAAGGTTACGAAGTCAGTCAGCTGAATGTGGGGGCGGAGTTGGTCAGTCAGCAAAAAAAGAAATGTAAATTTCGCGCGCGCTCGGCGTTGCAGGCGATTTCAAATCAGAGTATA
The DNA here is from genome assembly GCA_963678675.1 of Xiphydria camelus. NCBI lineage: Eukaryota > Metazoa > Arthropoda > Insecta > Hymenoptera > Xiphydriidae > Xiphydria > Xiphydria camelus. Next base: position 12,029,423 of record OY783197.1, read on the forward strand.
GGAAAGAGCGCAGGTATACTCGTAGGGGGGGTAAGAGACAATAGCTCGGGGTCTGTTCCGTTGCACCGAGCGTACATAGGTCGTAAATATCACGGACAATTCGTTAACAGCCATCTCCCGCAGTGCCCGCTTTGACCGGTACCGTCATAAAAGTGATCCGAGCCGGCTAAAGGAGAGGAGTGTCCGATGCCGCCGATGAACAATTGGGGAATTTTGATACTTAGTTTTTCCATTTCGCCAGCGTCATCGACATCCCTCCTCTGGCCGATCAGGGCGCGTCGCGTCACGTTAACCCACGCTATCCCCTCCATTGGGCTACGATACGAATATATAAATTATTATTTAACGAACTAGATTCAATAGGCTATTAATTAATTATAATATAATAATATTGAAAATGTATTATATATGTACAGAATAGACATTACAAATAATATTTTAATAACTCATTCATTATCAAATTCTGCCTCCGAATCATCAAATTCGTTGATTTCGCTTAAACGTCAACAACGCAACTTCTTACTTCAATAGGTGTTCAAGTCATATCGATAATAAGTACGAAATAAACTATTTTGAGCATGCACAAAATGTTTATATTGAATTGTATCTTACCTTAACTCTTGTCTATACTTTTTACTTAAAGCCGTAAACTTTCTGTAGCAAACTACATGGTAGCACTCAGTTTGTCCTGGATTCGACGGCAAAGATATATTGTCATACGTTAAATTATATTTTGCACGAATTCGTAAAATTGCTTTACAATTTGTTAGTCTTCTCTGTAAATTATATTAATAGCTGATGCTTCTTGAGGCAGAATACACAAATTTTGTTCATTTTGAAACGAAACACATGCGTCACTCACTATGGTTTAACCATTGTTCAATACAACACGAATTGAGACACGACACTTGATGGTTGATAGTACATTGAAGGACACGCTTTTAGCCCCGATTTATATATTCGCATCGTAGCCCAATGGAAGGGATAGCGTGGGCTAACGTGACGCGACGCGACGCACCCTGATCGGCCAGGGGAAGGATGTCGATGACGCTGGCGAAATGGAAAAACTAAGTATCAAAATTCCCCAATTGTTCATCGGCGGCATCGGACACTCCTCTCCTTTAGCCGGCTCGGATCACTTTTATGACGGTACCGGTCAAAGCGGGTACTGCGGGAGATGGCTGTTAACGAATTGTCCCTGATATTTACGACCTATGTACGCTCGGTGCGACGGAACAGACCCCGAGCTATTGTCTCTTACCCCCCCTACGGGTATACCTGCGCTCTTTTCTATACTCTGATTTGAAATCGCCTGCAACGCCGAGAGCGCGCGAAATTAACATTTCTTTTTTTGCTGACTGACCAGCTCCGCCCCCACATTCAGCTGACTGACTTCGTAACCTTTATTTATATGCAATATACAAGTTGTATACCGATTTTCAACCTTATTAAATTCAAATTATTACCCCGGCAGGAACGACAACTTTGATAGCGTCCCTGAGACATATGCCCCAGCTTTCGCTTGACTGACCGCAGTATATTTGTCTACACAACCACTGTAATAAACTATAAAAAAACTGGGCTTATTAAATTCAGAGACCTTTTTTGGCTCTGGCTCTTGGACTATAACTTTGCCAGCGTTCGTGTGGGGGTCACTCAGGCGCTCGGTGCTGTTCTTGCACCTGCTTCGCCCGCCGCGCTCTTCACCGTTCTTCTCATTCGTAGCGTTTCCGCTCCCTCCTCTTTAACTCGCGCTCTCACCGACGCTTCTTCTCCCTCTTGAGTTTCTCACGTATTTTTCTGTAAGAATGGAGCAAAATTAATATACATAGTACAAATATAATACTTGTAATAATAGATTAACGAGGGCAGCGCTAATAAATATTGCACTACTTATTTCTCAAGCTCCTCCTGCTACCTCTTCTCATCTGCTTCGGCTTTTGCCTTTCGGCCGATAACGTTTCCCGTGTTTCTTGAAACTATAATAAATGATGGTTTTTGAAGTGAAGCTTCTTTGCCGAGGGAGCTACAATTTTCTAGCGTTACGAAAATTAAGACCGCCTGAGGGGAATAGCTAGGTACGTGGTGGGGGGACCAGCAGAGGAGGAAAGTGCGTCAGCGGCGACACCACTCCGATGCATGCGGCGCTAGCGGTAGAAAGGGAAGACAGCAGGGGAGGGAGAGGTACGTAGCATGCTATTCGCTCCGTGTGTTTGTGGTGGCGACATCTATCGGGCGCAAGTCGGTAACTAAAATGGACCAAATGTCCTTTAAAATATGTATACCCGAGTCGAAATTTTGCTCCTATTTTGATGGCCACAGCGACTTTTCAAACCTATTTTGATACTATATGATCGTCGCGAGCTCCTATTTTGATGCTTTTTGAACCTATCTGTAAAATTTGTTCCTGCTTTAATGGCCAGAGACCCTTCACTGGGTAGAAGCTATGACATTTAAAATAGGGTCTCCTCGCGAATCGACATTTTGCCCCTACTTTGATGGCCACAGCACCTCCACTGGGTAGAAACTATGGGATTCAAAATAGGGCCTCGTCGCAAATTAAAATTTTGCTTCTATTTTGATGGCCAGAGCCCCTTTACTGTGTCAGAGTTTCGGACTTAGAATATTTTCATCATAACGAACGGGACTTAGACAAATTTCGGTCTCCTGCATATACCTAAGAACTTGGAAATTTATTTGTGAATAAATCGACAAAAATTGTAATTTGTTGAATTATTAAATCAATAAATTATTTGACTTCGAGTTTCCAGAGTATGTTGAGCAAGTTATAAAGTATATTGTTTGTTGTTTATTTATATTGTTTATTAAAAAGCACAGATTATTATAGTAAATTAAACACGATTAATTAATTTAGGATGAGTAAACATTCATATTATTATTTATTTATTAATACCAATTTGCGTTTATGCAAGAATATTTATCAAAAGATATAATCATAAATTTAGAAAAATGTTGAGAAAAGAATAATGCAATATTTACATGCACTTTTCAGTTCATTATTTTTACAATTTTCAACACAACAACAGCGACGACCCATTCTTTTAATATAAATATCACAGGTTGAATAGGAGAAACGTCCACTTTAGTTTCAGTATTCTTTCACCACCAGCGCTTCAGTCGCTTCTGTCATGCCCTCCAATCAAACGCACGGAGCGAATATGCTAGTTGTAAAGGTCAGGTAGGGAGACGACAGGGGAGAGGTAGAAATGACTCACAATCAGGAGTGATGCTACTGAATTCTCGTAACACTGCATGTGTTTGTCTACTCCTCAGTTTTCGTAACGGCTAACGATTGGCGCTACCATATTTGTACTATTTTATTTGAAGTATCTACAATTTATTTATTCCCGTGGAAAAGAGTTATTGATTTGTGCAATTAACTTCATGAGTATAATTTATTTTCTTGTGAATAATGTGATTTCAAATGTAAAAAAGACTTACAGGCTTGAGAGATTAGCTTTATAAGTGTAATTTATGTTTGTTATGTAAATGGGTACTGTGATTTAAAATATCAAAAGGACTTATAGATTTGTGAGATTGACTTTATGTGTCATTTATTTTTGAGTGGAGTGTTTTTTTTGGTTCCTTTGTGTTATTCAGCTAAATGGAGAGAGATCGTAATTTAAGGATGTATCACCTATATATCGAATCCTAACAGAACTTTATGAAATTTGCAAGGCAGTGTATAGGTATGATTAAAACAAGTTAATCTGCAAAATTTGAAGTCGATTGTGAGTCTAGTTAAAAAGTTATGCAGCAATGAAATTTCACTAATTTTATATACGGGTTAATATGGAGAAACATTAAATCGACGGATATTAAACTGTGAATTAACACGAAAGAATTAAGAAAAATTCTTGAAATTTGTCTGGTTTACTAAAAGGTTAGGGGTTAATGTTCATACCAAATTTCATGAACTTCGCCTATCCCATTTTCGAGTTATTCCATAAAAATTTCAACTTTGATAGAAAGGCACGTTAAACGTGGCAACAACACTTGCATGTGGTGCAGTGCAGGAGGTACTATTCAAGAAACCCCGAGAAAAAATTCTTATAACAGGGGCGTAAGAATACCTAGACGAGGATGAATTTAAGGTTATGGACGCATCGGAGTCGCAGGTTACGTCGTATGCATCATTTTCGATATTTTCTTCTCTTTCATTGTGCACCATTGGTGGGTCTTCCAGTTTTCTTTTCTTCTTCGATCTTTGTGACAGCGCAATCCGGCTTCCGTAGACTTTTCTTGTCACGAGTTTTCCTTTCTATCGATATCTCGACATTTGTAAAGACATTTTGGTTCAAATATATGGACGCTGCAGGGGGGCCTTTCTCGAGTCACTCGCAAAGTTACGTATACGCATCTTAGCGAATAGACCAATCAGGATCAAGTATTCCGTTGTGGTGGGGGTCCTGACTGGTCTATTCGCTGAGATGCGTATACGTAACTTTGCGAGTGACTCGAGAAAGGGGGCCCAGGGCTGGCAACTGTGAGGCACGTAAATACAAACTTAGCGTTGTTGCCACATTTCGCGCATTCATTGGGCGCAGCTTATCAATTTGATTAAAAAGTTATTGCTTATCACTTTCTCTTTTTAATTATATAAATAAATGTTAAATACATAGTGCTTCATTCTTACTATGACGCGAAGAGCCTAGTATGAATATACTATTTCTAAATTTTAATTTTTTATAGTTGCATCTATTTGTACAGTTAGATATAAAAGTTTTTCTCAAGAAATGAAATATTGTCAAATTAGCTTAAATACACTTTAAAAATAGTAAAAAAAAAGCATTCGATAGATATAATGACATTCATTATATCATTGACGCTTTTGTCATGTTTTCACGCAAATCAAGTCCAAATCGACATATTCTGATTCAACAAACTTCTAGCTCAGACTATATAGGTGATACATCCTTAACATCATGACTAAAAATAATAAAAAGTCAGAAATAAATAAGGCATATTATCAAAGACAACGTGGAAATAAACCGCCAAAAAGTGCAAGTGAACGGATACGAGAGTACAGGGCGCGAAAAAAGGCATTATGGAATGCAGCCAGTACAAGTGCCTCAACAGAGATTTCTGACATACCGACTATCGTGTCACCACAAGAATTATCACCTATAGAAATATCACTAGAAAATCACCTAACAAGAAACTTGATGATATTAACAAATTCATTCATTACGTGTTGTTAGCATACACACCAGGTGGTGCAACATTACTAAGAAATGACTGGGGGGACACTATTAATGATACTGAGCGGTGACTTCAATGTCCAGTTCTCCAAACCTGAATGTCAACCTCTCTTTGATTTTTTGGCTAGAGAATTCAATTGAAAAATCAACAATAATGTCAATACTCCAACTACCAGGTCAGGTATAACAATTGATGATTTATTCTCTAGGAATCTAGAAAATATTAAATCCCAAACGTTTGTGTCGCATTTTAGCTATTATAAGCTAATTATCACTATGATAGGGACTGATGATTCTATGGATACAGATTTATAAAAAGTGAGGAACTAATTATCGTAATTGATTCATCTTTTTCTCAAATTGAATAACGAATTTCTTGTCAAATATATTTGAAAACATTAATTTTCAGTTGGTTTTTCATTTAAGATCATAGCCTTATCCTTACTATTGCCAATTATTATTTCCTGTTCAATAAAAAATACTAATAATTTATCTCTATCTATAACTAATAAGCAAGAAGTTTCACTTCTGTCGCGCGTGGACTCCACACACAATGGTTTTTTTTCTTAGATTTCGTAAAATGTTTTAAAAATTACTGACAGTAAGAAGAAATATTATTGGTACGTTTCTTCTACGAAAATGTTAATATTAAAGAAGGGTCTAGCGTTGTTAGGCTAAGGAAATAGGGTCAATGGAGGTAATAATGAGATACTGAAAAAGTTGGGCAAAAATGAAATAGTCCTTCAATAAATTTAATTCTAACCTTTTCTTGAATCTAAACATATTAATAGTTTGTTTAAAGCCCCTTCTATCACATTGTTTAATTTTAAGATCATTTAAATAAAATATGCAAATAATATTTAACCTTAAATACCTTTCAGTAAAAAAGTGTCCCCTATTTTGAATGCACTGTCTTACTATTGCCCTAACGATCTAAAACAGTTAAATTACACCAAATACAACATTGTCTTACTTTTGCCTTCAGCGTGTCTCATTTTTGCCTATTAGTAAAGGCAAAAATGAGACACAGTTTTTATTTTTTTTTTAATATCAGAAAGCCAGCTAGCGTTTCTATACACAAATGGCATATTTAGCAACATGTAGGCTATTTATATTTAAAATTAGCTTATTATTAGCTACAGAAATATGGGTGTCACATTGCAAAGTTTGAAAAAGTGTCTCATATTTACCTCCATTGACCTTAGGAATTTAAATCCACTCCCCTTTCACTGGGTACGACTATCGAAGACTTAAGCCACACACACACACACACACACACACACACACACACACACACACACACACACACACACACACACACACACACACAAAGCCACATAAAGATTAGTAGCAGTGCACTATTACTGAACTATACACTGCTAAAATCCTTGAGCGAATATAACTTTGCAGACGTACCAGCGCAGTATAATAGAAAGCGGCAGTAATTTATTACAACTGTTTTATACTAATTATTAGCTACTCCGAAGTGGAGCATTACCAGAAGACATCACGTTGATGAAAATTGATGATAGTTACACACACACACTTAGATGTATCATTTCTTTACTAATTTATTGATAGGTAATTATTGTGCATCAAACAAAATCAAGTACGTCTACAGGCAACAAATCTCATACGACATTCAACTAACTATATCTCTCGCCCTACCTCCCTCGCTGCGGCTCGTGGTAGACATCATTTGATGCGGCTCGTGCTAGCCGTTCCTCGATGCGGCTCGTAATAACCGAGATTTCACGCCGTAGATCAAGCAAGCTGACGTTCCCTCAATGATAGTGCTAGGGGCTGCTCCATCAGTTATCCTTGGATGTCCTGCTGACATTGCATTCGGATGCGTCTCACTATGCTGCCATGCATCCTTTCCAATAAGTCAGCTAGTATTGCCACACACTCTTCCTGGATAAGCCTTTGTAGTTCCGCAGTTTTTGCGATGCGCCGGCCTATGAAGATTTTCATTTTCAAGTATTCCTAGATAGTCCAGTTATTTTAGATTTTCTTCTCTAGATTAATCCCCTGTTGATGATTTATGGACAAATCGAAAGGAAAAAACCCACGAACAATATTCCGATGAGGTACAATAACGTAGGTGACCGCGGAGTTGTTTATTTAACAAAAATGTTGCGAAATTTCGCTCTTACCGACTTAGGCGTAGCACCGTTCAATTGATATATATTCAAATATATATATTATATTCAAAAAATTACCTTCTTGTAGAGCGTGAAATTCTCTACAAAATTGACGCGGGAAGTAACTCTCTAGGGCGTGTCCTTTATTTTATATAAATTTTTTAAGTTTGTTGAACAACACTCACGAGCAGAACAGCTGACTAGCCACGCCACGCCTCAACACCGGGTGGCGCTGCACACCCAATCTCAGAATTCAAATGGTAAACCCTCCGTTACTCGCCGAGCGCTGAGCTGCCGTGGTAAACGGAGCACGCTATTTACCGGCTACTTTCACATACTTTTGCACTGAACGAGAGACGAATGTAAGTGCGACTGTATTTCGAGCGTTTGTCGGAGGTCTACTCGCATAGGTTTTTATTTCTCCATTGAAATCAATGAGAGACACAGTCGCACTTATATTCGTCTCCCGTTCCCCCGATAACCAAGCGTGACTTTCACCCAAGCGTCACGCGGTGGCGTCACTGACAAGTGACGTTACTCTGATGCCACAGTGAGAATCCGGAGTGCGAGTTTTTGCCACAACGGAATACTTGATCCTGATTGGTCTATTCGCTGACGCCTTATGGAATTTTTATTCGCGTCGGACACCGCCGTATGGTGGCGTTTCGTTCTTCCTAAGATGGCCGTCGTTACGGACCGAATGCCAAGATAACCATGTAATGTGAACAAAATATTTGTAAATAGGTAAAAGTAGTTTTAAGAGTGGAAGTGCAATAAACTCAATTCATAAGTGATGAATATCGGTATCGAAGATAGCACATGTAACAAGTGCTCCATACGAAGTCGAAGTGAACATCTTACTGGTAAACAACAATAAAGAAGTAACGTGCAAGTGCAGCTGGGCCAGAGGAAGACGCAAACATGTTTTTGGAACGCTTCTGTACATAAATCGATTGTACGCAAGAAGCGACGATTTTCACTGCATTTTGATTTCTCTTTTTGATTCCGCAGGAAAATGCAAACCCCAGGTAACAAAGTAACGTGAAATTAACGTCATTTTTTGTTCAGATCTTGTCATAGACGACGTCAGTAAAAGACGTATAAATGACGTTAAAAGTACGTTCGAAAGTCACATCCCACTGACGTCATTTAATGACGTCTTTATAACGTTCTTTATGACGTGAAATATGACGTTTAATTTTAGCGATTTTCCAGGTAGTACACTAACGTCGAAATGACGGTTTTTGAAGGTCAGTTCTGATGGCAGATAACGAAAAATATAACGTGATTGTGTAAAAAATGACGGTTCTGAAAGGTTAGGGCTGACGTATATCTTTTCATCGTGAGCGGTCACCCATCCAACTACCGTCCGCACTTTTTGCTGCTTAACTTCGTCGATCGGTCGGTGTTTTCGAGTCCTCATCTGCTGCACGCTCCTGTGGTATTAAGTATTACTATTGGTGTTCATATGAAGTTTGATGAATAAATGTATGTTGCTTTTCCAGACAATAAGAAAGAGCTTAAATAAATAAGATTTTATAATTGTATTATTCTTTTCTCAACATTTTTCTAAATTTATGATTGCATCTTTTGATAAATATTGTTGCATAGACGCAAATTGATATTAATAAATAAATAATTATTGAATGTTTATAGAAACGACCGCAATATAAAAAATCTTACTTTTATTTATTACAAAAAAAAACGTACTGGTAAAATGGTACAGAGATAGGTATAAGAATCGAGAATTAAAGTAGACCACACTATACAATATTTTTATATTATACATTATACAAAAATATAAAAATATTCAATGTATATTGTATAATAAGTATAGTTATTTAAAAATTTTATTACGACGTAAAAATGACGTCTTTTTAACGTCATATTTAAGGCGTCTTAAAGACGTTTCTTGAATGACGACATTAAAACGTCATTTTTTGGTAGAATGACGTCGCCGACGAAATATGCCCTAAAAATGACGTCAAGTTTACGTCAGCTTGCTACCTGGGACCCTGCTCTCAATACCGCTTCTCCTTCCACTAGCGGCATTTTTGACTCTCCTAGAATTGATAAGATATCTTCGATACCGATATTTTCATTACTTATGAATTGGGTTTATTGCACTTGCACTTTTAAAACTACTTTTATTTACAAATTCTTTGTTTATGTTACGTGGTTATGTTGACATTTATTTTGAAGAAGAAAAATATCAAATTATTTTTAAAAATTTAATGAGAACCTTCGAGAGCAGTCACTGTCATGTCCGGTTTTTTATATTATGACCGGAGTGAACCGACACCGCTTGAAGAGTCGGTGGCTCAATTGGTAGAATGCGAAAGCATTCCCAGTTTCGAAGCATCTCGTATCCTAAAGATCGCAGGTTCGAATCCCGGTAGGGTGTGAAAAAAAGCGACACTACTAGGCGGGTGGCAGGCGGCGGCACTGCACGGGCACACAGTGAAAAACCTCGGTAAAGTCACTGCGTTCCCCTTTTGCAAAATCCTACTTTATCCACTGTGTACACTGCGTGATGCAACAGTGGTACCCCCCAGTGGGCACGCACCAAGACATCACTGTGATATTTCTCAAAGTCACCGCGTGGTCTCACAGTGCCACCACTGTGAAATTACCTGGCTATCGGGGTCAGTACAAAAGTATGTGAAAGTAGCCGGTAAGTAGCGTGCTACGTTTACCACGGCAGCTCAGCGCTCGGCGAGTAACGGAGGGTTTACCATTTTAATTCTGAGATTGGGCGTGCAGCGCCACCCTGTGTTGAGGCGTGGCGTGGCTAGTCAGCTGTTCTGCTCGTGTGTTGTTCAAGAAACTTTAAAAATTTATATAAAATAAAGGACACGTCCTAGAGAGTTACTTCCCGCATCAATTTTGTAGAGAATTTCGCGCTCTACAAGAAGAAAATTTTTTGAATATATATAAATTGAACGGTGCTATGCCTAAGTCGGTAAGAGCGAAATTTTGCAACGTTTTTGTTAAATAAACAACTCCGCGGTCACCTACGTTATTGTACCTCATTGGAATATTGTTCGCGGGTTTTTTTCCTTTCGATTTGTCCATAAATCATCGACAGGGAATTAATCTAGAGATGCATCTAGAATACCTGGACTAAGAGGAAGAAATCGAGCAGCAGAAGGTCCAGGGATCTCGGTGACCACTGCGCCGGAGCCTTCAGGCCGATCTAAGTTTTCTCTTCGAAGACGTTGTTCAGGAATTCGGCGGTGGCTCGACTTGAATGCGCTGGAGCTCCGTCCTGCTAGAAGATGACCGGGTCATTTCCAATGACTTCGAAGATTGCTTGAACTCCTGCGCATTAAAGTCGAACCGCCGCCGAATTCCTGAATGACATCTTCGAAGAGCAAAATTGGATCGGTCAGAGGGCCCTGGTGCAGTGGTCGCCGAGGTTCCTGGACCTTGTGCTGCTTGATTTTTTTCTCTAGGGATACTTGAAATCTTCAATGGCCAGTGCTTCTCAAACACTGCAGAATTGCAAATGCTTATCCGAGAAGAGTGTACAGCAATACCAGCTGACATGTTGGAAAGGACGCAAGGCAGCATAGTGAGACGCATCCGAATGCAATGTCAGTAGGATTAATAGAGCGGCTCCTCTAAGCGCTACCATTGAGAGAACGTCAGCTTGCTCGATCTGCGGTGTAAGAACTCGGTTATTTCGAGCCGAATCGAGGAATGGCTATCACGAGCCGCATCAAAGGATGGCTACTACGAGCCCCAGCGAGGGAGGTAGGATGGGAGATATAGTTATTTGAATGTCGTATGAGGTTTCTTTGCCAGTATACGTACTTGATTTCGTTTGATGCGTAATAATTATTCATAAATTGGCAAAGAAATGGTACGACATCCTAGTAATACTCCACTCCGGTGTAGCTAATGATTGGTATAAAATAGTTGTAATAAATTACTCTCGCTTTCTATTATACTGCGATGGTACGTCTACAAGGTTATATTCGCTCAAGGATTTTAGCAGCGTATAGTTAAATAATAGTGCACTGCTACTAATCTTTATGTGTATATGGCTTAAGTCTTCGATAGTCGTATCCACCGAAAGGGTAGTGAATTTAAATTCCTATTGCCCTAGCCTAAAAACCCCAGACCGTTATTTAAAACGAGCATTTTCGTAGAAGAAAAGTATCAGTATTATTGCTTTTTACTTTCAGTAATTTTTAGAGCATTTTCGAAATCTAAGAAACATCATCATTTGTTATAGTTTTAAGAAACATGGGAAACGTTATCGGCCGGAAGGCAAAAGCCGGAGGAGAAGAGAAGAGGAAGCAGGAGGATCTTGAGAAGTAAGTGGTACCATATTTATTAGCGCTTCCCACGTCTATTTATTATTACAAGTATTTGTAATATACATATTAATTTTGCTCCATTCTTACAGAAGAATACGTGAAAAACTCAAAAGGGAGAGGACGCGTTAGCGGGAGCGCGAGTTAAAGAGAAAGGAGCGGGAACGCTGCGAATGGGAAAAATGGTGAAGAAGAGCGCAGCGGGCGAAGCAGACCCGAGAACAGCACCAACCGACTCCCGCAAGAACGCCGGTAAAGTCGCGCCGTACGTCTGAAGCCCGATCTCGACACCTAGGAAGTACAATTTATGAAGTCCCTGGAACTTTTAATTCATTAAGATTTGCGGATATTGAAACGTTACTATAATGATACTGCAATATTTGCAGCTACCGACATAGGGTTCCGTATCTAAGAGCAAGGTCCTTCGCCACTCATGCTCACTCCATTACCTCCATGGACAATCCCGCCGTCCCTGCCACATCAGAGATGAGCAGTTAGGGGAGCGGTTGCCACGGATGTCCTCGTTGCGCCTGGCGTTAAGAGTAAGTACAAAGTGAATTCATTAAACAGAGTAATTTCAAGGATATTTTTTACCCTGCCGATGTTCATACGCACTACGGTCACTGACGACTAACCGGCATTCACTCTCCCCCCCTCTCTCTTCCCCTCCCTTCCCCGCTCTCATACGCCCTCCCTCTCTCCCTCTCTTGACAATCGAACGTTTACTCTCACTCTGCTCATTACCCTACTGCTATATGTTCGACCGTGAAAGAAAACACTCTCAACACTGTTTTTCATATACTTACATACTTATATACCTATACTTATACTTATACATATACTTACATATATATACCTATTTGCTTAACACACAATATTATAAGATTGCATAAACGCTCATTGTGTAGCATTGCTACATAAGCTTTGCTTAACTTTGGGCAATAAACACACTATCAATCAATCCATCTCTCCCCCTTTCTATCACTGTTACAGGACACCCGCTGGCGAAGGAGTTCCCCAGACTCCCTCGACTTGAGAATCCTGCTCGACACTGTGTACGGTATTGCCCTTATGTGAAGATAGCCCCCCCACAACCGAATAAAAAATTATTGAATACATGATCGTTTGCCCTTTATTTACCCATGATTGCCCACCACTTTGTTTCGTTTGTCCAACTCACCGTTTAGAAGATATAGGGAATAAAATAGGAATAGAGTGGGGAAGTATTAGATCTACAACTTTGCTTCCACCGTCTTTCTCGTAAGCCATCTATAATAAAACGGCGGAAGCAAAGTAGTAAGTGATAACACCTCGGCATCGTTTGCCCATTTTTAGATACAGTCTCAATATGCATTTTCGACGTGATAACACTTCGGAAACGTTTGCTCGTTTTTAGATAGAGTCTCAAAATGCATTTTCGACGTTTGCCCAACCCGCGGAATTCCTCTACAGCGAGTTTCAGACGTGAAGTGAAAATTCAAAATCGTAAAATCGGTGATAACATTTCGGAATCATTTGCCCATTTTTAGAAAGAGTCTCAGTAAGCATTTTTGATGTTTGCCCAAGCCGCGGAATCCCTCTACACCGAGTTATCACCGATTTTACGCTTTTGAATTTTCACTTCACGTATGAAACTCGCTGTAAAGGGATTCCGCGGGTTGGGGAAACGTCGAAAATACATATTGAGACTCTATCTAAAAATGGGCAAACGTTTCCGAAGTGTTATCACGTCGAAAATGCATATTGAGACTGTATCTAAGAATGGGCAAACGATACCGAAGTGTTATCATTTACTACTTTGCTTCCGCCGTTTTATTGTAAATGGCTTACGAGAAAGACGGCGGAAGCAAAGTTGTAGATCTAATACTTCTCCACCCTATATCTTCTAAACGGTGAGTTGGACAAACGAAACAAAGTGATGGGCAATCATGGGCAAACGATCACGCATTTGAATTTTCGAAATTACGCTATGGGGGGGCTAACTTCACGCTAGCTTCCCCCTCTATATCTTCTAAACGGTGGGTTGGACAAATGAAAGATAGTGATGGGCAATCATAGGCAAACAAAGGGCAAACGATCATGTATTAAAAAATGCGTCACGGGACGCCTGTTTTATGTAAAACATCGAAATTCTTCTTTGTATTCCGTTTATCGCGAGACGCAACAGCGACCGATGGCAAAGTTAAGAGAGAGTAAACTAAATGCGCTTTTTGAATTAGACACAACGGTTCGCGTACCGTTTATTAAACTATTAGTATCACAGTCATAAATACAAATGCGCACTGGCGCACGTATTCTTTCGACGGATGCGTGGTCCATCCTTTCTATCGCATACTTTCTACAACGAAGAATTTCGATGTTTCACATCTAACAGGCGTCCCGTGACGCATTTTGTGTTTTTTCATTTTATGCCGAAGTCGAGACCATCGTGTTGCACAGTGGGGTACAAAAATCGCTCTGAAAAAGAAGAAGTATATGGCATACTTTTAAATCTACTTTATATTTTAATTCGTTGATACTTGTTTGCGGCAGTACTCTGCCTATAATTATGGAGCATTCGCCGGGTCGTTGTATTTCAACAACATTTCTTACATGATTCTCGTCAGATAGTTCTTGCGGTTCTGCGCGGGACATCTTGTATAAAGGCACACTTTGTAACGTATTTAATGCTGTTGACGGCTACTGTAGCACCGAATATTGCCTACTGCCGCGCCACCACTCGGGCATGCACGAGCCCTATTGAGAACGCTCCGTACTGTTTCGTACACCGATACAGTGAGCGTGTAGTAGTAAGTCTGAAGCTAGCGCTCGGGGAAAGGGGATAGCTGACAATTGTGTGATTGTGCTGATAGCTGGATTGTGAGTCGTGGCGGAGAGAGCCGATGCATACCGAGTTTTGTGGCTGCCATGCCTGCGACGCACAGTGTGACGAAATCCCGAAAAGCTTGCCAAAAGTCGAAAACGTGTATAATCGAGGTGAAATAGAGTACTCAGGGGTTTTTGGGGTCGCCGATTACGAATCCGAAGTCAAAATTTCGAAAAACAATATGGCATATCCAATATGGCGGATAGGTTCCTCAAAAATTGATCTAATCTCGGTGAAAAGAGTACTCAGGGGTTTTTGGGGTCGCCGATTACGAATCCGAAGTCAAAATTTCGAAAAACAATATGGCAGATCCAATATGGCGGATAGGTTCCTCAAAAATTGATCTAATCTCGGTGAAAAGAGTACTCAGGGGTTTTTGGGGTCGCCGATTACGAATCCGAAGTCAAAATTTCGAAAAACAATATGGCGGATCCAATATGGCGGATAGGTTCCTCAAAAATTTATCGAATCTTGGTGAAATTGAGTACTCAGGGGTTCTTGGGGTCGCTGATTACGAATCCAAAGTCAAAATTTCGAAAAACAATATGGCGGATTCAATATTAAGGAAAGGTTCCTCAAAAATTGATCGAATCTGGGTGAAATTGAGTACTTGGGGGTTTTTGAGATCGCTGATTACGATCCCGAAGTCAAAATTTCGAAAAACAATATGGCGGAAAGGTTCCTAAAAAATTGATCGAATCTGGGTGAAATTGAGTACTCGGGGGTTTTTGAGGTCGCTGTTTACGAATCCAAAATCAAAATTTTTTAAAACAATATGGCGGATCCAATAGATATAGTGTGTTCCAAAAAGTGTATAGTGTGTGTGCAACACATGGGTAACTTTTGGTTTTTTATTTCGCAAAAAAATTTATTTTAGATGAAAACTTGTACTCAAAGGGAAACTAATTTTACACATTCCGTAATTTCACACTGTATTTCACACGTAATTTAACTATGGTCCTGGACCACAGGTATGGTCCAAATGATTGTTCTTTATATTCGAGGTACGTAAGTACTTACCTACAGCAGTCTGTCCCATCACTTTAGTTCAATTTAGTACCCCCAAGTTTTCGCTAGATGACACCCAATACTGAAATACAGATTTATTCGTAACAATGCGCATTTGGACCATACTTGTGGTCCAGGACCATAGTTGTGTGAAATTACGGTTTCAAATTTGAAGTATAATATACAGGGTGGACCGAAAGTTCAAAATAATATTATTATTTTAAAGTACACATTTTTGAAATTGGCTTTCTTGTATCTATAGGTCGAATAAAAGAGCAGAAAAATGGAAGCAAAAAAGGCTAATAGCATTGTATCGCACAAAATACTGGTGCATTGTACATTGAGTTTAAAATTAGAAATTTTTTTTTATTTTTAGCAGTTAATTAAGTACATGTTTAGTACTCTTCATCAGAGGAAGAATAGTGTTGAGATAAGTAGTCACATTTAGACGAACCGAGTATAGCCAACAATACCCGAGCGTCGGGCGAGATCGATGGTTCCCGAGCGGAGCCGAACAGAGACGGTGGCGCCGCGATTCGCGTGCGAAGCCGATCGAGGAAGTAGCGGAGAGCGTTAGTCAGATTCCATGCGTGGAACAAGCAAGTTCTAAAGAAAAGTTTCTTTGGGTCATTAATTAAAACCTTAATAAATATTTCTCTAAGCATCGTTTATTCTCTCTCCACTTAATTTCCAATCAATCCTGCGTAGCCTCAACAAATAGTCAGCTGCGCAATCACTTGATTCCTCACTTAATCCAACACTTGGTGCCTTCAATATTCGGACTGCTTCTAGTAGCAACGATGTTAATGGTTTACAAGGTAATTTGCACAAACTAGAAATATATGTGTCGGATTTTAACAGCAATCGTAAAAAAATGTCTTCCATAGTATTTTGTCGAGAAGATTTTCTTGCAAAATCTCTTCTATATACTTTTTAATATACTTATTACTAGATTCTTGCGCGTCTTCGGACATTTGTTCTATAGGTAAGATGGCAGACTGTATTATTTGTGCGCCATGAATTAAAATTGTATGCACGGAAGTTGGCGTGTAGAACCATGGATATAACTCTAACAAGTTGCGAGCGGTTTGTAAGGCATAATCTTGAAATTTAACTATGTCAATTTCATAACCACTTGAAAGTACTTGCAGTATGACATGACAACGTTTGATCAAATCAACATTTACCCCCGTTATAGAAGCAGAAGTGGTTGCGTTTTCGAAAAATCGTCGAGCGGTATTCTCGTCATTGGAACTACAAAATCCAGGCTTATAGCTTGATCGACTATCAAACCCAATTGTATCCACTGGAGATTGACCTTAGATTAACGAGGTATACAGGGTGGACCAGGTTAAACGTCATTTTTTTATATGTGATAGAACAACAAAAAAGTAGACTTTCATAAGAAAATTTTTTTCAAAAATGTTTCCTAACAAAGATACAGGATGTCAAAGTTTCGAAAAAAAAAAATGGTTTTCTCATCATAACTTCTAAACTACTTGATCGATTTCCATGAAATTTTGCACACAGGATAAGGTAGAACAGCTCTAAGCAATAATTAAATAATTTTAAAAAATTCTCCAGTGGCGTAGATACTAGGGGGCGGTACCCCCCTTTCCCCCTCTCAATCTTCGGCGCCACTGGATATTTTGCAAAGGAAAATTAATAATTGGATTCCCCGTTTAATTTAGAGAAAAAAATCACCCTTGCAAATTTTTGATTTATGGCTTCGTTTTTGAGATATTTATTTTGATTTATAGGGTTGCGAGCAGGCTAAACGTTATGATTGAACTGCCAAGAAAATACATCATGAGAGGCCAAAACTGTTTTTAACATTTTATTACTGACTAGACATACATCAAAGATACAAAAAAAGCTAATAAACAATTAAATTATATTTTACAATAAGTTCTCAAAATGGAATCCACCGACCTTAATGCATTTTTGACCTCTTCTGGCCACGGAATTAATTGCTGCTAAGACTTGAGGACGGTTTCTCTTCAGTTGACGGTACGCCTCTTCAATACGTTCCACCAAATCAAAAATTTGCAAGGGTGATTTTTTTCTTTAAATTAAACGGGGAATCCAATAATTGAATTTTCTTTGCAAAATATCCAGTGGCGCCGAAGATTGGGAAGGGGGGTACCGGCCCCCAGCATCTACGCCACTGGAGAATTTTTTTAAATAATTTAATTATTACTTAGAGCTGTACGACATTAGCCTGTGTGCGAAATTTCATGGAAATCGATCAAGTAGTTTAGAAGTTATGATGAGAAAACCATTTTTTTTCGAAACTTTGACACCCTATATCTTTGTTAGGAAACATTTTTGAAAGAAATTTTCTCATGAGAATCTATTTTTTTGTTGTTGCTTTATCACATATTACAATTAATGGAGTTCAACCTAGCTTTGGCCTGCTCGCAACCCTATAAATTAAAATAAATATCTCAAAAACGAAGCCATAAATCAAAATTTTGCAAGGGTGATTTTTTTCTCTAAATTAAACGGGAAATCCAATAATTAAATTTTCTTTGCAAAATATGCAGTGGCGCCGAAGATTGAGAGGGGGAAAGGGGGTACCGCCCCCTAGTATCTACGCCACTGGAGAATTTTTAAGAATTATTTAATTGTTGCTTAGAGCTGTTCCACATTAGCCTGTGTGCGAAATTTCATGGAAATCGATCAAGTAGTTTAGAAGTTATGATGAGAAAACCATTTTTTTCGAAACTGACACCCTGTATCTTTGTTAGGAAACATTTTTGAAAAAAATTTTCTTCTGAAAGTCTACTTTTTTTGTTGTTGTTCTATCACATATAAAAAAAATGACGTTTAACCTGGTCCACCCTGTATAGATCGCGGTGATACTCAGTGGTAAGGACCGATATTCAGAATTCCGACTACATTTTTTTTTTGTTTTCATTAGATAATAGTTCAATCTACAATCTACAATAAAAATCATTGCGGAATTCTGTGGAATATATAAACTTTTTATAAGTTGTTCATAGATTTTACATTAATTATTCATATGTGTTTTATAATACGTCATAACAATCTACAAACTTCCAACATTCGAATCCATTTGGTAGATTTGAAATCGATCTAGTTTTACAAATTTGCGACCACTTGTAAGTAGAACGTGGCTGAATCGACTCCGAGCCGGCGCGTCTTTCAACGATGAAGGTCACTTTTGAACTGATATACACTATCAGGTAGAATTAGAATTAGAATTAGAATTGTTTATTGCACCTAGGACCGGTAGGTCGTGTAGGCAACCCGTTTCCGGGGGAAAAACCAGATGTGATGTGAGAGCACCACAACCCGGCGCCTCCATCGTAACAAACATCTCACAAAATGAAGAAAATTAAACCAGATACCGCTTAAAGCTACTTTACAAAATAAACAATCTTCGCTGAAACTACAGAATGACTTAATTGAAAATCTTCCTCGCTTAAAGTGCTAAATAGGATAACAAAAATAAGTTTACGAAAAAATAAAAATAGAGGTAGAAGACATTGTGCGCTCTCTCTCTCTCTCTCTCTCTCTCTCTCTCTCTCTCTCTCTCTCTCGAAATTAGATCCTCTGACTTCTTGTGTCACTAACCAACCACTCGAAAACCCCGAATTAAAATCTTCATTTTTCGACTTTTGGCCAGCTTTTCGGGATTTCGTCCCACTATGCGACGCCAGGAATCGCTCGGCTAACAGCCATTCTCAGCGCTGCAGCGCGCCATTAGATGTTTCACATCAAAAATTTTTTATTCGGTTGTGGGGGGGCTAACTTCACATGGTCTTTTCTTTGCCGGACCGTAGCAGGCGCGTGCACACATTCATCTATTACACACGCAGCCACTCGTGCACACACACTCTACGCTTATTCACTGATCTCACGAATAATTGCCCAGTCATAAGCATTATCGCTCGCATGTTTATGTGTGACTCTTGTGTAAACACACTATTATGAATTATAATAAATATAAACAGTTTTCTTACAGCCCGTTAATGTCCCGTAAGTTTATTCTTTCAATTTATTTTAATTACAGTGTATAATCCAGCTTATATTTTTTTGTACTTAAGATAATGGGGACAAGTGGATCCAAAAGTGTTCATAAAAATGATAATAAATTATTAACTATAAAAACACAGTTACATGCTTATCCGAGTGTTAGACTATCATTGCTACGACATGCTATTAATGGATCGAACGAGATGATCGCAGTGAATTAATTGCTTAACTTTACGAACTAAGTACATAATATCTTTGGCTACAGAAATTTGACGAGAGAATTACCGCGCGCGTTTAAGAAAGAAGTACTACCTTTGTTGGAATATTAATACCAAGAAATTAGATCCAGCGTCGTACCCACCGCCACTCCGATGCTGTAGACTTTCCAGATATTTTGACGGCTGCATAAGAATCAACGTTGCAGGCAAGTGCAAATTCAATCCTTCTACTGAAACAAAATAGAGGAATACATTTTTTAATACCTACATAACAATTGTTCACTTATCCGTTAAGTAATTGACGACGAATGCAGTTAGTAGAGCTAATTTGTAACTCATAACGATGACCAATGGTTACTTTAAATCTTCTGCTCGTTTTTCTCTAAGTACGAGGATATGTTCACCGAAAATTGAACGGTATTGAAAATTATTATAACGGATTACAAAATAAACCTAAAAGTATCTACCAATGAGTGGCATCCGCTCGATTAAACTGCCTAACTGATTCCCATTTATCAAGAGAGGAACCTTTTAATGCCTCTTAGATGTGACGATTGAAGAACGTATTGCACGATACGAAATAAACAAGTACAATAACTCACACTATATATTTAATAGTCGAATATATTTAATACATGATGAGTATATCGACGAAGCTCGATTCCTGCCGAGAAAAACGGATTTAAATGAAATTACTCTCTATGAAAATATAGCATGCAGTGTAATTATAATTTATATGGAATATATTAGTCACGCGACGTTTAGTTGCTTCTTCTGTTTCTTCTTGTTCCTTCAAGGTATTTTTCATTGCATGATCCACATACAATTAATATTTACTCACGAAGAAGCTGTCATTATAATACAGATCAAAGTCTTCGAAGTAACCACGAAAGAGTGTCGTTTCTTCATTAATAGCGTGCAATTTGGGATTATAACCAACTGTCGACCCTTAGTTAATGATGAGCGTGACCAAAAATTGTTTAGGCTTTCGCGACCATTGTCATTATAGTTATGGATATTAGTATTCTTGGCTTTCTAGTGGTAACCGCGTTCAAAAATATTATTTTGTCGACATTTCGCAACATTGCAGTTTGCTTCATCGGGGCTGATGATCTTCTGATACTGAGACGTCCTACACTAGGCCCTCCCTTTTATACTGCTTTTATACGGCTTTATAGGTAGTGGTAGTTGGAAGGGACTAGCAGTATGAAAGGAAACGCCCAGTATATGAGGACATCTTAGTATCAGAAGATCATCAGGCCTGATGAAGCAAACTGTAATGTTTGCAAAACGTCGGCAAAATAATAGTTTTGGACGAGGTTACCACCCGGAAACCAAGAGCAGTAATACTCATAACTATGATGAGCGTGACGTCAGGATTACGTTGATGACTTTGACAGTTTCGTTATGCTTCGCACTTGCGAATGAATGTTAATCGTACGTGGTTCGTGCGTTCAAGAATACGAGTACCTAGTAGGTTATACCGAATGTCGCACGGAAAACCGATCAGGCGGGGGCCTTCTGAATTTCTCTGAATTTGACTTCGGCAGTGCTTGGACGGTGCTCGAGTGATTCATAGGTGCGTTGTGTACGAGTGAAAAGTGTCAAATGTCTGATTTCCCGACAGCTGTCAATTCGGGAGATCGAAGCTAACCTCGAAGTCGTGAATATTTGAATAAATGTGATTAATTTTTAGAAGTGATATGAAGGAGTTTCTTCGGTGAAATTCCTCGAGTTAAGCGTTACTGCAGAACGATTAGGTTAGAAGATTTTAATGAAGACTCACGGATTTCCTACGTGTCTATCAACCAGGATACATTAATTGTAATACGCGCTTCCCATTTCAACAATTGCAGCATTAAACGACTTGTACTTCTTTCGAGCTATTTACCTTACAGGAATTGTTAATCTCTAAGTGTAGCGAGCGATGATTGCAACCGATCGGAAATAAGTTCGCCTGATTAAACCTGAAAAGCCATTCGGTGTGCCGAACTGTTACTGCAATGATGTGCCAGTTGCAAAGCATGGACCTCTGGCACGTGAATTTATAGCGTCCGATGTTTTAATAGCAGCTTTACCTCTTTTGGAACAATCATTGCCCGAGCTCGCGGTCCATTCTGCGGTTAACGTTAACGTAATCGTGATTATGCTCGGGCGATGTGTGATCAAAAGAGGTAAAATTAACATTAAACATCGGACGTTATAAACTGACGTGTACTGGTACATTATCGCAACAATAAATTGTCTACGAATAATCACAATCATCGATCGTTGCCATTAAAACATAACCCAAGTACAATTAATATTCACTTACCGATGCAAAACAACAAAACTGTCAAAGTTGTCGACGTAACCCTGACGTCGAGCTCGTCGTTTAATAAGAGTCGATACTTCGTTATAATCCCAAATTGTACGCTGTAATGAAAAGCCGACATTTTTTCATGGTTAGGCAGAAGATTGAATCTGATATAAAATATGTGTTAAATTTTTATTGTTTACAATTCAATATTTCGCTGAAATAGTTATTAAGAGTCTTTAAAATTTTGCGTACATGAAACATAAGAATAAATTAGGGTATATACAAAAATTCACATTTTTAACGAATATTAGCCACGGTGATCCAGCATCCTTTATCAGGTAAGATATAGGTACCAGTTTTATAAAACATTAAGCAGCATGCCAAATTAGTCAGGGAGTTCGGCTTAGAATTGTTTATTTCACCCTGGCTTCTACTGAAGCAGCCAGGCAATTGCCAGCGGTCATGCTTGAGCGAGACCGTCATACACATATCGCCTATACACAAGAAATGTGACACAACTCAAGAAATCCACTTTTCTTGATTTAGGTACAAAAACTTGTGTCTGAATGCCACTTAAAGCTATATGTTACGTTTTATAACAAAAAAAAACCAGATATTTTACAGATTAAACAGTAGGAAGGGTTTAATAGTTTTGAAAAAACTTTAAAGGCTTCTCATGTAAAAATATCAATTTTGAATTGTGTCACTTTTCTTGTGTATAGGCGATATACCAATATGACGTTATGCTAAAATGAAAAAAAAGCTATATACCAGAAGTTCCTCACTAATTTGACATGCTGCATATTCAAAGCAGTAAGCAATATTTAACTAGGAATTTAATTTGTTTAGCTGCCGTTAGGAAAACATAACCTTAAAAGGTTTTACATTTATATTGCTATATTGCATGTTCTTTTTACTTTAAACAGTTGTCGACCGTTTTGATACATATTCTTCGCGATTATCCCGAGTCTCAACTATTGCAGCATTAAGTTATTTTTACTTATTTCAAGCTATTTACCTTCCATAAATTGTTCATCGTAGGGGGCAACGATCGATAATTACTACTAATCGTAGACAAGTTCGCCTAATAAAACTGAAAAACACTTCAATGTGCCAAACAATTGCTGCAGTAATGTGGCTGTTACAAAAGATGAACCATTTGAGTTTACAGCGTGCGATGGTTTATATCGATTTATGTACCTCTTTTTAAACAGCCACTGTTCGAGCGTGCAATCTATTCCGCGATTAACGTTAACGTAATCATGGTTCTACTGAGACGATGGTTGTTCCAAAAAAGATGAAACTGTTACAAAATAACAGACATTGCGAACTCATTGGCAAGCGATCACTCAATGCTTTACAACAGTCATATTATCGCAGCAATAGCTCGATACTACATTGAATCGCCTTTCAGTTATACATACATACATAGTTATACATACATACATAGTAATAGGCATACGTGTCTATGATTATCATCGCAACCCTCGGATAATGACGATTGTCACAATCATCGATCGTTGCTTCCTACGATGAACACTTCGTGTAAGGAGAATAGCTTGAGAGATGTAAAAGTTATTTGACACTGGAATAATTGGAATGAGAAGCGCCTCCTGCTATTAATGTACCGTGGGTGATAGGGACTCGGCAACAAGTTCGATATTTTCTGGTGTCCACAGAGTCATCTTCTTCAGTATTGAATACGAGTTATATCCTCTCCGTTTGTATCTGTACAGGAGAATATGTAAGAAAATTATCAAAGACTTCATGCAAATTTTGTAACCTACACGCCGTGTAGTAATACTTAATATCAGTTACAAAGGAAGCAAAACTTACATGCAAATCGGGTACCGATTGAAGTAAGTGACCACTTTTGAAAAACTTCGTGGATTTCACTGAAAAAACTGAAATGATTATTCCTTAATAGTTCCGAATATTTTTCACTATTATTTTATAATTTACGGTTTCGAGGTTCGACTAAACACCTCGATCTGTCGAATTCACAGCTATCGATAATGTAACCGTTTCTAAATGCTAAATTGCAAGAGCATCGTCTAAGCGCTGCTGAATAAAAATTATATTATAAGTAATTAAATGTATTAATACTTCTGCAAGCAGTTCCGTGGTTGATCCTTGGTAGGTGATGCAATCATACAAAATACCGCTTTTACCACATAGAGCTAAAAGTTTTATTCCCCATTTGGAAGGTTTGTTTTTTATGTACTGCTTGATGTTTAGATTTCCGTTGAAGGGAATCATTTGTTCATCGATGCAAAGGTTATTCTCCAAATTGAGTGATAAACATTAATTTCTAATTGCGCCATATATAGGTCTTATTTTCCATACTCGATCATTATTCTCAGGTTGTTCTTCTGAGTTGGCGAAATGAATATGTTTTCGAAGTTGAAAAAAACGATTCAGCGCCATTTTAATTTCTCAGACGATATGAAAATAGAAAAGTCAATCTATAAATTGTAAACAATTTTCAAAAAACTCGTGATATCCCCCAAAATACATAAAAAATGGGAAGAAAGTACGCCAAGGCCTATGCAGGTCCACTTAAAAAAATATCCGACTTATAATCGTGTCGACAAAAACACAAACAAAAGTTACACGCTGTGCTTCGTTCTCCGTCCCCCTCCTCCCGAAAAGAAAATATTTCATTAAAAAAAAGTATTAATATACGAGGACAAAGTGAAAAGTCCGATACTTTTCTAGTAGATGGTGGTGCGATCGCGAAGATGAGTATACGCCCCCATTTAGCGAACGAAAAAGTTCTGTTCCACCACGACAATGCACCTTCCCATTCGTCTCCCATTGCAGCAGCGAAATTGCTCGATTTGAAGTTCGAATTGCCGCCGCATCCACCTTATTCACCGGATTTGGCTCCCTGCGACTTCTTTCTGTTCCCAGACTTGAAAACATGGCTGGCTGGAAAGAAATTCCCATCAAACGAAGAGTGTTCGCGCCAAAGCTGCGCGACCGGTGGCGGACGAATTGGCTAGATTAACGGCAGCCTACGTGGCACTTCGCAAGTCTCGCGCCACGTAGACTTCCCCACTCTTGCGTCCGAACCGTGAATCGAACGAGTCGTTGCGTAACACGTGGTCGCATTCGTCATTTCTTGTACTCGCGATTTCCGACCAACGTGCTTGACAATAATCGCGGTGCATCACATATACGGATACTTGTGCTTTCGCTACGTACGACCGAAACGTACTTCGGATTCAGCGCCGTGTGTCGCGTAATTACGCTTCCAGTTACACTCACTACTGCCGTCCGACACGTACTCCGGAGTAGTCGAGTCTCGCGTACTTGCGCCCTCACGTGTGCTCTCTTTAGTTTCGGTGTAGCTACCCAATTCTGTGCGCCTCGAATAGGCTAAACATCGCGGATTTATCAACTAGTTCGTAAGAGTTTCTGTAAGCTCGTGCACTCTAGGAATATTCGATTTTCTCGCGTTTCCAAACCGGACCGGTCCGTATTTTCTCCTTCTAACAAAACAAAGAGATAATCGCCGCAGCGGGGGCTACTTTACAGAATTTGGGGCGCATCACCATCTACTAGAAAAGTATCGGACTTTTTACTCTGCCCTCGTATGAATGTAATGCCAAGGGCCTGTACCAAGTATATTTTTCAGGGTGAGCGATATAATAGCCGCATAAATGCGAGTGAGAACTTCGATTAATCATTCAAATGTCGCCTATTCTGCAAATTACTCGGTATAATCAAGCTCAACAAAAGTAACCGAGATCGAAGTGACAAATGCTATACCAAAGCAGGCCACCAATGTTCAAAATGCTACTTGGCGAGTCCGTACCTGAAGACATTGGTGAATTAGTCCAATCGTCAGATATTTTGAGGTCGAAAAAATCCCTACAAAAGGTTTTAGTGGCTGAATCTGTTCATTGAGAAGTCAATATATAGAAATAGAAAAATAATACTCGAACTCGTCCCGGAACCGATTGTTTAAACAAGTGAAATGGACGCTTTTTAGGTTTTTTATGAATAACTCGAAAAAAATCAATTGTCGAATAAAAATAGTTATTATCAATTTTATTCCTTGATAAATCTTCTACAAAAACGTCTGCACTTTTTTACATCCGACCAATAGTTTACGAGATGCGGCTCTCGATTCGCGTGAAACTTTTTGGGGCTTCTGTATTTTTAAGTAATATACATTCAGGTTTTATCAATGTCCATATGAAGCAGTAAAATGTATTTTAATATAAAACACAAGGCAGAACTTGTTGATTTTCAATAAAAAATTAACCTGAAGCAAAAAATATGGAAACATAAAGAATACTTTTTTTGTTAAAAATACATTTAAATCGGTAAAATAAATTTGTTGTTACATATTTCAATTTTTTCTTCTTTTGGGAGCTGGTGAACGAAGGTTTGAATCAGAATCACTCTCATCTTACTTGCTTCTTCTTCTTCTATTTCCACGGAAAGGAATTGTTCACCATCGATTTCTTCTTCAGAGTGTCAATATTGTTATCAGTATTAGAGCAGCTTTTCCCTTGGCAATTTAGACAGATCACGAAACAGTGCAGCCCAACTTTGCGGCAGCTACAGTTGCCTGTACAGCCTTTAAAACATTTACAGCAAATGGTTTGTAACAATTCTTCTGGGGTAGCAGGAGAAGTGGTGCTACAGGGTAGTAAGCTATTCACTGTTTGTCTCTAACCCCAATCGGTTGGATTCAAATGATTACCACTCCAGCTTTGGATTTGGTGATATACGCGGAGAGCATGTAGCCTTGCAGCATCTCGAGTTGGAGGTCAAGATGCCAAATTAAATGAATTTTTGGTGGAAGCTCTTGCGAAACACTGAAACCGAAATTGATCCAAATACATTAGAGTGTTTTTTAGCTCTATATAAAGCCAAAATGAATTTTTGAGCTGCAAAATCGAGGTGATCGGGATGAGAGTGTGTACAAAGAAATTGTGAGATAATGTTCTGCAGATCATTATCATTTTCTAATAACTTGACGTGTTTTATTTTGCCCATTCGAAAAAAAGCTGAAGTTGTGTCACAACCACTGAAAGCGTAGAGGAACAGAAGGAACTTGCGAATCGATGGAAATTGAAAACTTTCAGAGTTGTATATAATTTCTCTTAAGCTTTTTCTTTACTCGGTTTTAAGAAGTAGATATTTTCATGAACAGGGTCAAGCCCTGTCATAAGAACTAATAAATCGACGTCTTCACCAACAATTACCACAGCTTCGTAATTTTGTGCTATTTCTTTAGCAGAAGTAACTATCAAACTATCTGCATCTTCGTATGCTTGTTTGGTAGTAAACCCCGCACTGCCGAGTTGATCATTTAATGCTGTAATGAGTCTGCTTTTAGTGTGATTACTCAAAAATTTATCTTGTGAAACCGTCACTTTCATTGTTAAATCAAATATAAGATCCACCGAGGTTTGGTTCTGCGGCCTTCTCAATCGTTCAGCGTATTTCGTGTTTTTCATATGGGCATCATATGGGTATCCATCGAATACAATATTATGCTGTGAGGTTGAAAATGCTCTTGCATGTATTGCACATACATATTCGTGATTTCTTCGGAAGTTTCATTCTGTTGCCATAGTACCCGATGAAGAAGGTATCCACCATCCACAACATGTATCGTTTTATTAACTGGTAATTGAGTATTGGATGGTGTGAAATATTCGTATAAAGCAGACTTCTTTGTTTTGCGCATAACTAATTCATCAAACAATGATAAAGGATACGGTGCCAATTCATAGTTAAAGTAATTTTGTAATTGCTCATTTGACTTTTTCGTCAGCGAAATCCGTTGGAATAATAACAGAGGGTTTACTGACACAGTTTCATTATTAATTTTAATTGACGTTTTCATCGTAGAAAGTGGTTTCACCCTTCCGAAATTTTTTCCAACAATTGTCTGCATCAGTGCTGTTCTGACTTCGAGGAAATTATGACAATTTTATTGATAATCTCATCGCCTCTTATGCCAGTGCTCAATGATACAATGTGTGGAGAAAAATGTAGCGGAGGTATCTTGTAAAAACCATATAATAAAATATTTAGCATAGAGCATCGGATATTGCAGTGCTACCATGACTACTCGCATCTCGGATCTGTATCTCGTAAACTATAGTTCGTACGTAAAAAAGTATACAGACTTTTTTGTAGAAAATTTATAAAGAAGCAAAATTGATAATAACTATTTTTATTTCAAAATTGATATTTTTCTAGTTATTCATAAAAAACCTAAAAAGCGTCCATTTCACTTGTTTAAACAATCGGTTCCGGGACGAGTTCGAGTATTATTTTTTTGTTTATTAATATTGACCCCTTAAAGAACTGATTAAGACAATAAAACCTTTTATAGTAATTTTTTCGTAATTTCTATGTTTTTTTGCTCTGACGCCTGGACTAAATGTTTGACATCAGATTATTATAATATTAAATTGATTCTAATAACTGGAAAATGCAGAAGTCAACAATCAAAAAGTTAGAAATGATAACTATATTAAAATCCTTCAATTACACTGCACAAAAGCGGATATTTTAATTTATTTACTGTATAACTTATGTTTTCCATTTGATAGATATCAATTCTGATACTTACATGGCCTATGCAACGTATAACAGTTATATACGGAATTCCATTCAAGAGGTTCATGCAGAGTATATTTTAATAATACGAATTTTGCCAGTACTTATCTCGACGACAGATTGCAAGACTTTACTATATGACGAATTAAGTAGCAATTAATTGATCCTGAAGCTGGCTAATAATTTATTCCGCTGATCATTATAATCTTGCCATTCATACGAGATAGATATCGTCAAAATGAAGCATCTACCTTACGAACCTTATGAGCGAATTATTATCCTCGTGCATTTCTAATTTTAAGTAATTCTGTACTGCTTTTATGTAGCTGGCATAGATCAGTAAATGCATTATAGTTATAAATATTACTTGGCCAGCATTGATTGTATTCAACATTTGCGGTAACTGATTGAATCTGAATATAATTTGTGCGTATCAAGAGACACGACAGCGCTGATGTCGCGGGCGCACTCGTGTCTCTTTACACCACAAATGTCTGCCCCCGGCACCCCTCAATTTTTACATCGAATTTGCTCAATAAATATACGGTTATAACCAAAACTATGCTTAGTTACGCCATATAAATTGATTATTCTCTATTGATAGAGACCAGAATAAATGTTATAAGTTACATATTAACAGAGATTCTTCCGTAGCAACGCGGAGCCACGCCTCTTTCGCCTAAAAGTCGAGAATCCGATTTCTCGGCCAATATATATATGTCTAGATGTCCGAAAAATTCCGCCTATCTTCGGCGATAGTCGGCCATGATCGGAAATGTCTACACAGATGCGACAACACGCATACGCCATCAAATGTATGTGAGATTGTGTGAGAGAATATATTCCTAGAATGTTTGGTTATGAATTCCATAGTTAATAAAATATTTCCATTCGCGAAACGATTTCCCTTGCGTTTATTTTGACCCTCGGACGCGCTTGTTAATAAAAAGTAAAAATTAAGTGTAATCGTAGCAATCGGAGTAATGAAGGAAGTAGACGATTCAGTTCGAAAAACATCGGTCATCTCAGTAGTGGTGAATGTGACAGACGCTCCGTATAGTTTAATAATCGTTTGCATTTTTTCAAATAATCGAGATAGTGAACGGATGCAGTGCTATTTTTCTCTAGTTGCCGGTGTATAAAGAGCAGGAAAGGAGACGGCAGTATCTCAGAAGAATTGACATCAGATAAGTTACTTTCTATATAACTGCTTTAACCTCACTTTGATTACGTATGAAGGATAAATATCTTTCTGATCATTCTATTTTTTGTTTTTCGAGTCATGTGAGCACGGGACGAATCGTTGGAGTTTTCTTCTTTGTCAACAAT
The DNA here is from genome assembly GCA_963678675.1 of Xiphydria camelus. Lineage (NCBI taxonomy): Eukaryota > Metazoa > Arthropoda > Insecta > Hymenoptera > Xiphydriidae > Xiphydria > Xiphydria camelus. The sequence continues at coordinate 12,059,424 of OY783197.1, forward strand.
CAAAGCCGTGGCAAAAAAAATAGGAGATGCACTGGAATTGGATCATAATGATCGAGTAATTACTTTATCATTATTTTTTCTCTACCGATATATTTCCTCTTTCGTTCTATCACAAGTTCCAATTTATACATCGACCTGTCAAACCTGAAGTGTACATGCACCTCACTTCTATTTCATCTCTTCTTAGTCTCGGGTGTAACGACGATCAATGAGGAATCACTGATACAGATTAGGGTTCGAGGGTTATTCCTTATTCTTTCTAGCACAGCACCGATATTTTGCTGCACCTGTATTCTTCTGGGACTTCCTAAAATAATTATAAAAATCCCATATAATTCAGCCCTGACAAGTATAATCTTATCGAGCTCTACCTTATTGAGGAGATCTTTCGACGTAATGGTTCCAAAACGTATTTATCGAGAAATATATATTTCTAACGTACGGTAGTATTCACGCGAATATTGTAAAATATCGCAGAAATGTTATAGAAAAATTACTTGCAAAAACGTGCTGTGTGGGGTGTAAATGATGATATTTTGTAATTTCCATCGTTACACCAGAGGCGAAGAAGAGATGAAATAGAAGTGAGGTACATGTACATTTCACGTTTGACAGGTCGGTATATAAATTGAAACTTGTGATAGTATAATACAAAAGAGGAAATATATCATTTTTAATAATTCTGTCATTATTATTATATCTGTAGAAAGGTTAACTCAGATTAACCTTTAGAGGACGGGGATTTTTTTAAAATAGTTTGTGATCTCAGGGTGGTCCTTAAAGGGACCACCCCCGTCCTCTAATGGTTAATATAGTTTCTTAATTTCTATGTAGAGGAAGTTCGGTACATTTTAAATAGTGAAATGCTGGATATAATTGTGTTATTTACAATTTGTTACAGAACTACTGCTGCTCAATTCTATCCAGGACTCCAAATCATATGCGAACCCGAGGGGGTTTCTTTCGAACGAGGGATCATCCACTTGTTGTTCCAAGAACCAGTTGCATTAGTTCATTCGGCGAGCTGGATCTGCTGCCTCGAGTGCATGGACGTGCGTCACTTTAAATGGATGAACATTTTCATCCTTTAATATCCTCCGAACCGTGGACTTGCTGATTCTAACCTCTTTTGCCATAGCCCGAATATTCGTTCAAGGGTTATTCCTTATTCTTCCTAGCAGAGCATCGATATTTTGCTGCACCTGTATTCTTCTGGGACTTCCTAAAATAATTATAAAAACCCCATATAATTCAGCCAGAACAAGTACAATCTTATCGAGCTATACCTTAACGAGGAGATTTTTCGACGTTCGAAAGAAATCCCCTCAGGTTCGCATACGATTTGGAGTCCTTCTGGATAGAATTGAACAACAGCACGTTTATCTCTGTATCAAATTATAAATAACACAATCATATCCAGCATTTCACTATTTAAAATATACCGGACTTACTCTACGTAGAAATTAAGAGACCATAATAATCTGAGTTAACCAATTCTATAGATAATAATGACAGAATTGGATGAGTCATTGAAAGAGTACACTTAGAGAGTTGAAGGTAAAATGTCTACATGGATTTCTGTAGACGACCAAAATATAAGAAAAATCTGATGGCCTGTAAATTCGAAAGCGGTATATGTTTTATTTCTCCAAAATACTAAGGCAAACTGAAAAATATAAGGGCTCTAGTCTATAAATCTCTTTCAAAATATCAGGAGACTAACTCAAAAGTAACGTGGTTATAATTAATTGGCTCGTATCGGTATAAAATGTGACTTATTTTGTGGTAATAAAAAGCTATTCTCCTACATGTACATATTCTCCTCATGAATAAATTCCAAAAAGTTTTGAGATCTTCCCACAAAAACAGATTCTCTGTAAAAAAAGGCGGCATATTCATTCAGTGCCAACAAAAATTGATACGTAAAATACTCTCCAAAAAAGATTTTTAATCAATTAAGATCGCCGTGTTCAAGATTTATATATAAAAAATAAAAGGCATCATTTGGAAGGAAAATTATTGTAAATTAAGTTATTAAAAAATTCGTCTAAAAAAATGTATAAAAAATTTTCATAAAAAAGGACTTGCCGTGGTGTTTTCCTTCAAAATAAAACATTCAGACAGATAGAAAATTATATTCGATGTTTATGCACTTATGATTTTAAATAAATTCATACACTCTTATATGATACCATCAGTATATAGTGGACAAAATATGAAAACTTAAACGCAGCAAGTTCTTTTTTATGGAAATTTTTTATACGTTTTTAGTCTAATTTTTTAATAACTTGATTTACAATAATTTTCCTTCCAAATGATGTCTTTTATTTTTTATATATAAATCTTGAACGTGGCGATCTTAATTGATTTTAAATCTTTTTTGGAGAGTATTTTACGTATCATTTTTGTTGGCACTGATTGAACATGCCGCCTTTTTTACAGAGAATCTCTTTTTGTGGTAGGAATAATAATTTCTTCTGGTATGAGTCCGCCAAGTAGCATATTAAACAGTAGTTGCCTGCTTTGGTATAGTTTTTTTTTCATTTCGGTCTCTGTTATTTTTGTTGGGGTTGATTATACCGAATGATTTGCAGGATAGATGGCAGGAGATATGTGAAAGATTAATCGAAGTTCTTACTTATATTTATGCGCCTCTTATATCACCCACCCTGAAAAATACAGGGTGTTGCAAAACTGTCTCTCTATTTTCAATGCGCTCTCGTAAAGCGCATGAAGCAGGGTGGCGTCTCAAAAAAGTGGGGTAGCGTCAGTACGCGGGAAGACTAATAGTTTCTACTTGAAACAGGTTTATTGTGAAGTGCCATATGGACAAAGGTAGAACGCGCTTTCGCCGTGGAAGTGTACATCCGTGAAAATGGATCTGTCATCGCTGCACAACAAGTGTTCCGCCTCCGATTTAAAATTCCCCGTAACCGAAAAGTTCCGGATTGAAAATCAATTATTTTGTGGGTAAAAAACTTCGAAGAAACTGGATCTGTATAGTGAGAGAGTCACAGTTTGGTGCGCCATATCAGAAATGTGGATAATCGGGCCTTACTTTTTTGAAGAAAGGAATCGGGCTGTTACGTTCAATTCAGAACGCTACATGGCGATGATTCAAAATTGTTTCGTCCCAGCCCTTGCTGAACTTAATACGCAAAATGCCTGGTTTCAACAGGATGGGGCGACAGCCCACACATCTCGAGCATCACTGCAACTTTTGAAAGAAATATGCCCCAGGCGCTTGATATCCCTGGGAGGCGATATTCCATGGCCTGCGCGCTCGCCGGATTTGACGCCTTGTGTCTTTTGAAGTGAAACTTCTTTGTTGAGGGCAGTAAAATCGCTCGAGGAGGAACAAAATACTGAAACTAAAATTCCCCGCTCTAGCGCTCTCGACCATACCTCACTTAAGGGCCTCTTAGACGGTCATTTCCGTTCTCAGTTCAGTTTCAGTTTCAGTCGAACTGTCAGTTGTTCCTACGTGTAAAAATGAAAAATATGAAAGAAGGACGGAAACGGAAACTGAGAACCGACGGGATGGATAGACCTATTTGTTTCATTTCATTTCTTAAAATTCCTATGTGTAAACAAGGGCGTCATGCCTCAATCCGTCCGCTCACGTCAGTTTTCTTGAAAATCTTGAACGGTGCACGTATAGGTATGTCACTATGTCCAAGGATCAGAATTTTGTTGTCGAATTCATTGACACTTATAAAAGTTCACCGTGTTTGTGGAATAAAACAGACGCACGCTATCACAATGCGAACATTAGGGAAGCTGCCTACACTCTCCTATTAAAGAAGTATCAGGAGTACGATGAAAAGGCTACGAAGACGATGGTCAAATCTAAAATTAATAGCCTACGCTCAACCTATAACAAAGAATTAAAAAAAGTTAAAGCCAGAGAAAGAAGTGGCACAGAAGCTGGAGAAGTATACAAAAAATCCCTATGGCATTATGATCTTCTTTCGTTCGTCAACGATCAACAGCCATCTGTAACAAGTCTTAATACTGTGAACGACGAGGATAACATTCAGGAAACGGTAAGTAATTACAAATGCATAGCTGCAGATACATTTTTATTTCACATTGGTACCTTATCTAATAATTGTTCATCTCCACCACAAACAAAAAATTATTCAAAATATGTTTTTTGTACAGTCATCTTGCCATTCAACTCGTCCTTCATTTACAAAATATTCCACAAACATATTTCGACAATATTTAGCATCATTACTAACATTCCCGCTGCTGGTGTCATTTTATAGATCTACTAGCCCTTGCACTTCAATAATCTCAGTTGAATTCGTATCATATTTAAATCGGGTGTAAAATGTATGAATGTTGAGACCGTATTAAGAAATTGTGAAGATAACAGTATGTCAAGACGAGGATATTCATATGTTTTACATCTTTCAAATTTATAGCCGAATGGACAATTCTATATCTATTTGACAAAATGCCAAACGTATTTTCGACAATTCTTCTAGCCCTCGATAATCTGTATTTGAAGACCATCCGATCGTAATTTAACTGTTTCTTATTAAATGGTTTTAAAAAGTTTCGCATCAATGCAAATGCTTCGTCCCCCACGAATGCAAACGGAAGCTTGGTGGTACTATCTTTTGGATTTTCGTCAGGAGGTAACTGCAAACTATTGGTAGTTAATCGTTCGTAAAAACTAGTGTTGCTAATTACGCCTCCATCTGATATACTTCCATTTATTCCTACGTCACACATCATAAATTCGTAATTCGAATCCACGATAGCCATGAGAACAATACTATGAAACTTCTTGTAATTCCAATACAGTGATCCACTTCCTGTTGGTGGAATTATGCGTACGTGCTTGCTGTCAACAGCACCCAGACAATTTTGAAACTGCCATCTATCATGAAAACCTTTAGCAACTATTCTCCATTCGAATTCATTTTGTGGAAGCTAAAATAAATAAAAACATTGAAATTAGTTATAAAATATTATGCAAATTTCTTTATGAATTTGTAATGACATTATTTGTATTTCTTTTTTTTTATTTCAGGAGGACTCACAGTCTATCAGTGAGATGGAAAATGATGATGGAGATGATAATGAATGTTCTGTACAAGCGCAATCATCAGATCAAGAATTTACAAGACCCACCCCATCTCCATCATCAGGGAGCAATTGGTCAATGGTAAGCAAACGGTCAGTGGATAGTAAAAGGAACGAAGTTCCTTCAAACTAGAAAGTGTTACAATTGGTGGCTGAGAGGTTGAAAAAGACTAACGATGTACCAGTAGGAAAACATGACAGCTTTTGAAAGCATATTGCCGATGAATTAAATAATATGCTGCCAGAAATGGTACCCTATGCCAAGAAACTTATAAACCTTGCTATATTTAAAGGGCATATGAAATCATTGAATGCATTATCATCAATAGTAACGCCGCAGATGGTAGACCAACCACAGAGCCACTTTTCAACATCGCAGCCATCACAAAACTATTTTTCGCTGCCACTGTCGGCGTGGGGCATTTTTCAACTTCGCAAACATCCGAAGCCCATTTAATAACTCTGCAACGAATTCAAGGCAAATTTTCAACGAATATATCACCTCCTGAGATACAAGGAAAGCAGGCATCTCTTACAAGCTATTTCTCTAAATTTGCTGATAAATAATGTGCTTAAGGGCCTTTTAGACTGTCATATGCGTTCTCAGTTCAGTTTTAGTTTATGTTCTCGTTTCATTTCAGTTTGGAAGCGAGGTCCTTTTACATTATCCGTTCAGTTCTCACAATTCCCAGTTTACGCATAGGAATTCTAGAAACGCAATGAAACAAATAGGTCTATCCATCCCGTCAGTTCTCAGTTTCCGTTTCCGTTCTTCTTTCATTTTGTCATTTTTACACATAGAAAAAACTGACAATTCGACTGAAACTGAAACTGAACTGAGAACGGATATGACCGCCTAAAAGGGCTTACTTTTACCATAATCTTATTTAATAAAAAGTATTTGTTTCTCTCATTATCTCCAAATAAGAAGTTTAAACGCATTACTTACCTTTATATAATCCCTGAGTACTGCAATAATGGCCTTATAAGTTTCAGGTATTATTTTTCTTAGGCTTGTGTGGAGTTGATATCGCTGTATGAAACCAAAGACTTTGGTAGGTGCTTCCACTTGCCAAAAATCTCAATGTCGCACTTAGCCTTTCATGAGAAGTAATAGCCTTCCTCATATTGGTATTCTGCTTTTGTATAATAGGCGTCACAAGGCGTAAAAACAGGAGATACGAATCCTCATTCATCTGTAAATAATTCAACCAATCACATGGTTCTAAGCGAAGTTCCTTCATTAAATTTATATGCGACAATGACTTTCTTAAAAGAAGCCAAGCTTTACTCCCTTGCCTTCTTTTCTTCCTCTCTTTCTTCAGAATCAAAGCTAAGGCTGTTGCAATGAAACAGTCTTCATCCATGAGTTATTGTTTAATACCACAAACGTACAAACCAGAATGTACAATATATATGTTGAACATTTTTAATTAATGAACTTTTGCGTGCAACTCAACTTTTCGCAACTACCATATGTCCGCGATTAAAGCACCCATAACAAAATTACGAGTTTTGCATGAGCACCCCTGTGAGTCTCCTCGTCCAATAGAATCACCGGAGAAGCGTGAATGCGCATGCGTGTCATCCGTGGCATGATGACGCCAACACCCGCGGATGACTACGCATGCGCATTCGCGCTTCTCCGGTGACTCTATTGGACGAGGAGACCCACAGGGGTGCTCATGCAAAACTCGCAATTTTGCTATACGTGCTTTGATCGCGGACAGACTACAGAGAACTGAAGCGACTGGGAATAGTGAGAACTGAACGGATCCTTTTAGACGGTCATTCCGAACTGAAATAAAACGGGAACGGAGAATGAAACTGAACTGAGAACGGAAATCACCGTCTAAAAGGCTCTTTAGCGCTCTCGACCGTATTTAGCACAGTCACAGAGTACCAGAGGCAACACTCCATAAAATCCCTTTGATATTTGCCGCTGCGGCGCCGTGACCTTGATTCTTTAAATGGGATATTCGCGCTATTGCCAAACTTTGCCGAATTACCTATTTTGAGGAAATGCGCGGTTACCTTTTACCATATTATCCTGTAATCTGAAAATATTATCAGCTGTACTTTATATAAAATATCGAGAAGACCTAATGAAAAAGAAATAAGAGAAAGAATTAAATTTTACACATCGAAGATCATGAAATAAAACCAGATTATTATATTGTTAAAAATAAATTCATATATTATATAAATACTTAGGTATATAATAAATTGAAATTATAAAATAACTATATCTAGTCTAGATATATATAAAAATGAATGTTTCTGTCTGTCTGTCTGTCTGTATGTCTCGTATGCCTTCCTAAACCGTTCATCCGATTGCGATGAAATTTTGGAAAATGGTTGGACGCATGCCTGCGATGGTTTCTGAGTTAGTAAATCTTATACAGGGTGTTCAAAAAGTCCCGGTACGGCCGATTATCTCAGCGGGAAAACATTTTAGAGAAAAATGTTTAATACAAAACTTTAAGGATTTTCCCTTGGCTACCCAGTGGTCGTATTGGATTTGACCTTGACCGTGACCTTTAAGGTAATATCAAATGCCTTCCTAAACCGTTCATCCGATTGCGATGAAACTTTGGGGAATGGTTGGACGCATGCCCGCGAAGGTTTCTTATTGTTAGTAAATCTTATAAAAGGTGTTCAAAAAGTACCGGTACTGATGATTATTATGCCTTCCTAAACCGTTCATCCGATTGCGATGAAAAGTTGGGGAATAGTTGGACGCATGTCCGCGAAGGTTTTTGAGTTAGTAAATCTTATAAAAGGTGTTCAAAAAGTACTGGTACTGATGATTATTATGCCTTCCTAAACCGTTCATCCGATTGCGATGAAAAGTTGGGGAATGGTTGGACGCATGCCCGCAAAGGTTTTTGAGTTAATAAATCTTATACAGGGTGTTCAAAAAGTACCGGTACGGATGATTATTATGCCTTCCTACACCGATCATCCGATTGCGATGAAAATTTGGGGAACAGTTGGACGCATATCCGCGAAGGTTTGAGTTAGTAAATCTTATACAGGGTGTTCAAAAAGTACAGGTACGGATGATTATTTGCCTTCCTAAACCGTTCATCCGATTGCGATGAAACTTTGGGGAATGGTGGGACGCATGCCCGCGAAGGTTTCTTATTGTTAGTAAATCTTATAAAAGGTGTTAAAAAAGTACCGGTACTGATGATTATTATGCCTTCCTAAACCGTTCATCCGATTGCGATGAAAAGTTGGGGAATGGTTGGACGCATGTCCGCGAAGGTTTCTGAGTTAGTAAATCTTATAAAAGGTGGTCAAAAAGTACCGGTACGGATGATTATCATGCCTTCCTAAACCGTTCATCCGATTGCGATGAAAATTTGGGGAACAGTTGGACGCATATCCGCGAAGGTTTCTGAGTTAGTAAATCTTATACAGGGTGTTCAAAAAGTCGAACTATAGGTACTTGACCTAAATTTGACCTCCGCTGACAATAAAGGTAACATGAAAAAAATGGTCAAAGACACATTTGAACGTGAAAAAAAATTAATTTGACCTCGATATAACCTTGAAGGTCATGGTCAAGGTCAAATCCAATATGACCATTGCGTAGCCCGGGGAAAATACTAGAAGTTTTGTATTAAAAATGTATTTAAACAATGGTGGACGGACAAAATCAATCCACAATCTACCGGTGCGAAGCCGGGACGGGCTGCTAGTATAAAATAAAATGCTAATTTGGTTTGTGGTTTCTCACCGAGAAGACTCGAGAATATAACGCTACTATGATAGCATAAGGTCGTATGTAATATGTTTTGCCTTTTGGACATATCTACATAGATTATATTTCATACATTTTTTTCAGTTTTGTTTACAATAAAGGATTAAGTTATGTGGTAAAAAACTACCTCCTCTAAAAGCATAAATGAAAATAATATTGAACTTATAAAATCTCGAATTTCTTCTAACCTAATTATATAAAAACTGTCCATAATTCACATATGACTTTCTGCCATTATGATAGCGATAAGAACCTGTCAAAATGTTCTCAGGCGAGAAACTATTCACATTCACGCTTCTCGGGTATCCTCGGGGCTTCTCGGCGTGAGTCCGCCCTTTAAATTAGATATTGTATGCATCCCTCTCGTAGTCAAGTTTCCTGAGATGATGATTTTTTCAAAAAATTAATGGACTTAACCCATATTCGGTATAGGGCAGTTTTTTGGGTCGCTGATCACGAATCTGAAGTCCGATTTTAAAAATTCAAAATGGCGAATCCAATATGGCGGATGAGATTTTCGAAAATCGACGGATTCATGCCAAATTTGGTATAGGGGTTTTTTTCTGGTCGCTGATGACGAATATGAAGTTATATTTACAAAAGTTCAAAATTTTCAAATATCGCGTCCGCCATATTGGATCCGCCATCTTGAATTTTTGAAATCCAACTTTAGATTCGTGAACAGCGACCCAAAGTACCCCCTCTAGCGAATTTGGTTTAAGTCCATTAACTTTTTGAAAATCATGATCTCTTGATGGTTTTTTAAGATTAAGCAAAAACGTGACGTGATGGCCAAATTTTGACACCGGATTCATGATCAGGAGGCAACATTTCTACGGATAACATGTATCACATCAAATGTATACCCCACTTTTTTTTTCTGTGACTATTATCGGACGGGTCGGAATAAACCGTCTCCCGCAGTAGGATAGACCGGGGACAAAAGTAACAGGGTACAATTGTAACATCGGGCATAATTTCGAGTGAATTATAGAGTTGTGCATGCGCAGATACCACAAATAATTCGCCTCGTACGTGTCTGTACATAGGTTAGTAAGCCGCCACCTTTGATGGCGAACGGATCAGCTGGTAGGCGATAAACTGTTTTTGCATGTTCCAGATAAGTTTTTCTAGGTTTAAATAATCGTAATTTTTTAAATATTTTTTAACTGGTATATCTTAAAAAAAAGCGGGTATTTTGGTATTATATGTACATATTGCAACTTATTTTTATATGCAGAGTAACGAATTAAATGGCGCCGTGGAAAAATTGGGCCTTCGGGGACAATAGTAACGACACTCTAGCCGGGGACGATTGTAATATTCTATGATATATGAAATATTGTGTTGACGCGAATCAAGAATTTATTTGATTTCTGATGCATGTGTCGCAGGCGTATTGTGATATCAGTCATATTATAATACGCCTAGGCGTATTATAATATTACCGAAATCATGAAGAATCTGACAATTTGACTGATAATGTTAAGCGTATTATAACTGATTTTTGCCAAAGAATATATTTTTACTTTGTTTTATAACAGGAAATGTTTACTTTTGTTATGTTTTATTTGTCATAAATATATCATTTATGTCTAAGAAGTTATGTTACAATTGTCCCCGAACACCGTTACAACCGTCCCAGGAGCTGGGACGGTTGTAACACTTCTAACAGGTTTATTTAATCAAAAATAATTTTTTATTGGTTTCATGAATTCATGAATAACCCTCATCTTGAACTAACTTTGTACTAACTCAAAGTCTCTATTTGAATGTGCCTAACATTTATTTGTAACTATCATATTTTAATCGCCATAGTGCAATAAATGTAAATTGTTACAATTATCCCCGGTCTACCCTACCTATTTTAATCGATACCGCTGTCCGTCAAATACTAAATCAGCTTTGTAAATGGGAGAATAACGAATTCAATAGATGACCGATCGGGAAAACCTAATACCTGGCTCATACAGACACAAAGGATCAATTCACCATTCGAGGTAGCCTGACCCATCCTTATGGTCAGAGACGAGCATCCGGTACTTTTAACTGTTAGGTACGGAACTCAAGAAATACCTAGCGTCATACCCTTGTCCATTAGCCACGGGCCTCGGAAAATACCCAGCGTCATCTTTTGTTCCACCGCCATTCCTCCTCTAGCTAATCAGGGCGCACCGCATCAGCCCACGCTATCCCCACTGTCTTGCAATTACTGTTAGATGTAAGATATATAAGTCGCAACCAAATGCGTATTAATTAATGCATATAACGAAGTGTACCGCTAAACGTATACAGTGCATTCAGTGTGCAAGCGCTCTAACTTGTAATTAGATGGTACGTCTTCATCTCAATCTCATCCGTTATCATCAGGGCAACCGATCCCCTGTATCTCGCAAACGTCAGTGTAGTTTATCGTATGCAGTGCATTCAAAGCAACTAATTGTAAGTGTAAACCAAGGTGAAATCAAACTACTGTATCTCTTCCGAGTTAGCATTATGAGTTCTTAAGGAACTCTTGAAGGTCTTACTTCAGATTAGGACGTCCGATTTATCTTCAGAAAGAATTCTTAACGTATTCAGGAGGATGTCGAATGCGCCACTACAAGAAGTGTTGACATCCGAAAAATGAATTCTTTCGGAACTGTTTTTCATGATAATTGAGCGAATTCCTAAACAGCTCTTATTTCTGAGTTCTTTAAGACTACCTTATTTAGACATCTGCAGGATATTTTTTGCCGGATAATTCCTAATTAAATGTAATAATCAATAACAATTCAAAGAAACGAATTTTAAAGAAGTAAATGTTTATCTTTATTTTTTACATGTACTATATTTAAATATATATGATTTTTAAAGTTAAGAATATCAAGATGCCAAGTTACACCAAATTACAAATGCTTCTTTGCATTATATTTAACTCGGTCGGAAGCGTGCTGAAACCAATTTTTAATTGCTGCTTCAACGTCAGAAATGGTGCAGTCCTTGCGAACAGATACTGTGGACTCTGGAACAATCAAACATTTCAATTAGCGTTCAATAATTTTCAAACTTCCAGTTTATTAAATTTGTATACCTGTCAGAAGTTTGGTAAATTTCATATTTTTAACTCCAAAAATACCTATGTTTTTGGCCGCTCCACAACAATAAACACGCCAACTCATCTGTCCGGAACACATGAAGTACATCTCGTACATGTTTTTTGTAGTCTTTTCCTCCTTTCAATTGCGTTGTTTTCATCTGTGAATGAAATTAATTTTTGACTAAATAGAGTATAAAATAGATGATGTTAACTGCTTTAACATAGCTAAATTGGCAGACTTTTCGTTAAAGCAAAATGAAATAGACATGGAAGAAAACTTGTGAAAATAGAATAAATATTTACATATTGAGAGCATGCTGCAGTATTAGCATTCCAAATTTTCTCAAATTCTTTCAAATCATCCGTATTTTGAATGGGGAATTGTGGTAATTCACTTATCTCTTCTAGGCACATATGGGAAGCTTTATATTTAGTAAGTTCATTTAGAGTAATGTAGAGTAAAAATTGTCACCAGATCTGCTTGTAATAATGTCCAACGTTTTATCATTTGTTGAGATGTCTATCGCCGTTATTTCGACTGCCCTTGCAGTGTTGTAATCATCTGTTAATGATAAAAAAATCTGGAAAAGATCTATTGGTATATATTAAGGGGGTATACTGTCTAGACGCTTGTTTTTAAAGTAATTTTTAGGAATTAATTTTGCGAAAACTATCAAACCTACAGAGTTCCGGGGTTTTTGACGCATAATAAGACATGTCCCAACTAACAACACAAATTTTTATAAAACATTTTATTGGAGAATCTATATACAATAAATTTTCGAAATGATTTCCATCACCTGATGTTACTCCCTACGATTTCTTCTTATGGGGACATCTGAAATCTGTTGTTTTTCAAACTCAACCAGCAAGCATTAATCAACTGAAATAGAGAATTACGCAAGAATGTCGCAAAATTTCAAGAACAACATTTGAAAAAGTTCGAAAAATCAATGAAAATCATTTCAAAAATTTATTGTAACGTAATTGACCTTTAATAAATAAATTGACAGAACTTACTTCTAGCAGTTTCTTTCTCGATTTGCGCGAAAACTACTCATCGAAAGATACCTACCAAATTTTGGTGCTGTTGTAAAGCATTTTTAAAGAGCTTTCCAACGTTGTATCACACATGGGAGGTTGCTATTTAAGATTACAAAGCTGAGGGGGCCCTAAGGGGGTTGGAGGGGGTGCGTCTCCGATTATGTAATTTTTGTTCCCCCTCTCCACTGCCAAAACCGTATTTTTTTTAGAAAATCTCTGTTACTTTCTGAGATATTGGGGTGGCAAGTTTTCAAAATGTCGCCCTGTATATTTATATTTATTTCAGATGTACTTCGTTGCATTTTGAGGCGATTGGTGTTCTACTGTACCTAAATTGTGGATCCACGACACGGAAAGAAAGATTTCGTAGCTTCCGAAATCAGAAAATGCCACAAATTGCGTTAAAAAGGCAATACAGCCAAAAGACGCTTGGCCATTTGTCCCATATAGAAAATTACTTGGACCGTATGGTACGATTTAATTATTTTTACTACCTTAAGGGGGTATTACTGTCTAGACGCTTCAAAAATTGGATTTTTTTTTGCATTTTCTTATAATTTGGGGTTTTGAGAATGTGTCTCAAAAATACTAATTTGAAATTCGTAGAACTCCCATAGTTACAGAGGCTTAAAGGCTGCGGTGCGTTGGGGCGCGGCAGGTAGTCATCAACTTTAAACGCGTTTTTCTCGAAACGACATTTTCCAAGTCGGGCACACGTTTTTCTCAAAAACTATTGGACCGATTGACTTCCGGTTTTGCACACATTTCGAGGGAACCTTCACCTATGGTCTGAACTAGAATAATACCGATAGCTTGAATATTTTAGCCCTGCTCTTATGATTTAGTTGACAAATTTTCGGGAAAATTAAACTTTAATCTTCAAACAGCTGCGATTGCGATAAAAAATGTCGTACCTACTTAGTTCTAGTTGAGACGATAACTACAATACATTCATATAGATTAACAAAAAAAATTTGTTCTTCTGTCTCAGACGACTAGGACCGCCACAATATGCTCGCCCGATTGGACGAGCGTCTCACGCCACGATCTGCATAACAGCGCATAACTTGTATAGATTTCAATAAAATGTTTTATAAAAATTTGTGTTGTTAGTTGAAACATGTCTTATTATGCGTCAAAAATCCCGGAACTCTCTGTAGGTTTGATAGTTTTCGCAAAATTAATTCCTAAAAATTACTTTAAGAACAAGCGTCTAGACAGTATACCCCCTTAATATATACCAATAGATCTTTTCCAGATTTTTTTATCATTAACAGATGATTACAACACTGCAAGGGCAGTCGAAATAACGGCGATAGACATCTCAACAAATGATAAAACGTTGGACATTATTACAAGCAGATCTGGTGACAATTTTTACTCTACATTACTCTAAATGAACTTACTAAATATAAAGCTTCCCATATGTGCCTAGAAGAGATAAGTGAATTACCACAATTCCCCATTCAAAATACGGATGATTTGAAAGAATTTGAGAAAATTTGGAATGGTAATACTGCAGCATGCTCTCAATATGTAAATATTTATTCTATTTTTACAACTTTTCTTCCATGTCTATTTCATTTTGCTTTAACGAAAAGTCTGCCAATTTAGCTATGTTAAAGCAGTTAACATCATCTGTTTTATACTCTATTTAGTCAAACATTAATTTCATTCACAGATGAAAACAACGCAATTGAAAGGAGGGAAAGACTACAAAAATCATGTACGAGATATACTTCATGTGTTCCTGACAGATGAGTTGGCGTGTTTATTGTCGTGGAGCGGCCAAAAACATAGGTATTTTTGGAGTTAAAAATATGAAATTTACCAAATTTCTGACAGGTATACAAATTTAATAAACTGGAAGTTTGAAAATTATTGAACGCTAATTGAAATGTTTGATTGTTCCAGAGACCATAGTATCTATTCGCAAGGACTGCACCATTTCTGACGTTGCAGCAGCAATTAAAAATTGGTTTCAGCACGCTTCCGACCGAGTTAAATATAATGCAAAGAACATTTATAATTTGGTGTAACTTGGGGCGTCTTGATATTCTTAACTTTAAAAATCATATGTATTTAAATATAATACATGTAAAAAATAAAGGTAAACATTTACTTCTTTAAAATTCGTTTCTTTGAATTATTATTGATTATTACATTTAATTAGGAATTATCCGGCAAAAAATATTCTGCAGATGTCTAAATAAGGTAGTCTTAAAGAACTCAGAAATAAAAGCTGTTTAGGAAATCGCTCAATTATCATGAAAAACAGTTCCGAAAGAATTCATTTTTCGGATGTCTTAAACACTTCCTGTAGTGGCGCATTCGACATCCTCCTGAATACGTTAAGAATTCTTTCTGAAGATAAATCGCACGTCCTAATCTGAAATAAGACCTCTTCAAGAGTTCCTTAAGAACTCATAATGCTAACTCGGAAGAGATACAGTAGTTTGATTTCACCTTGGTTTATACTTACAATTAGTTGCTTCGAATGCACTGCATACGATACACTACACTGACGTTTGCGAGATACAGGGGATCGGTTGCCCTGATGATAA
The DNA here is from genome assembly GCA_963678675.1 of Xiphydria camelus. Classification (NCBI taxonomy): domain Eukaryota; kingdom Metazoa; phylum Arthropoda; class Insecta; order Hymenoptera; family Xiphydriidae; genus Xiphydria; species Xiphydria camelus. The sequence goes on from OY783197.1 coordinate 12,074,977, forward strand.
CGGATGAGATTGAGATGAAGACGAACCATCTAATTAGAAGTTAGAGCGCTTGCACACTGAATGCACTGTATACGTTTAGCGGTACACTTCGTTATATGCATTAATTAATACGCATTTGGTTGCGACTTATATATCTTACATCTAACAGTAATTGCAAGACAGTGGGGATAGCGTGGGCTGATGCGGTGCGCCCTGATTGGCTAGAGGAGGAATGGCGGTGGAACAAAAGATGACGCTGGGTATTTTCCGAGGCCCGTGGCTAATGGACAAGGGTATGACGCTAGGTATTTTCTGAGTTCCGTACCTAACAGTTAAAAGTACCGGATGCTTGTTTCTGACCATAAGGATGGGTCAGGCTACCTCGAATGGTGAATTGATCCTTTGTGTCTGTATGAGCTAGGTATTAGGTTTTCCCGATCGGTTATCTATTGAATTCGTTATTCTCCCCTTTACAAAGCTGATTTAGCATTTGACGGACAGCGGTATCGATTAAAATAGGTAGGGTAGACCGGGGATAATTGAAGGGGTCAGTGGAAAAGTGGTACAAGTCGCAATTTGGATTATTTGAGTTAACTGCAAAAATGCATGGTTAAAGTAAATATCTGTTTCGAAAAAAAATGGTATAAGTGTATAATGGTATGGTTGCCACTTATACCACTTTTTTTTCTAAACAGATATTTACTTTAACTACCGCATTTTTGCAGTTAACTCAAATAATCAAAATTGTGACTTGTACCACTTTTCCACTGACCCCCTCAATTGTAACAATTTACATTTATTGCACTATGGCGATTAAAATATGATAGTTACAAATAAATGTTAGGCACATTCAAATAGAGACTTTGATTTAGTACAAAGTTAGTTCAAGATGAGGGTTATTCATGAATTCATGAAACCAATAAAAAATTATTTTTGATTAAATAAACCTGTTAGAAGTGTTACAACCGTCCTAGCCCCTGGGACGGTTGTAACGGTGTTCGGGAACAATTGTAACACAACTTCTTAGACATAAATGATATATTTATGACAAATAAAACATAACAAAAGTAAACATTTCCTGTTATAAAGCAAAATAAAAATATATTCTTTGGCAAAAATCAGTTATAATACGCTTAACATTATCAGTCAAATTGTCAGATTCTTCATGATTTCGGTAATATTATAATACGCCTAGGCGTATTATAATATGACTGATATCAGAATACGCCTGCGACACATGCATCAGAAATCAAATAAATTCTTGATTCGCGTCAACACAATATTTCATATATCATAGAATATTACAATCGTCTCCGGTTAGTGTCGTTACTATTGTCCCCGAAGGCCCAATTTTTCCACGGCGCCATTTAATTCATTACTCTTCATATAAAAATAAGTTGCAATATGTACATATAATACCAAAATACCCGCTTTTTTAAAGAGATATATCAGTTAAAAAAGATCCAGAATTCCAACTAATAGTCAAAAAATTACGATTATTTAAACCTAGAAAAACTTATCTGGAACATGCAAAAACAGTTTATCGCCTACCAGCTGAACCGTTCGCCATCAAAGGTGGCGGCTTACTAACCTATGTACGGATACGCACGAGGCGAATTGTTTGTGGTATCCGCGCATGCGCAACTCTAATAATACTCTCGAAATTATGCCCGATGTTACAATTGTACCCTGTTACTTTTGTCCCCGGTCTATCCTACTGCGGGAGACGGTTTATTCCGACAGGTCCGAAAATAGTCACAAAAAAAAAAATGGGGTATACATTTGATGCGATATATGTTATCCGTAGAAATGTTGCCTCCTGATCATGAATCCGGTGTCAACATTTGGCCATCACGTCACATTTTTGTTTAACCCTCCGGCGGGCGCGCTACTGGAATTCCCATGAGCGGGCGCGCCGCGGCATTTACTCTGCATTTAATTCTTCACTTTTCTAGTTCACAAACAACCAAGAAAATATGTTCTATGTAGCAAAATAAATCAAAGGTACCAAGCTTATTGCTTAATTATTTTATTAAACTAAAAAAATATTGCTTAATTATTTTATTAAACTAAAAGAATATTGCTTAATTATTTTATTAAACTAAAAGAATATATGTATAAGCATATTGAAAAAAATTTAAACTGAAGAAAACAATATAAACTAAAATATAAACTTTTTTAAACAAAAATCATATTATTCAACTTCCTTTAACCTGTACTGTTCTATTGAACTAAAAAATATATATTTTTCGAAGCAAATACAAACCAAAGAAATATAGACTAAAATATAAACTTTCAAGAACAAAAAAAAATTAAATTATTCAACTTCCACATTTGTTCTCCCTGCTCACATTCTAGACACTTGACAATAATGTTACTGTGCTTCTTACAAGTATTTTTCCGACAATGTTGACAAACATAATACAAAAAATGTTTGAAATGAAAGACTCCTTTCAAGGACCCTTGTCTTTTTCCTATACTGAAAACTTTCAAAACTGTAAATTTCAGTTCCGCTTATCCTTGACGCAGAGTATTTTCACTAAATCGAGACGATTCTTCCATACATGTGCAATTATTGACAGAACCCAATAACACTTTCGTGCGTTGAAATGGATGTAAAAAAATGGATGTGATATTGTGTTTAATGACGATGAGGATGAACCAATAAAAATAGAATTTGAAGACTATTAATGGTATGTATTTCTCTCATTTGTATACTTAAACGATTGATATAAATAATAGTTGCTACAGATAGTTTGAAAGCAGAAAAGCAAACAATGAAATCATAGAACGATTTAGAAAAGATTTGGGACAATTCCTATGAAACTAGGACAGACAATGAAAATTTTCAAAGAACTTCTTCGCAGGCCTGGTTTTGCTGAACAGAAAAGTTTATTATAAATTTTTCAGTACAGTGGTCCCTCTATAACTCGCGCATTTCGGGGCTGTAAATTCGCAGAATTACGAGTTAGAGAAGCTTCGCTTCAGCCCCCACTCACCTCAATGGAGGCGTAACAAAAGAAAGAGACTGCGTGGTTTTTAGACAGAGAACACACGATAAGTTGCGCGCAGCTCTGCACTGAGGGACAAATTTCATAGAATCAACTAAATATTTCACTGCCCGGTAGCAACTAAATATTTCACTGGCTCAAATAATATTCGCTTGCTCCAACAAAATACTTTCTCGGCTCAAGTAATATATTTTGTTGAGAAAAAGTATGTCGTTGAGCCAAGAACATATTTTGTTGGAGCAAGCGAATATTATTTGAACCAGTGAAATATTTAGTTGCTACCGGGCAGTGAAATATTTAGTTGATTCTACGAAATTTTTCCCTCAGTGTGGTGAAATTGGGACCGTGCAGCTGCTTGGAGGGGATACGGCGAACGATCGTGCGCAACTAGTGGTGAAGCTTGAAGTTAGGTAGCACGTCTCTCCAAACATACCGGCTTCTCCTCTCTATATTTTCATGCGCACTGCTGTGCGCACTTCATGCTATGGCAGCAGTTATGGCGTCACGGGAGAAGTGGGGGCAATCGCTTCTCCTCTCGCGCGAGTTATGGAGGGCGCGAGTAATAGAGGGACCACTGTATCTGTATTAGTTTCAAAGATATTCTCAAACAGATCAAAAGACTTAACACGCATAGTACCTAGCGCGCCATGCCAATTCGTCCCGAAAGATGAAATTGAAGGAATCTCTCGGTTTTCACGAAGCCAGAGAGAAGTCGAAATCTTTCTTCTCACTTGCATTCATTCAGCTTAGGTGCTAACGCATGCGCGCTCCACCGGTCCGGTGCGAACGGAGCGAACGTATACTTATGTCCCCTTCGGCCCGTGGTTGTCAAATAAGAACTCACCCCAAAACTTTAATTAAGGTAGTACTATATCACGATATCGATTCATCTACGGAAATTCTGAAATTTTTTTCAGACGTAGATCTCGACAAAATAAAACATTTTTGTTAGTGAAAAAAAAATTATCTACCGTCGGAAAATAAAGATATTAAATTTTAAAGATGTGCATTTCTCCCATTTAACCTCATGTGTAAATGGGCATGCTTTGAAGTATTTTTCACATTTTGAAGCTAAAGCATCCACCGATTTGTTAAAAAAATTCAGACACATAGTTCTATATTCATAAAAAAATATATTAAAAAATAGGCAAGATCTACCGTTTAGTTATTGAGTAAAAAAATATAATGTAATGACGCTATCAATCACGTAGGAGGGGGAAAATTGAACGGAGAGAATGTGGCAACAGCATGTGACGTATTCAATAGCAACGGTAGCAAGACATAACCAAACAATAAATTTGTCAGTATAGTGATGAAGCGGTGTCGCCACGTTTTCGATGCGGACCTTACGATACTAGTGTGCGTGTATCCGTATATACGAAACGGGAATGTATTGAGACAGGGCTGTACGAATCTGTACGGTTGTGGTGCATGAAGAAAATATGAAACATTTTAGCTACAAAATTTATTCCTGTTTTTGTCCCGCAAAGGGTTACGAAAAACATTCAAACGAAGCTTCAATGAGCAAATTTTAGAAACTTTTTCCTGCAGAAATGAACATTTTTTCTACCCCCCTCCGGTACCGTTATTAGGTGGTGAGTCGAGCGATAGTACTACCTTAAGAGTATCTCGAACAATATAGCCTGTACGAAAAAATCACCCCGAATTTTTCTGAAGGTGATTCTACGAGGAATCGAATGGCGATTTTTAAAATTTTTTAAAATAATGTTATTGTACAAATTTTGAAATGTAAAAATTTTGAAGAACGATACTGCTAGTACAAAATTCTTAAAATAAAAAAAATTCTCTGAGAATGTAGATTCAACCTTTCTACGTGAACTGATAATAAAGAAAGTAACAAATATGCATTTTTCAATTTCTTACGATTTTTTAGTCTTCGAATTATTCCAACATCTTCATCCCCTCATAGCGCTTAGGATATTGCATAAAAATGAAAAAGTCATAGAACCTTTTTTACGTATTTTCACCTACTCTACAACTTTTATTTAAACAATTTTTTTCATTTTCTTTAGTCTTCGCGAAATATTTTAAAACAATGGTGTCCGGGGGTGGTTTTTATTGTTTTTCTCGGCTTCCGAGGGGTTGTGAATCTTGGGATTTTGGGGGTAGTTTTGAAACACCTTCATGTATCTTCAATCAAAAATTCAGCCAGGAGACTCAAAATGTTAGGTTCAGAGCTATTTTTACTGGACTATAAACGGTAACGATCTGGCTACAGCGTACGTGGAGGTATACGAGCAGAAGTACAGGCGCGTTCTCCCTCTTTCCCTCGTGCAGCGTTGCTACGACCCAGAGATCTTAGAAGACGTTCAACGCATGTACTAAACTATAGAACCACCATGTATGGCTGTGACTATACCACGCCAAAAGTTTCTTGCTGCTTCAACCGATAGTTGCTATACATCTTGCAGTACGGGCGTTGGAAATACTTTTGAGCATTACTCAAATAAGTCGAAGTATTCGTTAATAATAAATAATTTCACTTCAGCAAAATTTGGATAAAGTAGATCATCTTGTGGAAAATTTCGGTATCTTGCTAGAACCTTGTTTATATAAATTCTTGTTTAAATTAGTAATATAAACGGACATATGCGTCATTTATTGAGCATTAACAATATGAAAACTATGATTTTCTAAGAGAGAAACGTACTACAATCGGCGGTATCTGCATGCGACTATGATAGAACGTAGCTGTGTGATTTCAATCAAATCTAAAAATTCAACATAATAAAATTACTCTGAGGTTCATTGCAAGAAGTAAATAGACATACAAAATACATTCCAGAAGGATAAACACTCATGATTTGAAATTACTATGGATCCATGCAAAGAAGTTCCTCGGACTTTTTCCAACCGCCTTAAACTATAACGACAGATTTATCGGTGATGATTGTATAGCGCTTTTCATTTTTATGTATCATTGCATAAAATGATTACGCTTAAAGATGTAAAGAAAATCCATCCATCAACCTTCAATATAGATAGTGACTGCCTACATCCACATCTAATCAATTTATCAACTGCTATTTCTATAACTTCGCGGTTCGACTTCATTGTCAAAGTTACCCGTCTCGCCTTTGAAAATAGTTGAAGCAATAGGTAACCCAGCTTGAGAGTCTAGCCAGAAGATATATGTACAGCATGATATCAGTGCTTACGCTAAGTTACATTTTGTGTATGGGACCATTTAACAACTTTCCATAGTATCCCTTTTCGAATAACACATCTTTGACTGAGATTGAACGCCCATCTATTTCCCGTGCACTATCGCATGCAAGTTTTCAGGACTTTCTCCTTTACTCCGCATTTTCAATGTAACTACTTCGTGTATATAGAAGAGACAAAACCTGGAAAATGAAAGCCTCTCCGAGTAAAATGTATGCCGAGTGAGGTGTACACACCTCTGCCGGCATATCAAACGTATACATTGCGAGGCGTAATAGACATCCTTGTGAAGAACTGGAAGCTACGGAGTAATTAAAGCCTCATTTCATAGCTTGTCAGGACTGTTACTTCATCAGACAATATACCGTATGATGTATGTAGATAATAACATTTAAATTAAATCTCGTAATATCTACTTCTCAGAAGTAGGTATATCATCTTGTTGTATACTAAAGATACTCAGAATTGAACAAAATACGCCCTTTTCTCTCGTTATTTTTTTGCGAGTAGGTAAATGTACTAAAAGAGGCTTTTGTATCACTCAATTAGTTACATTAATTGTAATAAATAATAATTGACCTACACGATAAATATATTAGTCGCTGTCACGTTTTAATTAAGTTCCCGTCTCATTAACCATCGGATGCATAATATAATTTTCATAACATATTTACCGAACAGGGATTCCTTGCGGACCCGAAGTAATTTTGAATAATTTTACTATCTTAACGTATAAATGCTTAAATTTAATTTAACTTAACTTTTACTAGGTAATAATCAGGCCAAACAACAAGAATCACTACACGTCTGACGTTTCGGTTCCTCTTCGAGCCCTCTTCAGAGACGTAATACGTCATTACGTGTCTGAAGAGGGCTCGAAGAGGAACTAAAACGTCAGACGTGTAGTGATTTTTGTTGTTGTTTGGTCTGATTATTACCTAGTGAAAGTTAAGTTAAATTAATTTTAAATTACTACAGGCAACAGAAGTATTATCTTAAGAATTTGTTTAATGCTTAAATGGTAGAAGGAGTAGGGTGGTAGGAGGAGGAGAATGGAGGAAGGAGTAATGGTTGAATAAAATTGCAAATAATAATATTTAAATATTTGAAGTTATATGGTTTCGAGGAGGAAAAAAGATGGTTCCATTATGTTTCCTAGACTTCGTCGCGCGTAGCGTAGTTTATAGTACTTTATAACCATATTAACTGTCGGCCATTTAATCTAACTTTTTGTTGCCCTCGACGAGCTTGACGGGCTTGACTTTAGAAGTAAAGAAATCAATTTTCTTTTTTAAAAAAAAGCGGTAAGGAAAAATTCTTGAAAGTGATATTACTTACAGTTGATTCGATTACGCTATGCTCCTTTTCGTACAAAGTTGCAAAATAATAAATGAAGAGTTACATTACTCGTACTTCTGATATGAAAAGGTATTTAAAGAGTGGTCTTATCAAGAGGTAACAATCTCTTATTCGATCACAATCTATATGAAACTTCTAAAATACACACCGTAATCCAGTAAATATTATTTGTCTATTAACAATAATCTTCGTTGTTAAGAATTATAAAAATGGTCAAAAAAAATCGTCAAAATTAAAATCGAATGGGTTATGCGAATCTTGAGTCGCTGATTACAAATTTTCTTTCCGTTATACTTTTGTGCATTCACTGAAAAAATACATCGTTACATTGACAAAAAAATTGACTGAATCGGTTTAGTTGGTTTATATTATTTAAAGCAATTCAATATTTTCTTCATTTACGTAATTGTGTTCAATTCAATACCCATTCACTCATAAATAATATATGTTTAATCGCTATAAGTAAATATTTAGTTGCTACAACTTCACATATTTAGTCCGCCATATATGACTATTTTTGTAGGGTTGTGAACCTATTAAGTGTTCTTTTCGTATGACTAATATTTGCTCGTATTGATTATGCTTATACTCGTACTTACTATAAATAAATGAGTAATTAAGCATAATTTTCTTAACATAAACAAATATATTATTATCCTATCTAATAAAATCCAGCACGATATAATCGAAAGTCGTGGTCACCTATCCCCATTAGTTAGTTGATAATCGATATCGACATATTATTCGATAGTTAAAGCGGGGGAATTCAATTTGATAAAATTAGTGTTGAAGTAAATGTAAACGTCGTTATGAAATACGTTTTAGGCGCGCGCTTGCGCGTGCAAATGGTCTAGTTTCGATTAATTTAGGTCAACTAAATTTTCCAACCAAATTATTTTACAAGTATATTTATGCATGGCGACTACCCGATATTTTAAAAATTTGATGTGCCAGCTACCTTTTGCTTATAGATTTGGATTCAGCATATACAAATTAACAATAATCACAATATAGTTAGAAAAAATAAATTAAATCTCATCGCGCGTTGCGTATATTTCTATTATACAAAATCGAATCCAAATGTGATCGAAATTTATAGCATTACTACATATATGCATTACTGCATATTGCTACATATGTTATATAATCAAGAACCATTACAGATATTTTAAAACTGAATCCGACTCTGTAAGCAAGAAAAATGACTAGCACTTAAATTTTTCTTTAAGAGAGCAGTATCGCGTTAATCTGAATGAAATTTAGCTCACGTTTGTTAAAACTTTATTGTATTATAAAAAAATAATTAATACTAGCTAAAGATGTTTTACTACTAAATATTCGAATGCGTAGGCAAAATATGGTGAGCACGTCTAAGTTTTAATAAAAATGAAGTTAAAGAGTCGTAAATCGTGATAATTATAATTTTGTTAATTTTTTTTTAATGTAAGATGCTAGAATTAAATGGAAAACATTTTTGGAATTAGCTACCCGAAAATCATATAACCCATCCAGTGCCAATCCTAATGATGAAAGATATCATTTTGTAGATTAATGTAATCAGGCATCGACCAGTGATAAAAAAATTGAATTATACGATACCTATATCGAAAGATATATGCTAATCAGATCTTGAGAAAACACAACATTTTCAACAGAAAATGAAGTCAAACGAAAAAACGAAGAATTGTGCTATATGATGTACCAATTTATTAAAATATGGATCATCCTGTATATTTACACTTAGTATTATTATTCATGAGTGAGTATTATTTTATGATATTAATGATTTATTTAGTATCTATTTAATTATAATAACAATTTTATAATACAAATGTGTTCAAGTGAGGTGAGCAGCGCACCTTCTAAAAATTATTATTTCTTCGTGAAGAACAAAGGGTATTCTGTTTTTAACGATGCAAAATCAATGTGGACAATATAAGAAATGATTAAAGATAAACACAATATAAATCTTATGTCCGTAAAGATTTCTGTCGAAAATACGACTTGTGGGTTGCGCCAGGTACCTCTCTTGGGAATACGAGGTTTAATCTAGAATTACATTCGGGCCATTCTTTAGTTGCACAGGGATTGAAAACGATCGAAGCTATCTTTCGGTCTATGTCCATAACTACGCACAATTATAGTACATTTCTTATAATATCAAGTTCAGAAAATCTCATATTTTTATTCCTATAAAGAAGATCGTTTCTATAGAGAATAATTGTTTTGAATCTCTTATAGAAAATCTCTATTTTAATCGTGGAACGTTTATATAAAATTTGTTATACTTGGGAAATAAAAAGCTGCCTAATTCAATTAATTATTCGCAATTGTATATCCCCCAAATACATGGCCTAAAAGTATTTTATTATCGAGTTCGTGGACTGTTTATTATCCGTCTTCATTGAAATAGTATGTAGCACCCAATAAAAGTGTAGATACAAATATTGACAATGTGTTGAAATAAGCAATAGGTGTAATACAACGTTTGCATGATTATGTTATTCAAGTATGGAAAAACTTCAGTACGTGACGTATATTAAAATGCTTTTCAGCCCACCTGTACTCTTCGTATTCAAAAAAATATATATTTTACATCACTCTCTCTCAGCTTAAACTGTACTCATGGCTTCAGGGATATTTACCTATCACAGAGATTTCTATAAGAAATTTTCCTGACGTCTTAAAATTCCTAAAAATTTTATCAGATTGTAGCAAAGTCGTTTTGACGACAGGTTACGTCTGCTGAAATTTCAACTTTAAGACACTTTCACAAGATGTCATTCCGAGGAACGTCTTCTGAAAAATAAATATTTAGTACAAGCATATTAAATTCCACGCCTATATTAAATACAACTGTTAGACTTACATCGATTACACGTATGTGACAGCCATGCCTTGATTGGTTGAGTTAATGCTATACGTCTATAAAATAGTAGAAAATACGGAGCCGTATTTTAAAATTCAGTTTAATTATGCGTAGAGCATACGTTTAAAACTACAAAAGTATTAATTATAAAGCATTTCTAGATTTAATAGTAAGTTTACAATAGTTATATTGTATTTACCGATTATCTCCTACTGATATTTATGGACTAAGAACCTTAGTAGCTCTAGCTGCTAAGACTAAATACTTTTATCTTCCTTGCATTCACACTCCGTCTTCGAAAAGATATCTTCAAGATGATTGCTTGAAAATATATTATACTTAAAACGCGTGTTTCACGACATTCTCAAACTATTGACTACTTTGAGATATCTGTCAAACAGTAGTTAAAAACATTCTTAAAAAGACGTCTTCAAGATGCAATTTTTTAATTTATGGTACCAAGATTGTCTGTAGATATATAGATATACTATTTTCATTATATTCTACTACTATTATTCACTGTACTTACTTCTACTTACCTTAATCACATTAGCTACTGCACCTTATATATTGACCTTATCTTCTCATATGCTCACTGCACATTTTCAATGGCATAAGGGTTATTTTTTTCTAATTGTGATTTTTGTGGCCAGTCTTCTTGCTACCTTGGGGTATGAAGTATTGAACCAAATCCCTTAACCATATTAAAGATATAGTGATACTTGAAATATCTAAGTCCAATTTTCTAGTAAAACTTGGAACCATTCAGTATAAAGTCACGGAGAGCACCCTAAATGTCAGTACCGTGACATATCATAACATCATTTCATACTTTCTTTAATTATTTTCCTTGGCAATCCAATGTATGAAAAGAATATCAGCAATAAATACGATAGAGCATTACTAACTCTATGACGAAGTACAGTAGTTATATTCAAATAATATCATTTTTAAATCGAGAGACGGCCATCAACTTTTATCCTATGACTCTTGCATATTTTCTTATTTTGAGCTCTTCCCGCCAGTGCGCCATCTACTTTCTAGTTTACTAAGTTCTCATGATGGCATCTAGAAAAACACTTAATACGAAGTATTTACATTCATCATTTGATCTTCGGGATAAGAGGTTATCATACCAGTGCAAAATTGGTGGCAAAGAAAGGTGTTGCAAAACTTTTGGTCAGTACCTACCGTGGTATAGCGTATTTCTAATATTATAACGTTTTTCTGTCAAACTATCTTCAATTCTAATACTCTTTAATAACCTGAATCAGAATTCTATCGAAAATTTCCGAATTCGCAATAGTTCTAGAATGCTATTCGATTGAAGTTGAAATATCAGTATCGTAGCTGTTAGTACTGTGGTAATAAAAAATTTAATTTCAGTCTATCATTACTCTTTCCTCAGGATATGATGCGAATACATCAAATGGAATAGGAATCATCACCATCAAAGCTTCAAAATATTTAAACAATTGTTTTAACTACGTTATTAATTATATACTAGTTTTCTCTAAACGACATGGCTAATGCATAGAATAATGCCATTATTAAATGTTATAATATTAAATAAGTTAACAAATTCTATGAAAAATGTTTAAAATTAAATAAATCAAAAGGTGAATTAATATTATCTACCACTTTCTGCTTAATTTATTATAATGTCAGTATCGTGGATGTAATAAAAATGAAATTGTAATTTAACTAATTTATTATTTATTTATTTATGTTATTAATATTTATTTATTTACTTATTATTTTACGCAAGTTTTAATCCAAGTCATCGTTATTTTATGTTATAACGCGTTTTTCGTAATAATTGACGTCATTCACCAAGAAAAGCAAAAGTTATACAACGCATATATATATAGGAAACGCGAGAGGGGCGAGGGAAAGAGGTGAGTTAAGTGACTGCATCGCGTGCAAAGCCGGATATATCCACTTTTACAAATTTTTCGGGAGATAAGAAAAGCACTCTACATATATTTATTTAAAAAAATGGTACCTATTATTTTGAAAAAATAGTTTTAATTTAATGGGTTTGACTAACTGATTGACGTATATTTTTTGGTGCAAAAAGTAAACAACTCAGCGTTATTGGCAAAAAAACATTGGATATATCCGGTTTTGCATACAAATGACACATTGAGTAAAAAAATATTTATTTTTTTTAAATAAAAGATAAAAGAGAACCAAGTAAGTTATTCAAGTAGTAGTTGCAAAAAGAACAAAAGAAATTGAACATGTATTGCCGTCTCTTCGTCCAGGCGAAATTTGAATATAACCGGTTTTGCTCCAAAAATGTCGAAATTCACTTAACAATATTAAAGGGATTTATACGGGTTTGGCTGTAGACGAATATATGTATGCACCTATAAATATCACGACCTACACTCGGAAACCACCAAAACAAGATTTTGTGTAAAAAGTGGATATATCCGGTTTTGCACGCGAGCTCCTCAATTGAAATAGTATCTTATGTCATTAGGCGGTAATCCGAGGTTTTTTCAGACTGTGGTTAATTAGGTCGTAGCATGAGATATGATGGGAGGACGAGGCTCGCGTCTAAGGCGAGCCTCATCCCCTCACCATGTCTCGTCCTACGACCTAAACACAGTCTTAAAAATCCGAGGATTTCAGCCGAATGACATATACTATTTTTTCTCACGAATGCCCATTTTTCAAAACAAAACAAACAGAAGTATACACGGCTCATTTCACGTTGCGTTTATCAACTTGGAAAAAGGACCCACTTCGGACTATAAGCAATCTTTTAATAGCCTGCGGACCCCGGTCGGTGTCGCGCGGGAAAAACGCCATCTTACGGTCAAAAAATAGGCTGGAAAAGGCCTCGAAATGGGCATGAGTGAGAAAAAAACCATTACCTATATGGTTTATGGACAGCCCTCAAAGCATTACCTATATGGTTTATGGACAGCCCTCAAAGCATCAATACCTATCATGGTATGGTTTGCCTCGTTATTTTTCTCCTATAAAGGTTGTAGTAAAATGGTGTCCCCCATATAAATTTCTATTCTCATACCTACTCAACCTAAATATACCACAAGATTGACTATAAAGTAATTTCAATCTTGAAAATATCATCAGAAGAAATCGCAATTAGGAAAGAATCACCCATAAGGATATTTGCCCGATATCGAAATAAATAAATTCTTTATGACGCCCCTTCCCCCTCCTCATCCCTCCTTTTTCTCTTCTTCCCTCTCTCGACTACTACCTCTCATTCTCCCACTGCTTCGTCATAGAAGTGCTGTCGTGCCACAGCTCTATCGCACGTGTTCCTCGAAAGTTGCAAGTTTCTAGTGAATTTACGACGAGAAAAAAGTGACGTCATTCGGATGGGATAGTGAACAAGGGGGAGAGGGATTTTTTAACAGTAGAATCTATTATTAGATAAAAAATTAGGTATGTTTACGGTCTGTGTATTTATAATTATTTACCTAAAAACGAGTATAACATAATCAATATTATAATCACAATATATTCCAAAAATGTGTAATACTTATATCATGAAGTGCAGTAGTTAGAAAGTGTACATTAATAACAAACAATGTTCATAAGGAGAGGTGATTGCCATCAATCGGGGATCAGTATAACCAATAACTGATTTATTTCATGGTGACGTACATATCTACATCGACAGGTAGATGATCAAGAAGGATCAAAGAAAGCGGGCATACTCCTTTAATGAAGTAAACATATGTATAGTAAATGTAACAAATTGATAAAAACAAATATTGTGTAGTACAGAAGTTGTAGCAAGAGGTTCAATCCCAGATTTACTTTGAAATATTCAATATACAACCTGAAAAAGAAATAAATAGTGTGCGAACTCTGCTTAAAGTTTACTGTAAAAACATATTGGCATCGAAAGAGTTTCTGTAGATACTCGTATTTATGTACAGATTTGTGTGTCATTTATGATTCCGATTTTGGTAAGTTTAGAAAAATTGTACAGTTATGAATGAATTTTAATCCGACAAATTTGAATGATATTTAACAATAAAAGTCTCATTCAGGGTGTTCTAGAAAAATGGAATTCTCTGAATAACTGAACAAAAATTATTAAATTAAAAGTTGTAGGGTTTAGAAAATCACGTCCTCTAATGATCTCGATCTCGACTTTAGTACAAATTTAGCCATCATTTCAACGTCAACTTGAATATTTTTAATGTTAAATCCTTATTTTTGGCATTGAAATTGTCGATAGAGCGGAAAATTTTACATTTAAATATGTAATCATGTTAAGGTCAAAATGATTTTTAGGGGTCATTTGAGTGTATACATTTTTGCGGTCTCGAAATCCTCGTGGAAAAAAAATTACTTATGTATAACCAGGATTTTCATGCCTATTCTCTGATAGTGGGGACAGCCTTTTTCGAGTTTGACTTATGCTTATGCATATGTTTATAGCTACATAATTAAAAATGAATAGCATGTTTCTCCGAAACTCGGCGTTTCCGGACCCATATTCATAGGAACTTTTTTTCTTATTTTCATCCAAGAAACCCACCCTTGAAGTTTGTCGCAATGTTCAAGAATCACCCGGTTAACTAGATTTGGTTTTACTCTTTCCCCCTTATAAAAGATTACCAAAAGGGAAATATTTTTAGCACATCTTACTTCAACGTAAAATCCAAAAGTCTGACTTCGAAAAGACGCACATATTATTAAGAGTATCTTACGTCATTAGGCGGTAATCTGAGGTTTTTTCAGACTGTGTTTAATTAGGTCATAACACGAGGCATGGTGAGCGGACGAGGCTCGCCTAAACACAGTCTTAAAAATCCGAGGATTTCAGCCGAATGACATATTATACTATTTCTCACGAATGCCCATTTCTCAAAACTAAACAAACAGAAGTATACACGGCTCATTTCACGTTGCGTTTATCAGTTTGGAAAAGGACCCACTTCGGACTAAACAATCTTTGACAGCCTGCGGACTCCCGGTCGGTGTTACGCGGGGAAAACGCCATCTTACGGTCTAAAAATAGGCTGGAAAAGGCCTCGAAATGGGCATTAGTGAGGTAAAACTTTTTAAAGAGATTTCCCTATTCTATATATGGCGATCGTTCTTTAATGTATAATGTTCATCAACTCTTGTATCTTGCATTATCCGTGAAACGATGAGGTCCACTATCGGCCACATCAACATACAATAAACATTGCACAAGAATTATTAAATAACGTTCAAATGATGCATGGTGTACAAATCTTAAAACATCAATCTAATGAATACAATGATAATGGAATTCCAGTCATCGACAAATTAGAAAATAATAACGTAAAGGGAATGCATCATTTAACAGTAAAGTTAAATAATATAGAAAAAGAGTTAGGGTAGGTGTACCAGTTATAGCCATGTTTAAATGTCATGCCTTGTATTTTGTAAAGAATTAACATATCGTTACATTCAATGGTGCTAAATGAGAGATAGATGGTATAGTTTTCTTGCAGCAATTCATGAAAAAAGTATAACGATCTTTCCGTAAAATGAAAAAAAAAACCATAAAAAGGAAAAACTGCCGATTTTCCCTATTATAGCCACTCATCACCATTAATAACCAGGTGTATGTATTTGTGTTACGTCAGCTTATACTGTTTGATCAGCGATTTTAAACTTTAAGGTTTCTCGAGCGTTATACTAAAAATAATGAGAAATGCTTGAAAATGATTGCATTCGGTAGATTGAAGTAAAAAAAAATTCAGTTAAATTTTCAAGTCTTTTAAGAAGCTCGTTGCAAAGATTTTTGAAAAACGAAATGACGTGTTCTTATGGGTTATAACCAACAAACCGCGATATTTCTGAGAAAAATAGTGAAAAAATTCTGAAATTTTTTGAACAGCAAGTTTAATGAACTAAAATCATCTATACCAATTTTCACGTTCATTAAGAAGCCCGTTATTTTTTTTATTAATTGTTCTTTATAAATGTAACCTTTGATAAGTCAATGTGGCAACATTGCATGACGTACAGATGCATGACCAGATGTTTTGGGCTCCATTTTTGAACTCACAGATACACACATGCTACTACGTCAAACGTACGTCAAACGTCGCCACATCGCACGAAGAATATACTTTAGAGTGTTACTGTACTTCAGTTGACTAACTTTTAGCAGGGAAAAAGCTCCTGTACCGCTCGAGAAACCTTAAGGTATTTCAATGGTTTTGCGTTTTTCTTACGAATCTCATGAAATTTTGCCAATCAAAAGAGTGAAATATTACCCATCGATTCCCAAATTTTCAAAACGCTGAGCCATGTAGTTTAAAAGAAAATGTTAATTGAAAGTAGCATTTTCTACACTGACTTTCAATGGCTAACATGTAGAAAGACGGTACCTCAGTGACGTTTTGAGTTATAACTACAGAACCAATCTTACAATGTTAAAGAAAAACTAACGGCGAATAAAATGATATTATAGGATTATGTCACAAAAACTGGAAGTGCTGAGCCATATAGTTTCAGAGAAATTATAACTTAAAAACTGAGATTTTTCTTGAAACTGCAAAGTGGTGGGGACGAGTAATGGTGATGTGGCAACAGTGCGCACAGCTGATTTAGCCCTCTCATGTGACTATGGGACTCAGGTACTAGTAGTAGTACTTTTGCTACCGGAGAGGGG
Source organism: Xiphydria camelus (assembly GCA_963678675.1). Lineage (NCBI taxonomy): Eukaryota > Metazoa > Arthropoda > Insecta > Hymenoptera > Xiphydriidae > Xiphydria > Xiphydria camelus. The sequence continues at coordinate 12,092,030 of OY783197.1, forward strand.
ATAGCCAGTGGCACGGCGCGGCAGCACCCACTACGGCACGTAGCGGTATTCTAAGGAGAGAGAAGCACTGTTGCCACGATTATCGGGCCAGGCAGTGTATATGTGTGAGATACATTTGTATACAGGAGGTCTCTGTGTAGCAAGGAGCTCAGAGTACAGAGTTACTAAAAAATTTCGTTCGTGCGTAATACAGTTTGTGATCAGTTGTACTAAGTCCTGAAGCAAAAAATTTGAATACGACTGTCACCATTGAAATACCTTAAGGAGGCAATTTAAAGCACATATCTTAGTTATAAGACAAAAATCTGGGAAGTGGCTATAACTGGTACAGTGGCTATAACTGGTACGCCTACCCTACTCACTACTAAAAGATTGGATGTGACGGATTTGAATCTGTCTTTTCAAGCTGTAGTTTAAGGAGAAAACTACATTTCTCCAGCGTATACGAATACAAAAAATAGTAGTTTCACTATTTCGATAAATTAACTCAACAGTTCAACTTTTTACGGTATGATTAGATTCTTTTTGTCTGGTTGAAAGTGATTTATACTTTATTATACAATTTTTGTCGATAGAACGTTTAAAATGCATAGTCCATTATGAAACAGAATTAAAAGTAGGGCACATAGTGCATATAAAGGTAGAAGAAATCGAATTTATGTTCGTCAGTATACGACAAATTAGGACAATGTGCCATGTACCTACTAGACTATGCAGATAAACGTTCAAATTCATTAAAAACAATTATGTGAACAGAAGGCCAGTGACCAATGTACATTACTATTTGCAAAATATAAACAAATCTATTTATAAAGAGACAATATATTTACTGACCTAACGTAGGTCTACTACTATTCGACAGGGTAGAGCGAAAATGCTTTCGTGTGTCTGTCTGTCTATCTATCTGTCTGTTTGTTTCACGATACTTTTAAACGCTTTTACTGATCTTTATGAATAGTTTCCAGTCTGTACCTACCTTTTTCACTTCCCCAAAGGGCCCAGCGGAATAAGTATGTGAAATCTGCCCCCACGTGTATCAGCACGAAATGTGTATTATCGATAGGCACCTATGAGAAACTAAATCTCCTAAATTTTTAGCCCCCCAATCGCTGTAGGTGGGAGTTATGAGGGGGGGGGGGGGGGGAAGTAAAATCGAAAAACAGCTTTTTCTCCGGAACGACTCGACCGATTTTCATGAAAAAAATATATGTTACTCTCTCTGAAGAGCCAATTCCAAGAAAAATATCTTGAATTTTTTTTTTGAAAATTCGCCCAAAAAATGTATGAAGTTTTTAAACACTTTTTTTTTGTTATAACTAGCAGCCCGTCCCAGCTTCGCACGGGTAGATTGTGGATTGATTTTGTCCGTCCACCATTGTTTAAATACATTTTTAATACAAAACTTTTAGTATTTTTCCCGGGCTACGCAATGGTCATATTGGATTTGACCTTGACCATGACCTTCAAGGTTATATCAAGGTCAAATTAATTTTTTTTCACGTTCAAATGTGTCCTTGACCATTTTTTTCATGTTACCTTTATTGTCAGCGGAGGTCAAATTTAGGTCAAGTATAGTTCGACTTTTTGAACACCCTGTATAAGATTTACTAACTCAGAAACCTTCGCGGATATGCGTCCAACTGTTCCCCAAATTTTCATCGCAATCGGATGAACGGTTTAGGAAGGCATAATAATCATCCATACCGGTACTTTTTGAACACCCTGTATAAGATTTACTAATTCAGAAACCTTCGCGGGCATGCGTCCAACCATTCCCCAACTTTTCATCGCAATCGGATCAACGGTTTAGGAAGGCCTAATAATCATCAGTACCGGTACTTTTTGAACACCTTTTATAAGATTTACTAACTCAGAAACCTTCGCGGGCATGCGTCCAACCATTCCCCAAAGTTTCATCGCAATCGGATGAACGGTTTAGGAAGGCATAATAATCATCCGTATCGGTACTTTTTGAACACCCTGTATAAGATTTACTAACTCAGAAACCTTCGCGGGCATGCGTCCAACCATTTCCCAACTTTTCATCGCAATCGGATGAATGGTTTAGGAAGGCATAATAATCATCCGTACCGGTACTTTTTGAACACCCTGTATAAGATTTACTAACTCAAAAACCTTTGCGGGCATGCGTCCAACCATTCCCCAACTTTTCATCGCAATCGGATGAACGGTTTAGGAAGGCATAATAATTATCAGTACCAGTACTTTTTAAACACCTTTTATAAGATTTACTAACTCAGAAACCTTCGCGGGCATGCGTCCAACCATTCCCCAACTTTTCATCGCAATCGGATGAACGGTTTAGGAAGGCATAATAATCATCAGTACCGGTACTTTTTGAACACCTTTTATAAGATTTACTAACAATAAGAAACCTTCGCGGGCATGCGTCCAATCATTACCCAAAGTTTCATCGCAATCGGATGAACGGTTTAGGAAGGCATTTGATATTACCTTAAAGGTCACGGTCAAGGTCAAATCCAATACGACCACTGGGTAGCCAAGGGAAAATCCTTAAAGTTTTGTATTAAACATTTTTCTCTAAAATGTTTTCCCGCTGAGATAATCGGCCGTATCGGGACTTTTTGAACACCCTGTATAAGATTTACTAACTCAGAAACCATCGCAGGCATGCGTCCAACCATTTCCCAAAATTTCGTCGCAATCGGATGAACGGTTTAGGAAGGCATACGAGACATACAGACAGACAGACAGACAGACAGACAGACAGACAGACAAACATTCATTTTTATATATAGATAGATAATCGAAACTACTCCAATTCTTTTCTCATTTTTTTCTTTGGAATGTCCTTAATAACATAATTTTTCCAATTTCATCGGAAGTGTACCTCACTGAAAAATATTAATAAATGTACACGGCTCATCACCTACCTTCTATATACAGTGTGTCCGTAAAGTCCCGCAACTTGCAGTTATTTCGAGAACGGAATATTTTTTCAAAAAACGCCCTGACACGTCAACTTTTTTATTTTCCTAGCAATGTTTTGGCCTAGGTAGTTTTTCCAAAACTTGCCGCATGAAGGCGCCACGATCGATGTTATTTTTTCTTAAATTGCAACACCTATTTTTTATTGCATTTTTGGGTAGCCACTGTTATCCTGAGTACAGCGGTGTGCCACGTGTGGGGGGTTACATGAGAACATTTTTGAGAAAATGCAGGTTTATTATGACAAAGTAGGTTTTCGTATTTTGGCAAACTTGACTCGCTGCGACCGCTGAAAGAAAAAAGTAATGAAGAAAAGTTGATAAGAGTAACCAATTAGAGCAGTTGCTCGAAGTGGCCACCGTGAACTGCTTGGCAGTGGGCCATTCTCTCCACAAACGAGCGCTGTACGTTCGCTAGTACCGCTGGAGTGATCATCTGGATTTCGACTCGAATGCGATGTCTCAGGTCTTCCAAATTTTGAGGCCTGTTTACATAAACGCGGCTTTTAAGATGTCCCCATAAAAAAAAGTCTAAAGGGGTCAAATCAGGTGATCGCGCTGGCCATTCGATTTGACCCCTTCGACCTATCCAGCGATTGGGGAACAGCTGATTTAAATAATCTCTCACTAGCAACGCATAGTGCGGTGGTGCCCCGTCTTGCTGGAACCAGATCTGAGGATCAATTCCACCCGGCTGTGGCGCTGAAAATCTTTGAACGAGAGCAGGGACTACCTCATTTTGCAATAGTTCAAGATAACGTTGTCCAGTCAGATTACCTTCAATAAAAAACGGCCCTATAATTGTATTTCTTACAATGCCCGCCCAAACATTGACTTTTTCTGGATGTTGGGTATGTGCTTCCTCCACCCAGTGAGGATTTTGATCCGACCAATATCGACAGTTGTGTCGGTTTACCGTGCCATTCAATGTAAAAGAGGCCTCGTCAGAAAAAAGAATGTTGCCAGCAAAATTCGTATGTGGATTATTACAAAGTTCTTGTATTATTTCGCAAAATTCAATTCGCCGATCGAAGTCGTCGTCTGACAACTCCTGAACTAATTTTACCTTGTAAGGGTGAAATTTGTTTTTACGGAGAACCTTATGCACTGACGTTTTACTTATGCGCAGATCCCTGCCCGTTTGACGACATGACGACTGAGGGCTATCCTGAACTGCCAGTAAGACGTTCAGCTGATCATCCTCGGACAAAGATGGTCGGCCTGATCTTGGCAAGTCTTTCACATGACCAGAAGCCTCAAATTTTTGCAGTAGCCTACCTACTGTAGATTTTGATATTAGCCTATCAAGATGCGTTTCATTAAACAATGTGCAAACTTGGTCATAGGTTCTTCTTCGATCACCGTAACCGACCATCATTAGAATCTGAATCCGATCAGTCTCGCTGAGAAAATTAGCCATATCGATAGGTTTGACAAAGTACAAGGCTACTAGAGAGTCTTCAAAAAGACTGATTTACCGAGTTTCAATGAAACTCGAAAAAAAAGCGATAAGCTGAACAAAGCAGAAAGCAAAAAGCGCAATAAGTACGAGAGAGCAGGTATTAGGCAGTCCAATCTCATTGAGAGTTGAGAAAACAATGCGAGTCAAAACCGCAATAAGGCACTGAATCCTTATGAAAGCCAACGGCGCATGCGCGCTCCTCCAAATAAGCAGAGGTGGCCCTCCCCCTTCTTTTACAGCGGTAGCAGCGATTCAAGTTTGCATGAAAACCTACTTCGTCATAATAAACCTGCATTTTCTCCAAAATTTTCTTATGCAACCCCCCCACACGTGGCACACCGCTGTACTCAGGACAACAGTGGCTATCCAAAAATGCAATAAAAAATAGGTGTTGCAATTTAAGAAAAAAATAACATCGATCGTGGCGCCTTCATGCGGCAAGTTTTGGAAAAACTACCTAGGCCAAAACATTGCTAGGAAAATAAAAAAGTTGACGTGTCAGGGCGTTTTTTGAAAAAATATTCCGTTCTCGAAATAACTGCAAGTTGCGGGACTTTACAGATACACTGTATATATGATATACATTGTACACTCACTACAAATGAATTTTTCCACTTTTATGATAATTCGGCATATGATAATTGTTAATTTTTTGGAACAGTCTTTCGATGCTATTATTTATTTATTTATTATTATTTCAATGCTTCTTTTACTATGAACGAGCTCGCATCTCACGATACGGGGTGCTTCATTTCTGTAAGTCTTCTGGCCTCACACTTATAAATACTTACATATAGTTACAAATACTCGATGAAAAAACAATTTTAATCCTCGTCACTGTTTTCATCTACTACTGGAACGATTCCATTTTTCATGAACATTTTACTCAGTATTTCAGCTGGTCGAATAATTTTTGATGCGTATCTTGCATTTGATAAATAATATACAATAGCAGCAATGTGAGAACAGCAGCCAGCTGTTCTTCTGCCATTAGCACATTCATATGCATAGTTTATTATGCCAGAAATCCCAATACTATTAGGTTTGTACCTAATGAAGCATCTATATGATGTCCGAGAAATGTGTCGAGATGGTACTTTGAATTTGAGCACATTTGGTTCAGCCATCACATATTCGAAAACATCTTTTCCATCTTCATCTATCATTTCGGCTAAATACGATACAGCTTGGGAAAGTTGGTATGATCCAGTAAAAAGAATCTTCAATTCCTTTTCGGTCATTTCTGGAAAGTCAAGGATTTCGTCAGAAGTGAGTTTTGAAAAGAACTTTTCGCCGGATCCAACTTTTCGTCTCTGCCTCGGTAGCTAGATCATTTTCCGTGCCATTCTGACTGTGCATCCTTTCTAAAATTTCATCCGTGTATTCTACATCAGATTGTAGCCTTTTGCCGTACGAGTTATTCAAAAATGAGGCAATTCTAAAATAAACTCCAACTTTAAGTATCAGTTTGTTGTCGATTTTGTGATCTAGAAGACGATATTTTTGTTTGAGATTGCCGTGAACAGATTCAACCACCCAGCGAATTTTAGTCGCAAAACGAGATTGGTTAGATTCTTGAGACGTTAATTGCTTGCACTTCTCTTTCAAACCAGGTATCAATACTCCAAAATGTTTATCTTCGAGGTATTGTTTTATATCTCGAAAACCGCGATCGAGTACAAACATATCTTTCTTTTCTAGTAATGCGCATAAACCATTCTCGTCTTGAATAATAAATTCTAGAATTTTTGCATCATTTTCATTGGCAGGATAAGGTTCGAGCATATCTACTATGTATCCATTAGTAGTACAATCGTAAAAGGCTTGCAAAGAGGAACTTTCTTTTGGCCAGAGAAAGATTTTCTTTGGTATTCATTATTTGTACCTACTTTTTTGGTGTCGTGCATAGGTGCCATCACAAATTAAAAATAAGGAGTCCGCGTTGAACAACTTTTTTGCGATTTTCGTTGTATGGTTTTTCAAAAGGTCGGCTCTGTTAATACTTTTAATGCCGAAACGAGTTGGTAAGATATCATTTTCAAATGATGTAACTGCGCTAGCACAGTAATCTGAAATCGTCTGTTCATGTTCTATACCTAATATAGAAGCTAACATCTTGTTGGAATTTCCGGTTCGGAGTTTGAAAAGAAATACAATATGAGGGCTTGCATTATAGACCGCGACTCCCTATTTCGCATGGAAACCATCATGTCTCTCAGTTCAATAAGATTGTCCCAAGATAGTCCTGTAAATACTTGAATTTGCTCTTCTGAAATACTTGAATCACCAAATTTATCATACAACGTTGAATCACATTTCAAAGAAAAAGTTTCCATTATCTTTGCTAAGTCTGAGACACTGAGCTTAGAAGTATTACAATGCACTTTTAAGTTGTTTAGATCCTCTTCGTAAAGCCGGTTCTTAATCAGATGAGTTCTACAACATCTATTCCCAACTGGAATAAAAATTTTTTTCTTCCTGTAACATTGCATTCGTGCTTCGTCAGGAACTACAGTGATATTGTTTGTGGAAAAACATAAACAACAATATTTATGAGTAGCAACCGTTCTTTCAATCGGAATTTCAACGTACTCCTCAGTTTCATTTGTTTAAGCGTTATTTCGAATACTGATCCATCAGACGATGATACGCTTTCTGAATCTGAGTTCTTTTTTTCCTGTGTTTCTTGTAAATAGAAATTCCACATTTATATATTACATAACATATCGTTCACCTTCACCTGCCTACCAAGTACAGCAGCATTAGTTTCTGCTTCAGTAGCATTACTGACCATTTTTGTTCTGCCTGGAATTCGTTTCAAATCAGTTGCGTCGTATCCAGTACATATTAGTATTTTTCGCGACTTCGGCATGTTTAGATAGCAGTAATGTTTGATGACATTCAGTCAAATACTTAAAGTAAATAATAAATGACAAAATGGGAAAAGTAGCAATGATCCGAACGTTCACGAGTCACGACAATGAGTAAATCAGATCTGCAACGTCAATCGACTTATATAGCCATGGGAACATTCTCTCTCCACTTGTAGTACTTACGCCTTATTGATACTTATCAAAAATTATTCGACCAGCTGAAATCACTATCAGTAAAATGTTCATGAAAAATGGAATCGTTCCAGTAGTAGATGAAAACAGTGACTAGGATTAAAATTGTTTTTTCATCGAGTAATTGTAACTATATGTAAGTATTTATAAGTGAGAGGCCAGAAGACTTACAGAAATGAAGCACCCCGTATCGTGAGATGGGAGCTCGTTCATAGTAAAGGAACCATTGAAATGATAATAAATAAATAAATAATAGCATTGAAAGACTGTTCCAAAAAATTAACAATTATGATATGCCGAATTATCATAAAAGTGGAAAAATTCATTTGTAGTGAGTGTACAGTGTATATCACATATATATATATATATATATATATATATATATATATATATATATATATATATACAGGGTGTTCATTTTAAAACTTACCACCCACGTTATCTGCGTAAAGAGACATATTTCTGAAAATCGCCGAGACACGTCAACAAAATTATTGAGGGGGAACATTTTTTATAAAAATTCGACGCCCTCCCCCCCCCTCAACCACCTGACTCCGAGGGCGGTAACCCCAATATTCTTAAATGGAACAGGGGGTCGAGTGATACCTCATTTTAACGTCAAATTTGAAAAGTAGGACGTCAAAATGTACACAATTAAAAGCCCTTTAAAATGAGGTATCACTCGACCCCCTGTTCCATTTAAGAATATTGGGGTTACCGCCCCCGGAGTCAGGTGGTTGAGGGGGGGGGGGCGTCGAATTTTTATAAAAAATGTTCCCCCTCAATAATTTTGTTGACGTGTCTCGGCGATTTTCAGAAATATGTCTCTGTACGCAGATAACGTGGGTGGTAAGTTTTAAAATGAACACCCTGTATATATAGAAGGTAGGTGATGAGCCGTGTACATTTGTTAATATTTTTCAGTGGGGTATACTTCCGATGAAATTGGACAAATTTTGTTATTAAGGACATTCCAAAGAAAAAAATGAGAAAAGAATTGGAGTGGTTCCGATTAGTTATAACATAAAAAAATTGTTTAAAAACTTCATAAATTTTTTTTTGGGCGAATTTAAAAAAAAAATTCAAGATATTTTTTCTTGGAATTGGCTCTTCAGGAAGAGCAACATATATTTTAGTCACGAAAATCGGTCGAGCCGTTCCGGAGAAAAAGCTGTTTTTCGATTTTAATTCCCCCCCTCATAACTCCCTCCCTATAGCGATTAGGGGTCTAAAAATTTAGGAAATTTAGTTTCTCATAGATGCCTATCGATCGTATAAATTTGGTGCTGATACACGTGGGGGCAGATTTCACATGCTTATTCCGCTAGGCCCTTTATCTATATAGAACATCTTTGAAAACGCTTCGGTGCAACCGTAACGTGTGACAGCGTACATTCATCTGCATGTATTTTCACTTCCATCCAGTTGTCCATCCATCCCGCCGTGACACAGCACAATGTGGCAGAGTCTGATGGGTGCCGCAGCGACAGAACTGACCCGTGAGACACCGGCCTTAGCATTACTTAAAGCGTATTATGAGGAGGTTACTCGAGTCGAGTTAAAAATTTAAGATGGCGGATCTAATATGGCGGACGAGATTTTCGAAAATCGACAGGTTCATACCAAATTTGATATAGGGTTTTTTTTTCAGTCGCTGATGACCAATATAAAGTTATATTTACAAAAGTTCAAAATTTTCGAAAATTTCGTCCGCCATATTGGATCCGCCATCTTGAATTTTTAAAATCTGACTTCAGATTCATGATCAGCGATCCAAAAAACCCCCTTATACCAAATTTGGCATGAATCCGTCGATTTTCAAAAATCTCGTTCGCCATATTGGATCCGCCATCTTGAATTTTTGAAATCCGACTTCAGATTCGTGACCAGCGACCCAAAAAAACCCCTATAGCGAATTTGGTTTAAGTCCATTAACTTTTTGAAAATCATGATCTCTTGATGGTTTTTTGAGATTAAAAAAAAATGTGACGTGATGGCTAAATTTTGACACCGGATTCATAATCAGGAGGCAAAATTGCTACGGATAACATACATGGTGACATTTTGAAAACTTGCCACCCCAATATCTCCGAAAGTTACAGATTTTCTAAAAAACAAAAATACGGTTTCGGCAGTGGAGAGGGGGAACCAAAATGACATAATCGGAGACGCACCCACTCCAACCCCCTTAGGGGTAGCTCCCCCAACTTTGTAATCTTAAATAGCAACCCCCCATGTGTGATACAGCGTTGGAAAGCTCTTTAAAAATGCTTTACAACAACACCAAATTTTGGTACCTTTCGATGAGTAGTTTTCGCGCAAATCGAGAAAGAAACTGCCAGAAGTAAGTTTTGTCAATTTATTTATTAAAGGTCAATTATGTTACAATAAATTTTCGAAATGATTTCCATTATCTGATCTTACTCCCTGCGATTTCTTCTTATGGGGACATCTGAAATCTGTTGTTTTTCAAACTCAACCAGCAAGCATTAACCAACTGAAACAGAGAATTATGCAAGAATGTCGCAAAGTTTCAAGAACAACATTTGAAAAAGTCCGAAAAATCAATGGAAATCATTTCGAAAATTTATTGTAACGTAATTGACCTTTAATAAATAAATTGACAACTTACTTCTAGCAGTTTCTTTCTCGATTTGCGCAAAAACTACTCATCGAAAAGTACAAAAATTTGGTGTTGTTGTAAAGCATTTTTAAAGAGCTTTCCAACGCTGTAGCACACATGGGGGGTTGCTATTTAAGATTACAAAGTTGGGGGGGCTACCCCTAAGTGGGTTGGAGGGGGTGCATCTCCGATTATGTCATTTTGGTTCCCCCTCTCCACTGCCGAAACCGTATTTTTGTTTTTTAGAAAATCTCTGTAACTTTCTGAGATATTGGGGTGGCAAGTTTTCAAAATGTCACCCTCTGTATGTATGATATTATGTATCTACTACATATTATCGAATTATATCATATTAATTTTTGTACTTGAAGATATACAGGCCAGCATATACAAAGTAGTAGTTACCAATCCTTATTTCGTCGACAAACTGCAAATCTTTATTACTAAATTGGACAAGTAGCGATTAACTGATTCTCAAGTTGGCCAATAAATATTCTGCCCAACATTATAATATTAACATTTGTCGACGAGATAAGTCTTAGTAAAATGAAATATACCTCGTACGAATCTCCTGAGCGGATTACCTCGCATATACCTAATTTTAAATAATTCCCAATAACTTGTACTGCTTTAAATAATTAACACAGATCGGTAACTGCTTTATTATGTACATTACTTGCCCAACAAATCAGTTGACTATATTCAAAATTCACGGTATCTAATTTAGTCTAATTGTAATATGCTCATCAAAGAATAATAATTTCTCCAGGTACTGTTATAGTATATTAATACATGTACCAATGTTGAATATTGGTGGCCTGCTTTCGTATTCGACCTCGGTCACACTTCTGCTACATTTGATCCAGTGATTTTCGCCCGCACTCTCGCATCTCCTATCTTGCCCAGCCTGAGAAACTCTTGGTAGATAGGGGTACTTGGTACTATACATTCGAATATCAATACTTTTTAGAGGAGGCGGGGCGAAACACGACGTTCAATTTCTGTCGGGGTTATTATCGATATAATTTGGAGTGGATACATTTTCGAAGACATCTTTTTAAGTACAGGGGAGGAGGCGAAATGCGGTTAGCTGATTTTGTTGGGCTTTCTAAAGTGAAAATAATTTTTAGTGTTTCAATTCTTTAAGGAGCCCCGCATAGTCTTTAGTGTATTTTTTTAGATTTTTAATGTATTAAGTTGGTGAATAAATTTATAGGGTTTTGTTTTCTTTTATCCTACAACGATTTTTTTGCTTTTCAGCAAAGTATTATTTTATACTAAAAGAGCACTTTCTCCTCTACAAGACTCTAATAATCGTTCTTTTGAATAATTTCATTTTTCATTATTTTTCATTCTTAGAAATGGAATATCCAGGAGACAAAAATCAACATTTTCGACAGCTGCTTTTCTTCGCTTTTCATCGAGGTCAAAAAGCTTTCACAGCCGCTCGGTACATTTGTGACGTGTATGGAGAAGGTGCCATAAGCGAGTCTCCTGCGCGGAAATGGTTTGCAAAGTTTTAAAAAAAAGCGATTTTCTTTGTTGATTTCCGTAAGCTTGTGAGGCACCCAGGTTCCCAATTTTTGGACAAATTCCATCGAGTAAAGATGATTCAAAATTGTCTAATGATCGCAGCTCATTTTTTCGGCTAATTCACGACTTGTTTGGCGACTGTCGTCCTCCTCCAAAATTGTTTTGAGACGTTCCTCATCGAACTCTGAAGGTCTTCCGGTGCGAGATGTGTCGTTGAGGTCAACCTTGCCTCTTTTGAATTTTGCAAACCATTTCCATACGCGTCGCAAATGTCCCGAGCGGCTGCGGAAGTTTTTTGACCTCGATGAAAAGCGAAGGAAAGCACCTGAAAGGTGTCGAAAATGCTGATTTTTGCCTCCTGGATATTCCATTTCTAAGAATTAAAAATAATGAAAAATGAAATTATTCGAAAGAACGATTATTCACTCATTCTGCCATACTTATCGCTGTTATCTGATATCTCATAAAGTCCACTCCAGTTTTAAAGTACCGATCGGTGGTATAATAGCAGCCATTGATGTCTAAAATGTACCGAACAGCATGAATTCAGTTCCAAACTCCGTAAATTTGTAACCGTGCAGATACATGTTTCTTGTTTATGTAAATTATTGATTTGCACTGTTTGTTAATACCGCCATCGTGGCTGAAAATTGAACCTCCTACGAATTACTTAAAATTTTTGTTCACTTCGTCGTCCCTTCCACCATATTTAAATTGTTAATAATTTAAATAATTATCGATTTGCGCTACACGATAACATCGTAGCGACTGAAAGTTCGTTGGATCTCTCACCGTTTTTGAGATATTCGCATTAATTGATTGTATAAACAAATTATTGGCTCGTACTGTCCGGTAATAAAATCGTAGTTGAAAATTCGACTTCCTACGTATCGTCCCAAAGTTTTCTCCCCCTCCTCATATCTCACCATTTCTGAGATATTTACATAAATTAATTGTTGAAACGAATCGATCTGTTCGGTAAAACCATTGCGGTTTAAAAATTCAATCCCCTTTGTAACTGCAAAATTTTCTTCGTTTCCTCGTATCTCTTACCGTTTCTGAGATATTTGCAAAAGCTTATAGTCCAAATAAATTGTTAAACAATTTATAGACTTTCTATATGCGGTAATACCATCGTGCTAAAGTTTAACCCCCTGGACGAACTCCGAAATTTTTTCCGTTTCACCGTACCTCTCACCGTTTCTGAGATACGAGGGTCATTTGATCAGTTTCCGGCCTTATTGTCAAGCAGTCATGACAGAATTTAATTCTTGCTATCGTCTGATAAATGGCATTGATACATGTATCTCATACAAATTTCAAGTCATTTCGATCAGTACTTTTTTTTGCTCATGGCACTTTTATAAAGTTGACAGATGTTTTCTGTTGTGACAATGGTGATCAAGTTCCTTTATTTAAAAGGAAAAAAAACTGAGGAAATAAAAAGCGAGGTAGATTCAGTATACGGTCAAGTGTCCCCTTCGTACACAACCGTCAAACATTGGGTAGCTGAATACAAACGTGGCCGTACCAGCATTTTTTATGATGAACACACATTTTGGGCGCCCAAAAACTGTTTGAACTGACGAAATTGTGGACTTAGTGCATGAAACTCTGATGGAACATCGTCGATTGACCGTGAAGGAGATTGCTGAGGCTTCTAAGATATCACATGAACGGGTGCACTAGATTTTGCACGAGGATTTGGGTATAAGAAAATGATCCGCGCGCTAGGTGCCGCATTTGTTGTATACGCTGTAGACCGGTATTTTTCAGATCGATAAAAAGAATTGTTTTCTGACGACTTGAAGGGTTGGGAGAAACGATGGATTAAATGTATCGAGTTGCGAGGAGACTATGTTGAGAAATAAATTTTTTTATCTTGAAGTATGTGTTTTTCCTAAAAAGGCCGGAAACTTTTCAAATGACGCACGTATTTGGAAAAGTTTATTGTTTAAATAATGTATCGACTCGCGCCGTTTAGTTACTAGTATCGAGTTACTAGTGGAATATATAGGATCTTTCTCTTGTCCTGTGAACCTGGATAAACAAATTTATACTTCAAATTTAATTAATGTTTTATCTCGGCGCATTGGTTGATACAAAGATTTTATATTCTTAGCGTATAAATTGATACGAATATATTATTAGCGCCATCTAGAAGTGTGCTAGGGAAAAGGAACTTCTAAAATCAACATTGAGTTTTCTCTCATGTGCCGGAGACGACGAAAAAATTATTACTTAAAAAGTAAAAATGCTTAACCTTGAGAAAGAACGTATCTTTCGAACCCCTATTATAGCCCGGTCAAAATAGACATTCACCGTTGCATAAATTCCCAAGAAGCTAAAAATTTACATGAACGTTAGAGATACCATTATAATGAAATTGTGAAAAGTCCTCATCGATCCCGTGTGTACAAAAAATTTTATGCTAGGTCAAAGTTCGCAAAAATGGGTTTCTTTTTATTTATTAGCGAAACGGTTAGTTTTATGATAAAAATAGGTCAGACCAAAATTGTGTAGATCATGCAATTCTCTACAAAAATGGTCTGTACACTTTTTTCTTAAGATTCACCATTTCTGAGAAAAAGTCATTCTAAAGTTGTATTCTCCATAACATGCGTGACTACACTGCCTATGTACATCATCGGACGTATACATTAATATTAAATGATAATTCTAAAGGCGCGTCCTCACTGAGTCGACAGAGTCTATCGACAATGTCGACTCAGTGAGGACGCACCTTTAGAATTATCATTCAATATTAATATATTAGTCACGCAGACTAATATTGGGTTGGTGCATAATTATTGCGGCTTTTTTGGCAGCTTCTTTTTCTTTAAAAATTGGCATTTTGTTTATTGTTTTTTCATTAAAATAATCTTCTCTATTTAATTAATAAAATTCGTGTCGAAAATCATGTCCATATTCGTCATATTATGCTCTACCACTTCGAGAAAGATGGAAGGCGGCACAGTCATTTCGCGATCTCAACGAACTTTTCGGCGAGGGAACAATCAGCAAAAGTCAAGTTGAAAGATGGTTCAAAAAGTTCAAATCGGGCGATACAAACATTACAGATGAAGAGGGAAGAGATCGACCATCTAATTTCAACGACCAGGCACTTTTGGCAGCCGTGGAAGAAGATGAAAGCTTGACAATACGAATGCTGGCCGACGACTTTGATGTGGATCATTCGACCATTGTTCGTCGTCTCAAAAAGCTCGGAAAAGTATGGAAATTAGCTGTATGGATTCCCCATGAACTCTCCGACCACAACAAAGCCGAACGTGTACGAATTTTCACTGATTTGCTGCAGCGAAATGAGCAAGCACCCTTCCTGAAGAATCTCGTCACTGGAGATGAATCGTGGCTTCTTTTCAAAAACGTCGTCTTCTTCCACGGCTGCCAAAAGTGCCTGGTCGTCGAAATCAGATGGTTGACCTTTTTCTTCGTCATCTGTAAGGCTTGTATCGCCCGATTTCAACTTTTTGAACTATCTTTTAATTTGGCTTTTGCTGATTGTTCCCTCGCCGAAAAGTTCGTTGAGATGTTAAATATTAAATATTTCCATAACCGACCTTCGGTGGACGGATACCCATACACGGCCGGATACCGGTGCACTCACGGTATGACGAATATGGACATGATTTTCGACACGCATTTTATTAACTAAATAGAGAAGATTATTTTAATGAAAAAAAATGAATAAAACGCCAATTTTTAAAGAAAAAGCCGCCAAAAAATCCGCAATAATTATGCACGAACCCAATAGTTTTACTTATATTATACGTCCAATGATGTACATAGGCAGCGTAGTCATGCATATTATGGAGAATACAACTTTAGAATGGCTTTTTCTCAGAAATGGTGAATCTTAGGAAAAAAGTATAAGAACAATTTTAGTTGAGAATTACATGATCTATAATTTTTGTCTGAACTATTTTTATCATAAAACTAACCGTTTCGCTAATAAATCCAAAAAACCCATTTTTGCGAACTTTGACCTTGCATACAATTTTTTGCACACACGGAATCGATGAGGACTTTTCACAATTTCATTATAATGGTATCCCTAACGTTCATGTAAATTTTTAGCTTCTTGGGAATTTATGCAAGGGTACCCCTATTTTTTAGGCTAACTTGACCGGGCTATTAGTCGATTTGATTGAATATATAGACTCGATTGAAAGCACGAGTCGCAAATAATATGTGAAAGTAACTTTGTAACTCGAAACTTCTTAATTACTGATGTGAGAAATGAAGACCTCGTTACAGGTATAAACTATGCACGGAGTAAATATAGCCCCTCTCTCTCTCTCTCTCTCTGTAAGCCTCGTGCCGGGCGCTACATTTTTGGTCCTTGGCGCGAGACTCTATCGAGGTTCGTGATCGATCCGTTGTATATCGCTGCTAAATTTCTTCTGATTTGTTGTACGACTGCTGCCGTGCCGTGCTGACCTCTATCGAAGGAACGCGTGGAGGTATGCAGAACTTCTGATCTACTTTCAGATCGAACGACGACGACGACGACGACAAAGACGATGACGAAAATTAATCACGAGATATTACGCGAGCCGATATTTGTCGAATTAATGATACTGGGTAGGGCGTACCGAATGATTTTTATATAGGCTTAATAGAATCATGGTTCTAAAATAATGTAATAAAACTTTTTTTGCTTATCGAAAAATCGTATTTCCTGAGAAATTAATACCTTTTGTACAGGTACAAACTATCTGCGGAGTACATATTATAGCCCCCCGCGAGTCTCGCCGTCGCACAGTGGTCAATTTCCGTGATGTAGGTGGAAAAAATGTACGAAAATAAATTTTACAAATCTCGAAAATAGTTATGTATGTAGTTAGCTAAATAACTGTAGCATAATATGCTATAGAAGTTGCAGGTCTAAACACGCTATGCTCGATACGGCGCACAACCAAAGATGTAGCATTAGGTTGACGTACTTAGTCTACCGTGATTAATTATATCGATATCGTTGGTACGGTTTGTCGTGATACATTATTGTGTTTTGGTATTGTTAGGTTGTGTTTTTATCTACGTTAAAACATACATTCGGTAAGTAAAATATGCGGGACACTTCTAAATTATTTAATTTTATTGACATGTGTATTTCAATATCTTTCTGTTGAATTACAAAAAAAGTTTCATAAAGTTTCAAAGCCAATGTTATTGTGTTTTATAGATTAGAGTGTGTACTATAAAATCATAATAAACACATAGTCATCATTTGTCATCTGGAAGAATTATTTTCATTTTTAACTGTTCTGACAAGCGATGCACAGTGGGACGAAATCCCGGAAAGCTGGCCAAAATTCGAAAACGCGTATTAATCAAGGTGAAATTCAGTATTCAGGGGTTTTTAAGGTCGCTGATTACGAATCCAAAATCAAAATTTCGAAAAACAATATGGCGGATCCAATATGGCGGAAAGGTTCCTCAAAAATTGATCGAATCTGGATGAAATTGAGTACTCGGGGGTTTTTGGGGTTGCTAATTACGAATCCAAAGTCAAAAGTTAGACAAACAATATGGCGGATCAAATATGGCGGAAATGTTCCTCAATAATTGATCGAATCTAGGTGAAATTGAGTACTCGGGGATGTTTGGGGTCGCTGATTATGAATCCAAAGTCAAAATTTCGAAAAACAATATGGCGGATCCAATATGGCGGAAAGGTTTCTCAAAAATGGCATGTGTGTTTAAATATCTTTTTGTTGAATTACAAAAAAAGTTTCATAATGTTTCAAAGTGTTATTGTGTTTCGTAGGCTAGAGTGTCTACTATAAAATTATAAGAAACATATAGTCGCCATTTGTCGCCTGGAAAAATTATTTTAATTTGTTACTGTGGTTGTGGTTGTTCAAGGAAAGGGCAACACGAAGGATGGAAATACTGCTAGACGGTTTTTCAAAAATGCAGAGAAGGTGTCAGAAATAACTAGAATAGTTAAAAAATCTCATAGTACGTTTTTTCACAATTCTAGATGCATTGTCAAGTGGATATTCTTTCAATTTGGCAGAATTCGAAAAGTATAACATAGAAACTGCAAAACACTATGTGAATTTGTATCCTTGGTATCCAATGCCTGTAAGTCTGCACAAAATTCTTATCCATGGTGCAGCTGTAATGGATTACCTAATCTGTCCAATTGGCCAATTGTCCGAAGATGCGTTAGAAGCTAGGCATAAGGAATTTAGAAAATATCGAGAGCATTATACCAGAAAAGTTTCCAGAACGAAGTGTAATGAAGAAATTTTACACTCATTGTGTGTGTGTGTGTGTGTGTGTGTGTGTGTGTTAACCCTTTCAGAACGGCCGCCGTACATGTACGTTTTACATAACGTTGTACATATACGGCGGCCATCCTGAAAGAGTTAATATCATCGGATCCTGTTATTAGCAGCATTAGACCTTTACAAATCCGGAACAATGGAACTCTTTCGAAAGAAGTCAGATCCCTTCTTCACATTCCCCAAGAGAGTTTTACACAAGAGGGGGTTCTGATGATAACCGTGATGAAGATGATGAGGAGGAAGAGTGTTGTTAAGTTTTCATGTAATAATATTAACACATTAATCACATCTTCATTGTCTATATATTACAGTTTTTGTAACATACTATCAACTTGATTTATTTTTATTATGTTGTACTGCAAAACACAGCGACGCATCGATTTTCGAAAATCTCGTTCGCCATATTGGATCCGCCATCTTGAATTTTTGAAATCTGACTTCAGATTCGTGATCAGCGATCCAAAAAATCCCTCTATACCAAATTTGGCATGAATCCGTTGATTTTTGAAAACCTCGTCCGCCATATTGGATCCGCCATTTTGAATTTTTTAAATCTGACTTTAGATTCGTGATCAGCGACCCAAAAAACCCCTCTATACCAAATTTGGCATGAATCCGTTTATTCATTTAATTAATTCCACCTAAATCACGGAAATTGACCACTGTGGCGTCGGACGGGCGCAGTCCTTGGCGCCGAGCATCTATCGAGGTTCGTGATTTGTCCTACGCGGGCTATTTATCACAAATTACGGAATCGGCAATAAGACTCATTCGGCTTTTCGTTATTGAAAGAATAAATCCAATTTAAAAAGAAAATAGCGACGAAGATTAGATTAACATTTTTCCGCGAATAATTATTGTTCTGTTTAAAATTCAACCGTTTAGTAAACGTTTGTATTTTATTTCTACACAATTGCAGAATAAGAATATTTTTAAATAAAAAATCGTTGATAATGGTAACTTAATTTTTTTTAACAGTGCTCCGTCAAGTCTCAAATTTGAAAAAATATATGGTTAATTAATTGCAAAATTTTTTGTAAACAAAAGGATATAGCCGGATAAGCATATGAAAACAGGCCCCGCTTGAATTTGTTGTCCCATTCATGTATATTTTATGTTTATATATAAGTAAGTTCTCAGTAAATTTTTAGATCAAAATATTGATTTAATCAAAAGCTATCGTCAAAAAGTCAAAAAAAAAAATAAAATAATTTTCATTTCGAAAACTACTCGACTGATTTTGCAAAGCAAAATATATGTTATGCACCATTATGTAGCTATATTATAAGAAAAGTATTGGATTGTTTTGCCCATAAATAAAGTAAAACAAGTTTGAATTTTTCAATAATTTTTATTTTATATATTAAAAGTAACACCAGCGCCGTTTTCTTTATACAGATTCAAGCATGAATAAACTATGACATATCATTTAGACGAATGTATATATATTTAATGAAAATGAAACAACTTTGCTTCCGCCGTTTTCCTAACACGCTACACGTTAGGAAAACGGCGGAAGCAAAATTTTACACCTATTAATTCGAATTTTTACTTTACAAAAATAATAGTATTTATTTACAATTACTTTTTACTAATGAGATAGACTTAGATACCGAAAATTGCCGAAAAGCAGACCTAGACACCGAAAACCATAGAGCGATCGATCTGGACAGTGAGAACTATAGAGGGGCGAACTTGGAAACCGAAAACTACGGAGAAGCAGATCTGGGCACCCCCCGAAAACTACATAGCACAAAACCTGGTTACTGGAAATGATTGCGCTGTAGAGTTGGACAACGAAAATTATGGTGCGGTAAACCTGGCCATCAAAAACTATCGAGAGGTAAACCTAGACACTAAAAACTTCGGAGCGGAAGAGATATATTATCCATTGAAAACTATGGCTGTAGACTTTGACAACGAAAGCTATGAAGCGGAAGATCTAGGCACCAAAAACTATGGTGCAGAAGGCCTGGATATCGAAAACTACGAGGTTGGAGACCTACCCTCTGAAAACTATGGAGCAGAAAATCTTAACGTTGAAGATTAAGGAGTGGCAAACCTGGATCACTGTGTGACCAGGGAAAATCGTCTTAAGTCACAAGAATCGTAGGCCTTCTTCTCCTCTCCCTCTTCCTTCTCCCCTTGTACATATATTGGCGATCGATTCAGGATGGAAGGTTTCCACCCGAGGTGTCGAGCGTCTGATCAGCGACGAGCAAGCAAGAATCGAAGAAATGGCAAGGGTAGGGAGGACGGCACCGACTATCGTCCATCGATCCGCCAAAAAAGCAATCAATTTCGGACAGGTATCACGAACAAGCCGAAGCAGAAACTGGAGGTCACTTCTGTTCTGAATCGACCAAATAGTGAAAGCGTAAATGAAATTGAGGAGTGTTCCTGACCAGCGTCGGGATTGTAAGTCACCTGCTTATCTTTCGTCTTCCACAAGGTTGTCTTGCACCAATCCGTACGTGCCCGATTCGTCTTGAGCGAGCCCCACCCCGATCGTGGGACACTCACGATTTCCGATATCCGAATCATCGATCGAAGTCACATACATGTGATTCCCGCGCCGTCATTCCGGAACATAGTTCAGATCGTTCCATCTTCCATCGCTGAATCGTTGCAACTTATGAACGCAACGTGATATGAGCCGCGTATACTTCTGTTTGTTTTGTTTTGAGAAATGGGCATTCGTGAGAAATAGTATCTTATGTCATTAGGCGGAAATCCGAGGTTTTTTCAGACTGTGTTTAATTACAATACCTCCGAAGGCGAGCCTCGTCTCTCCACCATGCCTCGTGCTACGATCTAAATACAGTCTTAAAAATCTGAGGATTTCAGCCGAATGACATATACTATTTTTTCTCACGAATGCCCATTTCTCAAAACAAAACATATACACGACTCATTACACGTTGCTTTCATCAGTTTGAAAAAAGGACCCACTTCGGACTAAGCAATCGCGCCAGTCTGACAAGGGGAGCGCACGGTCTCGTAAATTCAGATCGAACTCCCCTTGCACATGATATTAGTGCATGTGCTAAGGGTAGTATTATATTACAGCCCTAGCGCGCACTATCCACAAGATAAAAAGTTATAGCGGTGCAAAGTTAAGCTGCGTACCTATATAGGTAAGTTTATTTTCTCTGTTGCCGAGCAGCCGAGTGTGGCTATACCGGTAGCGAGGGTCGATGTTAGACAGCCGAGCGCGCATATCGCCTAACCTAACTATTCGACCCTCTCAAAGCTACAGATACATATACACTATGCATAGTGAACCCGCAAGTGAGTAATAAACAAGAGTTTATTATAAACGACAATTAACAAGGATATATCAGCCACCGATCATGGCCTCTAACGAGATTATTAATACAAAGAACGCGGATAACCTCACACCAAAGAGGAAAGGCGACCACGTGGCCGCAGATACATCGCACTCTAAGATAATTAAGTCGAGACCAGGTGTGCACAAAAATCAAAGTCTCACCTCGGAAGCATTAGAGAGAAAGGAGCTATAATAACTTAATTAAAGACTATGGAACGCGTAAAACCGACGCCAGATACGCACCTAACCTCAAAAGAGCCAGAGGTTCCCTCAGTACCGAGACGGAAGAGAAATGGGAACTGCCTAAGAACCGAGTAAAAATAAAAATGCCGTCAATGACAGCACCAGCACTCCAGCTAGCTTGAACAACAGCTTCACTAGCCTCGAGGAGGAAACGATGCTGCACGACGGAAACGAAGCTCCGGAGGACCCGATCATTACCAACAACAAGGAAGGTAAGAAAAAACACAAGCCGCCTCCGATCCACATACAAAATTTAACGATCAATGAAGCAATAAAAATGCTCAACGTCACCGGAATGGGAAAAAATTCTCTCCAACTACGCCAACCGCACGATCAAACCGGACTGCCGAAAATAGTCCAAGATCCCAGAGCCCCCAGACCTACGTCAATTTAGCAAAGCTAATATTTTATGAATAAATAGTGTGATATGTAGTTAAGAACGTATGCGTACTTGCTAGCTTGAAAGCGGGGCCGTTTAACAGGTAACAGGTACAAAAGGTACAAAAAAAACCTTGCTCACCTACGTTAAAGTATGAAAGCTAGTTTTCATATATGTTTTACAGAATATTGTTAAAAACCAACATTTTCATTATTGCCAGACACTTTCCGTGGGCCCTAACTTCCGCAAGACGCTTTAAAGCTCGCAAAAAATGAGGTAACCTACGTCATAGTAGCAAGCCTAAATTTTATATATGTTACTTGGGTTACTCTTGTAAGACCTATTGTAAACTGCCAGACCATTCCGATGGGCCAAACATCCCCCCAGACACGATAAAAGTTCCGCTATGAGTATGAGCGCGAGGGCATTATTCATGCGCGCGAATGCGAATGAGAGCATTAGATGCCATTATAAGACAGCTTCATGAAATGTAGGTTGTTTATTTGTCTTAATGGAATATTTTAATAATTATTCAATAAAACTGTAAAGCTTAATTATAACAATAATTTCAATGCAATAAATTTGGCAAAATAAAAGTTGAAGAATTCGATGTTTTATTAAATTACGGTTTTAAATGTAAATGTAATGAAAATACACAGTAAAAAATCGTGCATCAAATTTAACATATGTATATGGTGTATAAAAAATAGTTATACAGATGTATGATAAAAGTAATACCAAGCTGAGTTAAAATTCTCGGCGATTGAACTATGAATTTTTATAGATTGATATTTCATTGTGTTTAATTTACACGTGAAAACGAAGAAATTGTTTAATTTAAATTGTAACACGCAGTTTTTTTATGCAAGGACGAACATTTTTTTACTCTGTACCTATATCTATGAAAATGAATAATTTTCAATAACAATACATTCAATAAAATGATGATTTATTTTTTTTTGTCTTACAACTATTAAAGATACATGAATTAAAATGTAAAAAACTATTAGTAAAAAATATCAGTTATAATTACTAATTATCATATTATCGACTCTTAATCTTCGTTCACATCATTGTCAAGGTTTGGTATTTTAGCATCCTGGCAATCTTCAAATTGAATATTTAATTCATCGTCTGCATCGTTATTTAAATCCTCTTTAAAAACAAGTAAATTAATTAGATTGCGAATAGCTACAAATACATGAAAATAATTTCAAGTGAAAATAAAATACCTATTTCACTTTGAAGTGATTCACTGACAAAGCTTGGTAATTGATCACCATCGGACCAATTAAAATCTGGTGTAAACCAGAACAGTTTTCCATAAAAAGGTGAAAATGTGTCATTTTTACGGCTTGGGTATAGGGAACACGTATAAAAGTGTCTTTAAAAAATATTAATAACAATAAACAACATGTAAAAAAATCTGAAAAAATTAGAGGAGGTGCAGAATACCTCAATCCCTATTTGACCAAAATTTCAAATTTTAGAGAAAAGTGGTTTTGGAGAAGAAATACCTTAACACACACAGAGTAGTCCATGCGATAGGAAAGAGAGATCCATGCGCCGAGCATATCTCACTCGCACTCGTGCGCATGAATAATGCCCTCGCGCTCATATTCATAGCGGAACTTTTATCGTGTCTGGGGGGATGTTTGGCACATCGGATTGGTCTGGCAGTTTACAATAGGTTTTACAATAGTAACCCAAGTAACATATATAAAATTTAGGCTTGCTACTATGACGTAGGTTACCTCATTTTTTTGCGAACTTTAAAGCGTCTGGCGAAAGTTAGGGCCCACGGAAAGTGTCTGGCAATAATGAATGTTGGTTTTTAACAATATTCTGTAAAACATATATAAAAACCAGCTTTCATAACTTAACGAAGGTGAGCAAGGTTTTTATGTACCTTTTGTACCTGTTACCTGTTAAACGGCCCCGCTTTCAAGCTAGCAAGTACGCATACGTTCTTAACTACATAGCACACTATTTATTCACAAAATATTAGCCTTGCTAAAATGACGTAGGTCTGGGGGCTCGGGGATCTCACTCTATAATGTTACCAAATATAGAGGAATTTAACGTAGTTAAGAACAAACTAGTGGAGAGACAGGTGTATTATTCTACACATACACTCCCAAGAATAGTAAACCCAAAACGATCGTGCTAAAAAATATAAAGGGCAACTTTAACGAAAACGACATAGCAGCAGAAATCGAAGAGCTTAAACTGGAAAACGTAAAACTAATCAAAATTACGAAAATCACCCCCATTAAAGAGAAACCTTGGCTATTCCATTTCCTGATTCAAATTACACATGACAGCGACGCCAATGTTTTAAAAAAGGTTCGTACACTGTTGTATCAATCCCCCCACTGGCATAATCTCAAAAAAGAAGCGATATTCCAGTGCGAAAACTGCCAGCGACTAGGACATGCAAGCTGAAACTGTAACCTTAAATACAGATGCGTGAAATGTGGATCCACAGCGAACACGACAGAGGAAAATGCACGCTAGCAGCGGAGAGTAGCTGAGAACAGCTGAAATGTGCCAACTGCAGACAGGACCGACACCCAGCAAACTACAAGGGCTGTCCATTCTACAAGCATGCCCTTGATATGATAAAGGAAAAAAGGAAGGAAAATTTAAAGATAAAACAAGAAAAAATCTCTAAAATCTTCGAGTACGTCACACCGGGAATATCATACGCAGCCAGGACACAACAGAATAACAATACACACCCAGCGACACAGGGAAAAGAAACGAACACACAAACAAACTTAGCGAGCAATAAAACGACCAACGGAAAAACACAAAATGTACCAGACTGGGCGAATGAGCTTAAAACGGACATTGCAGCAATAGTATCTGATAATTGCAAGACATCAATAACCAAGTGACAAAAACACAGCCAGAACAAGCTCCATAATAGATTACCTAGGCCTCGATATACAACAAAAATAATCATGGGATCACAAAGGAACACAATTAACCGGTCATCAGAAGATACACCGCAAGGTGACGTAAGTAACACGCAAATAAAATTAATAGCGATCAACGTCAATTCCATTATCTCACAAAACCGTAGATATAACCGCAACAATTTATTAACACCCATGATCCAGACATATTGCTAATGTCGGAAACGAAACTAAACAACCGACATAAAATATCACTCGAAAACCATGACTTAATACGCAAGGATAGACAAAACGCATTCGGGGATGGAACAGCCATCGCCATCCGAAGAAATCTGAATTATAGAACAGTTGACTTCCCCAGCTCAAGAAACAACCAGATGATTGAGTACACCATTATCTGTCTAACCACTAGTATGAATGAGAATCTATTTATAATCAGTATATGCAACGCGAATAGAACCTCAGCAAAAGATATATTTAACGAAGAAATCAACAATCTGTTTTCCAAACTGAAATTAAATGATAATAACAACTACTATATTATAGCAGGCGATCTCAACGCGAGACATAACCTACTAGCAGGGAATGAAACAACCAAAGAGGAAAATACCTGGTGGAATGGGACAACATAAACACGCACATATACAAAACTAGCATACTCTCGGGTAAGGATCCAACATGCACACCTGCGCAACCTTTCACGGATCACTGCATCGCCGAAAATAGACTGAACATTAAAAGCTCCGGGAACAACGAGGTAAAAACTTTGGTGTACGACAGCGACCATTAAGCTCTGCTACTACGAGTTGAACTCCCCAACACATCTCTAAATACAACAAATCCCGCACCGCCAAGATTTATATACAAAGCAACCAAATAGGCCGAGTTTAAACGATACCTAGAGGAAAAATATCAGGAAGAAGAGTCAAGGATAGCAGAAACCTCACCACAGAAGAAATCGAACACCACCTAACTCGCATTGCAGCGTGCATCAACGAAGCCATAAGTAACACGGTGCCAAGAATGGAAGAGAAGAATAATATCACAAAATACACAAACAAAAAAATCAAAAAACTGTATAAAAAAATGTCATTCTTGCTCACCGAACTGTACAGAAATCTCAAATTTGATCCCAAATGCAATAGACCACACACTAAAGTAATAAAAAGACTTCTAGACATGGCAAAAAACAAGCTACAGAACGAGTTCATGAAAGCAGTCGAAGGCTATTGGAGAAGAGTCTTCGAAAAGATCAATTATAAAGAGACAGAAAAAGTCATGCCTACGATAAACAACTTATTTAGACCAAAGCAACGGATACAGATTACGGAATTGATAGTAGAGGAAAACAAGGAAGAAATTCTAAGAAGGAGCGAGTGCATTCTGGACAACACACCGAAGGTAGACAACAATTACGTCTTCACAGACCCAGAGGACAGACTGAACATTCTAGGGGCGTATTATGAAGGCATCAACTCCCCGAGACACCTAAACATGGGTACGAGACTGAGAGAGATCATCGATGGTAAGACGGAAGAGTTCAGGAGAACGTTTGAAGAGCGAAGAGTAAGCGGATCGGCCACAACAAACTTCACAACAGAGAATAGAGCGTTGCAGCCAGCAACGGAACCAGG
This sequence comes from Xiphydria camelus, assembly GCA_963678675.1. Taxonomy (NCBI): domain Eukaryota; kingdom Metazoa; phylum Arthropoda; class Insecta; order Hymenoptera; family Xiphydriidae; genus Xiphydria; species Xiphydria camelus. Next base: position 12,118,507 of record OY783197.1, read on the forward strand.
AACGTATGCATACTTCACGAACGCACTAAAAGTATCGGGGATAATAAAGAAATTTGCCAACAAAACGTCATGTGGCAACGATGGGATACCCAACGTCGTACTCAAACATCTAATACCGGCAATAATAAGAGACTACACCATCCTCTTTAACAATTGCATTATCATCAACTACTTCCCAAGGTGCTGGAAAAGTGCACTGGTGATACCTATTCATAAAACCGGCAAACCGACGAACGCCCCGCCCAGTTACAGACCGATAAGTATGACACCAAATGTAAGTAAAGTATTCGAATCCATAATTAATAACGCCATAATCGCACATTGCAAAGAAAATAAAATCATACCGGTCACTCAGTTCGGATTCTGACATCAACATTCGACACGTCATGCAATAAACAAGTTTCTCTTGGACGCAAATTTCCAAGTAGGAAGAAATAATCTAGTAGGAGCCACACTGATTGACCTAGGAAAAGCGTTCGATTCGGTATGGCTAGCCGGCCTAATATACATACTTCTAAAAAAAAGTTCCCCTCACAACTGGTCATGATGATCTGGGACATGATCACAGATAAAAAATTCCAAGTAGGAGACGGAAATAACAGTTCCAGATTGATATTCAACATCAAGGAAGGACTGCAGCAAGGATGCGTGAACTCCCCAATCCTCTTCTCAATATTCATCAGCGATATCATAAACGCCTTCGGGTTAAATACCAACCGATACTCTTTCTCCATAGCATACGCCGACGACTTAATTATCTACATCACCGGACACTCTCCAAGAGATTAATACAAGAATTCCTACAAACCCTAGTTACAGTAGAACCTTTCATAGCGTACACTCTTATAGTGTACGAGGGCGGAGCGTCGGGACGCAGTACGTTGGTTGGAGGGGGATTGATCAGGGCCGTCGCACATACACTTCAGAAGGGAGCTTAAGAGGGGTGACTGTAATTTTTTTAAAACGTATTTTGGGAGATGTTTCATTTGCGCTTCAATGTTGTCAAATTTTTCATATTAGAAAATATTTTATTTTGTCAATAAAATTTATTATAAAATGATAACATTTTATATGCACAACGCGTATTAAAAGCAACTATTTCGTTAAAAATAATGTTTCTTAATGTAAATAAGCTTTGATGCAGCGGAGTTTTTTTTACGGTTTCAAGAGTTTTTAAGGCTCATTTTTTTTTATCGTTCTGCAACACAACTCTAATCACAGCGCAAATTTTTCTTAGCTCGTGTAAACTCTTAGGATTACAATTTTTCTCTGATTCCAACTACCTTGAAATGATTTTAACTGAAGCAAGAGCATCTTTCGCTGTTGGCTTTTCCAATAGAGTTTCGTCGTCCTCATCTGCAGTATCTGAGACATCAGCTGTAGTACGATTCAGTTCTCATTGGCAACCTGGAGTCTGGAATATAATTTCAAAAAACGTGCACGATATTAGAAAATGGTTATACCAATTATGTATACACACGTCGGGCGGATACAACTGTAAATTCAAAGAAAACAGCGCTATTTCATTAAACTTTGTCTCCAAATTCCCTAATTCGCAGAACGACCGAATTCGTGAAGATATGTAATAAAAACTATGTAATAAACTTCCTGTGCTGTAAGAGCTACAATCTCCTCGTCGGATAAAATTTTCCAGCTCGGGTCATTTCGATCTTTATTCAGCCATGCCGCGGTATCATCTTCGTCGCATCCACCACAACCGGGTACACAATGAAGTATTTGCAACGTTTCCGAAACATTCATAGCGTCCTCAGTAGGCTCTGAGACTTGTGCGTTCGAAGTGCCTATATTCAACGGCTTCCATGCTTTTCGGATATTTTCTGCTGTCACGGTATCCCATGCATCTGATACCATGTAACAACAATCTTTCAAAGTAAAGCTTTTCAATAACTGCGTTACGCTTTCTTCACTATCTCCAAGAAGAAGTTCGCTGAGAACGTTTTTCTTGTACATTCGTTTAAATTTTTCAATCACCCCTTCATCCATTGGCTGCATTATCGCTGTGACGTTTGGGGGAAAGAAATCAACGACGAAATCAGGATAAGCAGCAATGCACCCTGGTGATAGCTTGTGCGAAGGCGCGTTGTCAACCAGCAAAACGACTTTTCCGCATCTGCCCGTACGTCGCTGCTCCTCTTGAACTTCCGGTACAAAGCACTCTGTTAACCATTCTTCAAACAACTCCCGATCCATCCAACTACTTTTTTGATTTTTGTAAATTACGGGTAAAGTAGTCACATGTTTGAAGCAGCGGGGGTTCTTGGATTTCCCTATGACTAGGATTTTCAATTTATGGGTTCTCGTTGCATTTGCGCAGAGCATGATAGTGATGCGATCCTTCATCACTTTCCGATCTCATGCAGTCTGCTCAGACTGACTTGCAAGTGTTTTGTTAGGCAGTGACTTCCACTGCAAGCCACTCTCACTGCAAGCCACTCTCACATCGGCGTTATAAATATTTTCGGGATCGTATCTTTTTTCTTCCATTTCCGCAGTAAAACGACGAAGAAATTGTTGGCCAGCTTCGACATCACTTGAGAGGCTTTCTCCTTGAATACTTAATTGACGAATCCCATGTCGCTCTTTAAATCTGTAATGCAAAATATCAAAGTTGAATTTTTCACGGTTTTCTTGAATCTCATCAGTACAAAAATAATCATAATTCAAAGCCGAAACAGATCAGATACAATACATACAATAGTTTTTTTTATTGTTATTCAATCTAAGCAACCTATATTGATCAAAGAGAAGCTATAAGATATCATTCAAGTAACATTATTTCTAGTAGAAAGTTAAACGCAGACTGTTTTTTATAAACCAGGCTTCAAGTTTGTTTTAATTTTTGTTTTCATGCATACAATACGCAAAAGATTTGTCAGAGAGATAATGAAATAACTATTTCAAACTATCTTGTAAGGAATTTCATCATTCAAAGCTTTCGCTGTGTTTTGGACAAAGAAATTGAAAATTTTCATTGACAAATCTCTCATCGCTAGAGTTAAACATAACATTTAGCTACTGCGTCTCTAGTGTTTTCACAGCGAAACTACAGATCTCATTTCACTATAGTCTTCATTTCACTATACGTATGGCATCAAATGAAGCTTTAGAGTATAACATATCGATAAGAAAATTTGTCAATAATTGCTAGTTAATTGAAATTGCACAAAAATTATCTACATCCATGGGACTTCACAGCTATTAAAATAATTCTTACCTCCACAGCCAACCGTTGCTGGCATGAAAATTCTCAGGACCTTTGAGCATGCGATTGATTTGAATCGCTTTCATTTGCAGGATTGGGCCTGACACCGGCTCTCCTAGTAAACGTTTCTGATGAAACCATTTGAATAATGCAGCATCGAGAGGCTGGTTTTCCATGTTGTTCATTCGTTTCTTCTTGAGTGAACCTTCCTTATCAGTTATTATTGAGCCATATTCCTCCAGTTCTTTTCTTTTGCCTTTAATGCGACAAATAGTTGGATGGGTGACGTTATACTCAGCAGATAGTTTTGTCCCTGATTCTTCTTTCTCCAGCCGAGCTAGAATTTCTAATTTTTCAGAAAAATCTAGTCGCCGGTAATTAGGATTTTTGCTCATAGCGATTTTTTTTAAACAATGCTGAAAATAATCATTTCAAGGTTAAAATTTCGTTGTAAACAAGAACGTTTTTTCGAGGTTATGTCTACCTGAACTATTTGTATTTTCGTATTAATAATACAAAACGCGTATCAGCCAAAATGTCACAGCGAATAATTGATTTTTATTATATGTAAATAATTACTTAGCTACTTTTTATATATACGATATCCACGATGTTATACGATGTTGTCGCGGTTTTGTTTACAAAATCTCATACCGGTACGGGCGAACACGGGGTCTGCAGTCACGGTACTGTACGAGTGTCAAGGAAGGGGAATGGTGGGGATAGCAGTCGATCGACTACAGCCGGTTCTGGCTCGCGATTGGTACTTCAGATAGCGTACATTGTCTCCCTATTACGTACGCTATGAGAGGTTCCACTGTATTTCTGTATGTGGAACCTGAGAATGAGCCCTACGAAATGTGAATCAATTCTGCTAAGGAAACACTGCAGAACATTAGTTATAACCAAAAAAGAGGGGCTGAAGGACTTCAGAATTAAGACATTCCACCCGGAAGCTTGCAAAGAGATGGAGATCCCCGCCAAGGAATGCGTCAAATATGTAGGCATACACATCGACTGCCGACTAAGATGTGCATCACACGTAGACATACAATTAGAAAAGGCAAAGAAGAGATTCAAGGCGCTGGGCAGACTCTTCTACAACTCACATATCACAAAGAAAGCGAGAATAATCTGCTACCTACTGCTGGTCAGACCACTACTGACATACGCAGCACCATTATGGTGGAACACCTTAGCCTCGCAGATGGAGAAACTGCGAAGATTTGAGCGATCATGTCTCCGAGCATGCCTACGAATGTATCGGTCCGATCACTCAAATTACAGAAAGATGGTAAGCAACAAGAAAATCTACGATATGGCTGAGATACCCCGAATCGATAACTTCATCATCAAATTGACGAGAGATTACTACCAAGCGATGACCACCATAGAGAATGACGTCATCAGAAGGATAGCTCATGTAGATCCAATTATCGCTAATCACGGAGCTGCCAAAGGTTACCTGCAGCCGCAAGCCTTCACATATATGGCCAGAATAGGGATTATTCAAAATGCGGACAACATCCCTGTGATTTACCACCTGGGACGTCACAAGCTAAATAAAAAGCTACCAACTTCATACAATAACATAGGCAGACTGAAATACTCAACTGCAATCCCAAAGACAGACTACTGGGACCACAATAGACTCACCAAGAAATACTGGTGGCTCGATGACACAGCGCTTCATATACCAACTCTCAAAAGGAGACTGGAAATAGCACACTGAAAGACAGAGTCGGGGGAAAACGAAATAACGCAATGTGAGAATAGGGCATAAGAACCAAATGTAAATATCCGTAGTATTAAGTATTAAGTGTACAGTAGTTTTAAGAACCCAGGAATAAGTCAAAAATGTTTTTTTTCTCATTTTTTTTTCATTTAGCTAATACAATATAAGACTGATAGACTAATAAAATTCAACTAGTCTTATCAATATAGTAAATCGCACATAAACTACGGTTAAATAAGGTGAAAGATAGAGTTACTAAAATTAACTTAGTCAGTTCTTCGGCATCATGATAAAGCGTGGCTAGTTTGTTAAGGGAATTTGTTTGTACCGAAACATTGTAAGACTGTTAAAGAATTAATAAACAAATTTTATAAATTAAAAAAGATAAGCTATACCGGTATCATGCTGGACTCGCATGCTCGAGGACCCGGGGTCGATTCCTTCGTAATCTTTTTTTTTTCATTACGAAATCATTTAAATGTTTTTTTTTCATTCTAACTTGATAATATAATACTTCTAATATATAATATTTAAAGCATTTAAAAATATATAACATTACAATATAGGGTAAAAAAGGGTGAGTTGGCGAAGGAAGTTGGCTCCTCATCAGTACGGAAAGTAATAGAAACGAGGGGCCAACTTCCTGCGTCAACTCACCCCGTTTTACCCTAATTGATTTCTAACGAACGTGAAATATGTGCTTTTCCTCGAAAAAGGTAATTAGAAAGAAGGTAGGACGGTACCTGAAGGATTCGTTTTTACCTGATAACAAAGAGATTCTTATCAATTTGTGAATCATTGGGTTCTAGAATGTACAGAATCAAAACGAACAGGGTCGGCAGTTCGTTTCCGTATGCTCCAGTTGTCGGAACTATTTTCGAGCGCGCCGTTTTTCTATACATTTTCAAGTTTTTCATAAGAAAATGTCCAGTGATAAGGAAGTGTTGAGTGCCTCAGGAAGTGATGATGTACTTGAAGAATCATTACATATTGAGACGTCCAAGCAAAGATAAAATGCTGTTGTGTTTTTCGTAGCAATCTTGCAGGAAACTAATTTAATTGCATCGAGCGCTTCTACGATTTCTTATGAAGACCAGCTTATAGATGAGAATATCTACCGGAGTACACTGGAGTTGTTGGCTGAAAAAGTACTTTTTGATGACGACGAATTACTTCATGCAAACGAATTATGTGAAGAATTCCATTATAAAGAGGTGGAAAGTGATTTATCTGACGACGAGTATGAGCCTGAAGAAAAAAAACGTAGAGATGTGGATCATATTCCACTTGACCATAAAATCAAAATGGTCAATATTGCCAAAGCGCATCCCGCATGGAGTTTGAAAATATTGCAAAAAAAAGGGCGCAGCCGCTTGAAAAGAATGCAGTATTTGCCTCATTGGGAAGAAGAAATCAAAAAAGGTGGCAATATATATTTGATAAATATTATGAGATTGACACGTGGACGTATAATCGTTTCGTTGAAGCGAGGCAAAATATCACCAGGTAACCACTCGAAACTTGCAGCAGTGAGCCCTGGCAGCTGCAGGACAGTATAGTGACCTGAATTTTCAAGCTGCGAGTCGGTGGATCGTAAAATTCAAAAAAAGGCATGGAATACGGCAGTGAAAGATCACCAAGTTTGTATCCCAAAAAGAGGTGGCTACAATTGAGGAAACTTTGGCTTCAGCAGATACGTTTGTAGCACAAACGTCACGCCTGATACCAAATTTCCAGGCTGATTATGTAATAAATACTGATCAGACAGGTAAGAGAAAAAGATCATAAGCAAAAAATGAAAAAAAAAGTTGTGCATAATCACAAATTCCTAAATATGTTATTTTGTTTTTTTCAGGTTGTCAGTATCAGTCAACGTATAATCGAACGCTGACCCACAAAGGCAGCAAAACCGTTTTCGTGAAGAGACAGGACATAAATAAGACCACTCACTTGTACACGGCACAGTACGCGATTACGCTGGCGGGACGAGTTCTACCACGGGTATATGTATGTCTGCAAGAGGCTACTGGCGAGTTTGGACCCAGACTTAAGAAACAAATTGAGGAGTATGCTGTGAAGTACAACAATGTTATCATAACATCATCCAAATCGGGGAAGCTGACGACAAATTTGTATAACAAATTTTTAACTGACTACTTAAAACCGTACGTGGCAGATAATAAATTTCTTCTAATAATTAATTCATGGGGAGTGCAAACAAAGCCTGAATTGTACGATGAAATTTTTCAAGATGACGAGCGAATGCCTACTTGCACTATTAAAGTAATACCCCCGAAATGCACCGCCCTAGTTCAGCCGTGCGATTTTTATTTTTACAGGCAAGTTAAAACTTTCATTAAACGCTTACAAAATTGTACAGAGCTCATCGAGCAAAAAAGAGAAATTAATTCCCGCGAAGACTGTATAAAAATCCATTCCATAGTCCATCATCAACTGTCCTCTCCTATATTTCATAATATGATTAATTTCGCATGGTTCGCTTCAAAATTATCAGATAAAAGAGAAATGTTTATGAACATAAATGAAGTCTGTTTTACAGTTGAAACACTGAAAATTAGTTGCTCCTGCAGTAAAACGTCTTTTGTGACTTGTTCTCATTGTCGTTTCAATTTTTGCTTTGAGTGTTTCTATGACAAGTTTCACCCAAAAATGTGTACAGTTATCAAGATTTAATAAAAACAAACATTAGCTTTTTAGTTATTGCCTTATTTATGCCTGGTGTTTAGCGCTAAATGACTATTAATATGCTTTAAATATATTAGAAGTATTATATTATCAAGTTAGAATGAAAAAAAAAAACATTTAAATGATTTCGTAATGAAAAAAAAAAAAAAAAAAGACTACGAAGGAATCGAACTCGGGTCCTCGAGCATGCGAGTCCAGCATGCTACCGGTATAGCCACACTCGGCTGCTCGGTAACAGAGAAAATAAACTTGCCTATAAGGTACGCGGCTTAAGGCCAGGTTCTGCTGGATTTTTTTCAAAAAATCGAATTTTTTTTTATTGCATATTTTGCTCAAAAATACTCCTAGAAATGTTTTAAAATTGGTCCCGAAGGCCTGCGAGGCGAGGAAAGCCGTGGGCAAGCGGTGTGAGTCACGCGCGCCGAGGCAAATCTTGACCGCTCGAGCCCTTCGCACAAAGGCAGCTGCTGCAAGCCGCCGAGCCGACTCATATTGCTCTCTACCCCTCCAACTTTCTAAATTTTTCTCTCTCATTCATTTCTAAAGTGTCCTGCACAGTTTAGTCTGCCTGGAGTCCTTGTAGGCATCAGATTTTACGTTGGTAAATTTATTTTCGTGCGCGCTTGAAATCATCATGTCAGACCGGAAAAAAGGAAGAGACTTTGACTATAAACCGAGAAAAAAGTTGTTTCATGGCAATCAATACACCTCAGATAGTAATACTCAAAGTACCAGTGCTGCTGCTAAAAAACTCGAAGAAACAGATGCACAATTTGAACCGACTGTCTATCCATCTGTAGCTTACGTAATCGTTCAGTGGTCTTTATTTTTATCATTGCAGCAGAGAGTTATTTGTGCAAACTGTCATAAAAAACCCGATTTTGGAAAGAGTAATTCGAAAGGACTTGGTTTTGAATTACAAATGAATTGTGATTGTGAGAAAAGTGAAGCAATCCCTTCCTGTTCAAAAATAAGTAGCGGTTATGAAATAAACCGAAGGATGGTTTATGTATTTCGCTTACTAGGAATTGGCTTTTATGGATTGTTAAATTTTTGTGGACTGATGGACATTTCAGTGAGTGCTTTGAGTTTAGACGGTTATTATAAGTGCTTACAGCATGTTGACATTGCAATAAAAGCCGTCAGTGAAGTAGTTTTTAGAAAAGCCGTCAAAGAAGAGAAAGAAAGAAATAAAGAAAAAGGATTTCCTGAAAATCGGCTTACTGTCTCGGGTGATGGGTCTTGGCCTAAAAGAGGTTATACAGCTCTCCTTGGTATTGTGAGTTTGATTGGCAAATATTCAAATAAAGTCGTAGATGTTGTCGTCAAGTCAAAAATTTGCCAAGCATGCCGCAATTATTCGAAACAGTTTCCCGAAAATACACCAGAGTTCGATGCTTGGTTTACTGAGCATTGTGAAGCAGGGAATTGTACGCGAGATCACGATGGAAGTGCCGGTCTCATAGAAGTCGAAGGAGTGAAAGAAATGTTCTTGAGGTCTGTGGAGCAATACGATGTTATGTATGAGTATTACATCGGCGACGGCGATAGCAAGACTTTCAGACATCTCGAAGATTGTGAACCGTACGGTGATGTTCTGAAAGTAAAGAAAAAAGCGTGTGTTTTACATGTAGGCAAGAGCATTTATAAACGCGGCAAGGAAGCAAAAAAAGGCCTTGCAAAAGTAAAGAGAGCTCTGAAAGCACAGGAAACAAAACAGGCATTACAAAGAGGTGAAGTAGTACCAAAAAAAAAGAGGACTAAAAAATCAGACCAACCTCCAGTACAATCTTTAAAATTCACCGAAGCTCAACTTTCAAAATTATCGACCTATTTCAAAAAAGCTGTGCTTGCCCATCCCGACTCTGTGACAGACATGAAAAAAGCAATTCTCGCTTCACTTTTTCACAAGTGCTCCACCGACGCTAGACCGCAGCACGAGTATTGTCCAGCCGGAGCGGATTCCTGGTGCGATTTTCAAAAGGCAGCAGCTACAGGTCAATCGCAGAATTTCAAACATCCTCCGGCTTTTGATCAAGAAGTACAAGAACTTTTACAACCCATTTACGAAGATTTGACTGACGAAAAGCTGCTCGAGAGGTGTTTAGGGGCTAATACTCAAAATAATAACGAAAGTTATAATTCTTGTGTATGGAACATAGCCCCTAAACACAAGTTTGTTGGAAAACAAACACTGGAAATTGCGGCTCTTAGTGCTGCTTGCATATTCAATGAAGGATTCCTAGCAATATTGAAAGTTATGGAAGTAATGGGCATCAAAATTGGTCCGCAAGCTAGGCAGTACGCTGATAAGGTCAACGAGAAGCGTGTTGATCGGGCCGAGTTTGAAGCCTCTGAAGCGTCCAAGGAGCAGCGAACTGCGGCTAGAAATGCAAGAAGCCTGGAAAATGATGCCTACGAAGATCGAGAAGGAGTTGTGTACGAAGCTGGAATGGATATGTAAGTGAAAACCACTTTTTTTTACGATTTTTCACAAAAAAAACTTTAAACTGCTTTTTCTCGAAACCACGTTTTTTCAACTGGTCGGAAAGTTTTTTCAAAAACTATTCCATTTATCGACTTGATTCAAACGGCATTTTGCTTCTTAGATGTCTCTCTATCGTATTGACCACAATCAGATATATCGATTGTTTTTTAAAAAAGTTATAAACAATTGTAAGTGCATAAAATAGGTCGAAAAATTCATAAGTCCGCCATTTTGTTGTTTTTCGGTGAAAAAATCTCAGAGTGGTCAATACGATAACCAATTCCATCTAGATTAAGAATCTCTTTTGTTTTTTGCTTTCAGATGATTGGTTCTCGAGAAATCTTTCCAACCACCAAATAATTGGACAATTTTCAGCCGCCATTTTGGGAGCCGCCATTTTGAAAAAAAATTCAAAAATATTTTTTTTTAGTAGTTAAATATGTGTACTTTCACCTGTACAAAGTTTTGATTTTTAATATTTCTTGTACAATTAATACTAATTATTTCAAAAATGAGCGTAATCCAGCAGAACCTGGCCTTAACTTTGAACCGCTTTAACTTTTTATCTTGTGGATAGTGCGCGCTAGGGCTGTAATATAACACTACAATTAGCATGCACTAATATCATGTGCAAGGGGAGTTCGATCTGAATTTACGAGACCGTGCGCTCCCCTTGTGAGTAAAGTACTTTTGACAACCTGCGGACTCCCGCTCGGTGTCACGTGGGAAAAACGTCATCTTACGGTCTAAAAATAGGTTGAAAAAGGCCTCGAAATGGGCATGAGTGAGGAAAAAATCTTATATGCTATTCGGCTGAAATCCTCGGATTTTTAAGACTGTGTTTAGGTCGTAGTACGAGGCATGGTGGGGGGACGAGGCTCGTCCGAAGGCGACCTAACTAAACACAGTCTGAAAAACCCTCGGATTTCCGCCTAATGACGTAAGATACTATTAAGTTGTCGATTGTATTTTATTTCTTTCAAACCTTTTTCTCTCGCACCTATATCATCCTGACCATCTTCCCTTTAGCGACCCCCGTTCCTCAGCTGCATATACAGGGTGGACCAGGTTAAACGTCTTTTTTTTTATATGTGATAGAACAACAACAAAAAAGTAGACTTTCAGAAGAAAATTTTTTTCAAAAATGTATCCTAACAAAGATACAGGGTGTCAAAGTTTCGAAAAAAATGGTTTTCTCATCATAACTTCTAAACTACTTGATCGATTTCCATGAAATTTCGCACACAGGCTAATGTCGTACAGCTCTAAGTAATAATTAAATAATTTTTAAAAATTCTCCAGTGGCGTAGATACTGGGGGCCGGTACCCCCCTTTCCCCCTTCCCAATCTTCGGCACCACTGGATATTTTGCAAAGAAAATTTAATTATTGGATTCCCCGTTTAATATAAAGAAGAAAATCAACCTTGCAAATTTTTGATTTGTGACTTCGTTTTTGAGATTTTTTTCTTTTTGTATAGTTAGCCGCGTTTCCGGTCCCGGTCGTCCAGAACCCATCGGTTTCGCGAGTACTTATCTTTCCAGCACTTAGCTGTTAGAGATTCATAATACAAGTAGAGTCGGGCTCTATTTAGCACCCATTCATTCGCGGATGTTGCCGCGCGCTAAGCATTGCGATGGATATTAAGTCATCGAAGGGACCGTCGAATTCTTCGTCATAGTATATACATGAAATTGGATTTTCATTTCAAAAATTCGAGACACTCCAGACGAGGATGTGTTTAGAAAAGGCAATGCTTGACCTATTCCTCATTTATACGTCCGATTGCATGCAGTATGCGCAAATGAGCGGAAATTCACCCATGGAAATCTTGGACTTCCGAATATACAAATCAATTTTCAATGGCTTGTTGTATTCGCATTGATAACTACATTACTTCTGTATTGTAATAAATAATAGTTGCAAGTCAGAATTGGAAAATGTACGCCGGTTCTTGAAAATGGAAGTGGATATTAAAATTACTAGGTACGTTTTGTGTGTAAAGTTAAATGGTAAAACTTTTGTTCTAGAAGATTTACAGGAATCTTGGTCTCTTTGGAGATATATGCTACTGTCCATGGTTGCTGGGACACCTCGTTTACGGTGTGTTCTCAAACCTTTGACCCAGAGGAAAATCCTACGTTGTAGGAGGGGTAATATATATCGAGCACGAATGAACTATAACTAGCGTTTATTCGTGATAGGGAATACAGGTGGTAATGGTGTACGTGTGTATACGTGGGAGGAGAGAGCCCAGGAAGGTTCGAACGCGGAGAAGCGTTGGAGGTGCTGCCGATCGGGCTGCTCGTAAGCGGTGCGGGAGCGTCTCCCCAGGGATGGTGGCGGCGGTCCTGGTGTGCCGGGGCTGCTAGTGTCCCGGATATCGTCGGAGGGTCGTGAGCGGAGGAGCCTCGTCCTCGTGGTAGTTTGCCGGATAGGCGCAGGGACGTGAAATCGTCGGTCGATGAGCGGCGATGTCGCTAGGGTGTTCACGAATGACGCTTCCTTAACGACGCACAGTGGGGTATTTGGTCGATCTGGGCGGCCAAAATTTGTTGTGTATTTAGAGACTCTGTAATCTAATCTAATTAATCGATTTGTTGCATTTATAGTACTTAGTGACATTTTTGAACTATAAGAAATTAAGATTTGTTTATATTTACATACGTTTCTTTACTCATTAAATAAATAATATATCGTCGGTGAATAAACAATATCGCCTAAGTTGCATTTTTCAAAAATCGAGATTTTATGTTTATTTGATAAATAGCCGCCCATATATATCGTTTCATGTTGATAAAATAGAACCTTAACGAATAATTCGGCGCAAAATTGACTACTTATAATACCGCCTACGAATATTTGCGATAGATATGGGCGGTATTTATCAAATAAACATAAAATCTCGATTTCCGAAAAAATGCAACTTAGGCGATATTGTTTATTCACCGACGATATATTATTCAACTTTTCATTAATACTTGCGCAATCTTGTTTTTGCATAATATCAAACAACTCCCTCCGAGTCCATACTCTAACGCGTTTGATGGACCTGAAATAAAATAAATATAAAACATTAATAAAAGAAAAATAAGTTGTAAATAAATGCGATTGTATCGATGATATTGGATTGATGCAAAAGTTCGTCACGTTTTCATCAGTAGAAAGTGGTGAATCGAAAAACCAAAAAATTGTGTTAGTTGTTTGTGTTTTTTTAAATGTTGTCGCGTACGAAAAAAAAATAAAAATATAGAGGTATACGGCGAGAGTGCCGTTAACGATTCCACATGCCGTAAATGGTTCAGAAGGTTTTGTGACAGAAATTGTAATGTTTAACAAAATTTAAAAAACATAATCAAATAACACAATTTTCCTCCCACATATTCTCTGACATTCTCTTATTATCAAATAACAATAAAACTTCACACATGTGAAGTAGATAGTACTTTGGTTTTGCGATTCAATGCCTTCTACTGATGAAAACGGGACGAACTTTTGCATGTGAACCCAATATTTGTATACCATTATTTTCTAAAACCGGGCGAATCCGGGTCTACTTTTTCCAAAAATGGAATCTATAAGGTGTAGGCTTATTGCCACAACAAATAATTTTGCCGGGAAATGCCGGGAAGTACAACTTTCAAGCCATAATTTAGAAACATGCAACGAAAAAATAGCGGAAAAAGGTCATTTCTTAAAAGTTACTTATACAACAGTTAAAACTGATATTATCCTAAACGAAATATGTAACAAATATATATACTTACCCGCTTCACTAAAATCCATAACACTGTATTTCCACCACAGCTGAGAGCAAAATTATTCAAGATTGAAAATATAGTTACACTGGAAACGTTTTCATAAATGCGTGCACTCGAAACAACGATCAAACGGCAACTTACCATAAGGCTTTACTATCAGGCAGGGCGGCATAATAACGGTTGTATGTAATTCCTTAATGATTAGATTTTATCATACTACCGATTTTCCTTCCTATTATGAATACTACGAAAACGACTTTTGGCCGCCCAAATCGACCAAATACCCCACTGTGCGACGTTCGGGGCTAAGAGCCTCGGTAGACTGAGAGCGATAGTGGTGTTCACGAGTGACGCTTCCACTATCGTTGCTCGTGTCAAACAGCGAAGTCGTTCGAGTGCTAGGCCGTTCACGGATGACGCTTCCGCTAGCGGTGTTCGACTGAGACTCGAGGAGTAGTGCTGTTCATAAATGACGCTTCCACTACTCTCGGTTCGGTCTGGCGTTCGAATGAGACTTGAGGGGCAGTGGTGTCCACGAATGATGCTTCCACTGCCTTGACTCGTATTCGTCTGCCAGCAATTGCTCGCCGGCCGTCTAATATACCCCGTTTGCGGACCTTGCCGAAAGCCCGCTAATGACCGATAACCGTTAAGTCTTCGGGTGACGTGTCCTGGCTGCCTACGCGTCCCTTGTGACGCACTCGGAGCTTTCTCCGACCCTTGAACCGTCGGCAGGCTAGCGCATGCCGACTCGGCTGCAATCCACGCGTTACAACGTTCATTAAAGAATTACGAACATGATGCAATTGATTTTATTGAAATCCGTTAAGAATTTACGGAGAAATTAATTATTGAAAAGTAATTAATATTTTGAATTTATTCGGCATTGATGACGTCACATAGAAGATAATCGCAATTGTTATCGTTATTATAAACATTATCTTCATAAGCCTTGATATAACGTCATTAATACCGAATGCATTCAAAACATTAATTACTTTTTACTAATTAATTTCTCCGTAAATTCTTAACGAATTTCAAAAAAATAATTGCATTATATCCGTAATTTTTTAATAAACATAGGGTTTTCCTCCGGGTCAGAGATTTGAGAACACCTAGTATATCTATGGGGTGTGCCAACCACCGTAGACAGTAGCATATAACTCCAAAAACGAGAGTGATTTCTGAAAATCTTCTTTAGCAAATGTTGTATCGTTTAAATTAGCGTATAAAACATAATAATTTTTTAATGTCTTCTTCTTGTTTGAAAAACCGGCGCACATCTTTCGATTTTGACCTGTAATAGTAATTAATTGAAATGCAAAAGTAATGTAGTTATCAGTACGAATATAATATGCCGTCGAAAATTCGACTTGCATATCCGGAAGTCGTAGATATTAAGAGTCGAATTTCCACCTGTTTGCGCCTGTTGCATGCAGTTCTATGTGCAAATGAAAAGTAACTTAAGCGTTTCATTTCCTGTAAACACTGCCGTCTGGAGCTGCAAATGTTTCGCATTAAATTCTAATTCTGTGGATGTGCACAGCAATCACTCCACGAGAACCATTTTTATTGAATGTTTCAGTTACAGCGTTTAAATGTTTGAAAATAATTTCTCCAGAATCTAGGCACGGATTTGTTGACCCTATTGTCCTTTGCCCCGAAATGTCTACTGTTCTTGACCTGCGCACCATTATTTTTCGATGTTCAGATTTTATGCATCATAGTTTTTACTATTCAGGTCTTCCGCTCAATAATTTTCGATTTTCAAGTCTTCCGCCCGATAATTTTCGATTTCCAGGTCTTCCGCCGCACTATTTTCGATGTCCAGAACTTCCAATCCATAGTTTTCGGTATCAAGGTCTCCTGCTCCGTAGTCTCCGATGTCCAGATATTCTGCTCTATAGTTTTTATTTTCCAGGTCTTGAACTCCATAGTTTTCGGTGTCCAGGTTCTCCGCCCTACAGCAGGAACCCGAACATCACAAATTATGAAACGGAAGACCTAGACACTAAAAACTGTGGATTAAAAGACCACCTAGATACCAAAACTATGGAGCAGAATACCTGGACACCGAAGACTATAAAGCGGAAGACCTGGAATCCGGAAATTATGAAGACCTGAACATCGAAAACTATTGGGCAGAGGACCATGATACTGAAAACTATGAATCAAAAACCTGGGCACCGGAAATACTATGGAGTAAAAGACCTGGACACCGAAAACTATGAGGCGGAAGATTTGTCCACCGAGAACTATGGAGAAAAAGACCTTGCTATCGAAAATTAAGCCGGAAACTGTAGAGCGGGAAAATAGTTTTCGGGAAAGTAGTTATCACCGTGTAAATACATACAATTGCAGTTTGATTTTAAACATTTGACACAATCTAGATGAGAATGTTTTCTAGAAATGAAACGCTTGAATTAATTCTCATTTGTACCTCGGATTGCATGCAACAGGCGCAAACGGGCGGAAATTAAATCGTAAATATCTCAGACTTCCGGATATGCAAATTGAATTTCCGATAGCTTGTATTCGCGTTGATAATTACATTATATTTGTATTATTATATTATACATGATAATAAATGATGGTTACAAGTGAAAACTGAAAGATGCACGCTGGTTTTTAAAACCGAAAGATGATATTGAAAAATTATTAGGTACGTTTTATACGCCGAGTCAAACCGTACAACTTTTGTTTAAGAAGTATTTCAGAAATTAAGCTCGTTTTTGAGATATATGCTACTGTCCGTCGTGGACATCGTGGCTGGGACACCTCGTACTTATAAATGATACGTGACTGTGTCGAGCTTCAGTAGTAGAGCTAGGAGAGTTCTGGACTACCACGTGAATTTGTTTAAACAATAGTGTCACCACGCCCACGCTACGCCCAGAGCCACTCTCCCGAGCTCCCCCACTCCTCAACCCATACCGGTGGTCATAATCTTATGGTCAACACCCTCTCCACCTCTAATGCAGGTTGCGACTTGCGCGTGCAGGCACGAACTTGCTCTTGCTGCTACTGCACATTTCCAATTCCAAGAATTGTTGGGACATGATTCCGTCAGTTCCGAGCCATCTTCAACGCTAATGCGCGCTTGCGATTCCCGGAGAACTTGAGACATGAGATTTCGGGGCCTTATCGCACCGCTACTGCGTAGTTGCGACCGACCCGCGCGTAACTCCTGAGCGATGACGTCACCAACGTGCAAGTTCTTGCTGCACAGTAAGCATGATGGATAATATCAGGAACGCGGAAGAAGAAGCCAAAGTTCCTATTCTGCGACAACGTACGTGTCAGCAAGTTCAAGCACGTCTTCGAGAAGGGTTACACACTCAACTAGACAACGGAGATATTCACCATCGCTGGGGTAAAAAATACCTATCCAGTGACGTACCGGCTGAAGGATTACCAGGATCTGCCCATCGAAGGTGCTTTATACGAGGAAGAACTCGCCGCGGTCATGCATCCCAACGTCTACCTCGTGGAGCGGGTGCTCAAGAGACGTGGAGATAGACTATTTGTAAAGTGGTTGGGTTTCAATAATTCGCACAACAGTTGGACAAATAAATAATTCATTTATTCCTCCAAATCCATATTTACATTAACTTATTCATCCACACCTATATTTACATCCATTTATTCATTCACACACTCATATTTACATTCGTAATCCTATTGCACACACGCGCGCGCGCGCACACATATATTTACACGCATTTACTCATCCACATCTATATTTACATTTATAATGCTATAGTGGCCCCAGGGCAAAGTGTCCGTAGTGTCGGGCAGCAGGTACCTCTTGTCGTACAGACTGAGCGCGAATTTGGTCTGCTGCACAGTCTGCACTTCGTGCTGTTTTGACCGAAAGAGATACTGCGATCGGTGTTATGTCGTTTTTTGCCTCAAGCAGCTGACGTAGTCCTCGAAATCAATGGTTCTCGCGAGCACCGACGTCTTGACGCCCTTGGCCTTCTTCATGCGGTCCTCGCCATTGACCCGCACGCTGTACATTTTGCTACGGAGTCCGACGAATTCCGCCATGATCTCGCCATTGTACTTGTCCTTCATGATACCGACTACCTTCTTGTTCGCCAGCGGCATCTCGAAGGCGTTCTCAACGGGGTAGTCGGACGTGTCGAAGCGCCCAATGTGACGCTTCATCACGTCGTAGATATCCCCACCTCGTACTTCGTAGATGAGGCTATCAGTGTCGGTATAGAGCAGCTTGCAATTGCTCTCGAAGGTCGCCATCATGAAGTCGTAGTAAAACTCGTAAACGTAAGTCTTCGACAAGTAGAGTACGCAGAACCCCACGTAGATCGGCTTATTCAGTAGAACTTCGATCTTGCTGAGTTGCACGGCTACGAGGTTTTCTGTGAAAACGACTCGATTGTGGAAGTTGGGCTTGGCGATGAGTGCTTCGGCACCGTATCTGCCCTTCCACTTGGTTATGAGTTTGACGTCAACACGTTTGTGCACGTTCTCCATCGTCTTGCCGAACACCGCGTTGTTCATGATCTTGTACAAGTTTTTGTCAAACTCATTGCGGGCCCCTTTCCTCATAGCGCTGTTCAGGTCTATGTAGCTCTTGAGCCATGGTAATTGGTTGAATTTCAGGGCTCTGCGGATGTTGGTGAGCTGTAGACCGTGCTCGAGAGCTTGCCTGAGGTTGCGGTAGTGGATGACGTAACGCGATTTCGAGTACAGAGTCGTCAGAAGCTTTGGCTCCTTCGAGTCCGGTGGCTCCATCTGCTCTGGACACAGTGGCAGGTCCCGGTGGGCATTGTGGATGGCTTCCAGATAGTCCAAGTCCACCTCACAAGTATGTATCCGATGGGCGAGTCGTCGGGCACATTCCACTGGAAGTCGTCGTCGAGGTTCTCAACCCACTCGAAGCCACCATACGGGAGATGTTGCGTCATTGCCCAGCCGTACAAGTTGTTCACGTCGTAGTACATGAGGTACTTTTTCTCCTCTTCGGGATTGTAGTCCCTCATGTACTCGTTATTGGCTCAAGCGTAACGGTTGCTGCACTGGCTGACGCCACCTCGGATGCAAAGCTCGACGAACATGAGTATGTCGATGTCGGTGAGCAGTTGCAACTCGATCCCGGTGTACTTTAGCATGGCATCCCACGTGAGGCCGGATATGGTGTAGTAGAGGGCCGCATCCAGACCGTACGCTTCGAGACAGTTACAGCAAAAGTTCTCGAACACGTCGGCCAGTAACAGTACATCAGTCTTGAGGTAGAGGTCCGCGTACTCGCCCAGGGTTCCCACGTTAAATTCCCGCCAGACCCTTTGGGCGTGCTCGTAGCCCTCGTCGGAGACGTCGCTGTCGTTGAGAGGGCTGTGAAATTGTTGCTTGGTTGGCAACTCCGTCGCGTCCAGCTTGTCTCACACGTTAATGAACTCATAGGGGAGGACCCCGTTCCTCCTCAGCAATCCAAACTGCTCGGCTCGGATCTGCGGGAACGCGCTCTTGGTGATCGGCGTCTCCGCAAGGTAAGACGCTAACTTCTCTAGCGACGATGCCATGAAGCGGAAGGAGTCGATGAATCGAAGGGCGATGCTACTGTCCTTCAGATGTTTGGTGAAAGAGACATATCGCTCCATGTTCAGTGGTAAGAGATTAATCCGGCCGTCGAAGCAGGTGGAAATTTCCTTTATGATCAGGTGGTTGTTGTAACCGCTGAGATTGTGGAAGACTACGGGAATGGTGCGCGAATCCTGATAATTCAGGTTACAGCCTACGTGCGCTGCGCCCCTGTATCTGCCGGTGAGACGTCAGTGGTCCTGAACTCTCTTCGTGCCCAGCGGCTTCTCACAAACGTGGCAGTTCTCGGAGATGTAAAAAGCCCTCTTCTGTTCCTTCGTGAGCGATTGCATGGTACGGTATGCTTGAGGACTCCTTCAACCTGCTCGGTCAGCTCAGATAGTTCGCGCGCGAACCATTCGGCGGATTTCGATCCCCGAAAGCTGTTGTAGCGGGACAACATGTCGTTGTAGCTGCACCTCACATAGTATCCCACGCTGAATGATTCATGCACTTGACACACCCTCATCTTGCTCGTCTGCTGCAGGTTGACGTTCTTCAGGATGCACTCAAAATCGGCGTAGACGATGAACGGTACCCTCTCCTTGCAGTTGAAATTCTTGAAGTTCAAGTTGCTGTGCTTCGGTGTGGGCAACTTGACCTTGCACCGGTTCATCTGGCCGCAGTCGACTTCGTGGACGCCCAAATCTTTGAGACTTCTCAAGTAATGGAGGCAGCGATCGCAGATGTATTTCTTTCCATTCCTTCTTGTGAAAGCTGTGTGCCGACTAGTCGAGAAAGGTCCTTGATCCAGACGTAGTGGTAGATGATGGGTGTTTCGTCCTCCTCGTTCTCATCCTGATCCTTATCGATGTAGAGATCTTGGATCATGAGGATATTCACATGCTTGTCCTTTTTGAGTGAGGTAACGTAGATGGGAGCGACCATAAATTTTTCCTTTCGCTTCTGCAGAATGTACACATTAACCGAGACCTTGTTCTGCTTCTCAAACTTTGAGACCTCTCTCGGTATCACCGGAAAATCTATTCCCACACATTTCAGTTCGTTTTCGTATTGTTTGTACACTGACACACGGATGGAATGATGATTAACGGGATGCAGTGCAGAAAGGAGCGCCCACTTGAAACACTGGTTGTCGTTGTTCTGCACGTTGACGCATGCTTTCTTCTTCCCGATAAACTCTGGAAGTTCCAGGTAGGAGCTGCCTCTCATAGGGTTGTACCAATTAACGTTGATGGTCAAATTAATGAGAGTTCGCAGAGCCCAACCGAGTCTCGCTTGTGGAATTCATCCATCTGTAGGAGAATACGGTCTCGCACACTCTCGACGATCCACTGGTTCAAATCGGTGGTCTGGATGATTGGCACGTTCCTTGTGGCGAAGGTCTTCAGTTCGACGATCTCTTCATCATTCTAGACGATGCTGTATTCACCCTCCAATACAGCATTGGCCTTCAAGGCGTTCTCCCTCTTCAGCGCCTTCTTGATGCGGGGTGTGAAGAGAGCTTACGTGTCCTGTGCAGAAAGGCGGTGGGGTCCAGGTTTCGCAGGTTGACGATTACTCTCGTGCGGATGCGTCCGTTGAACGCCGACTGAAGACCTTCCCACGAAACACGATCGTTGCGTCTCTGTTCGCCTTTCTCCAGACGGCCACCTCTCACGAGCAAGCTCTTGAGTTTTCGGTTGTAACTCTTCACTTGTTGAATGGTGGCCAGGTACCATTGTTTGTCGGATACCGATGTTCCCTCTCGGCGCATCAATCGTCCGAGTAGCCGCAAACTCTCGGTCCCACGTCGGATCCATTGCGTGATCTCGATGGAATCAACCCTCTTGCGGTCGATCAGCTCGAAAGCCTGTCGATGGATGTTTATAATATTCCGGAACTGATCGGAAGACATGTCGTTTCGAGAGCGAGATGTGACTGATGGCGTGACCGCGGCTGCGCGCGATATTTAAGCAAAGACGTTATGGTGGTGGAGGTGAGGTGGGGGAGGTAAACGTGTTCCTGCCTCTTGAGAAACAATGACGTCATCGCTCAGGAATGTGACGCGCGCGACTCGGTCGAAACTGCATAGTAGCGGTGCGTAGCAAGACAAGTCCGAGCCTGCACGCACAAATGGGGTGCGGGAGCCCATTGGAGGTCGGGGAGTTGGGGTTCGCAGCTACGTCATCATGTCTCAAGGTCTTCCGGAGCAAGTCCATGCCTGCCTGCGCAAGTCGGAACCTGCATGAGAAGTGGAGGGGGTATTGACCATGAGATTGTGACCACTGGCATGGGTTGAGGAGTGGGGGAGCTCGGGGGAGGGACTGTGGACGTGGCGTGTGCGTGGTGACATTATTGTTTAAACAATGTCACGTGGTGGTCCAGAACTCTTTTAGTTCTACTACTAGCTTTGACTCGCAAGCGTCAGATAAATGTTTAGATTCTAAATGCGTGTGTGTGTTGGAAGGATATGATGGTACGTGGTGTAGGCAGGTTATATGAACGCACTCAACAAAATGGATGTAAAGTTGAGATACGAGAATAAAATAATTTTCATGAATTCGTGAGCGACCCTATTGCTGGCCCTATACTTTAGTTTTCATAAGTTAATCCGATCTAAATCGAACAGTCATACTGATCTCCCCATTTTTCCCTTGGACGCTGGAAAATAGAGTTTCACACTATCCCCACTATCCACTTCAAGATTTTACCATTCTTACCGCACCTTTTGAGATGTTCAATATATTTACTAGAACTGATACTTCATAGTGTAAATATATTTTATTTTTACAAAACTGTGAAAACCAAAGTCTCTTAAAAAATGTCATTTTTTCAATTCATTTTTTTTTATAGTAGTATAACTCATTTTTTTGAAAACAATTGCTTGCTCACATAAAGAATATAAAATTATAAGTATTCATTAATTTTCACACAAATTAGTCTTATTTTTCATTTTCATAATAAATGAATACTAATAATATGAGGTAACAATTACATCTTCGTTTACTTATTATCAACCAGAGATACAGGTAAAATACGGAAATGTTATTTTTTTTATGGATGGAACGATCTCGCTGTCGCACGAACTCAATGATATAGATCTATATCCTCTTTATATTAACAGTCTCAAAGCGAGTAGGAAGGCAGATCAAAATCAATGAGGTAAATTTTGTCACCTCCTCTTGCGAGACATCTCACATCACTTACAATTTGATGTTGTATTTCTTTATGTACTTTTGTTCAGTAGATTACTTACGTAATTGTAAAGCTAAATTTTAATACTTAAACATATTAAAGCCCTTTCGTTGGGAATGATGGCAATGTTTTACTAACATGGTGACTAGAATAAGTAAATTTTGATGCGCCAAGCTTCCACTTCTTTATCACAATACCATCCTGCCTCTTTCATAGTCAGCCATGTGTATATGTGACGTTTCCTTAAAAATTGACAAGTTTTTGACCTTCACCATCGCGAATTTGGTTCACAATTTTTTCCTACATTGTGCTTACTCTAAATAGCCTCGTTTCTTTTTTTAGATTTTTAAATCATGGTGTTTATGAATTATATACTTTTCTAAGACGGTTAAGAAACGCTAATTTTTATAATTCTGAAAGAATTCTCAACAATTTTGTTTGATGTGTCAAGCAGTTTAAGACTCCTGCGAAAGTAGTAGAATTGTTTTTGCTATTTTTTACACGAAAACTATTTTTCACCCCGATTCAATTTTTGCAGGAAATATAATATTTTCTACTGAATAAAAATAACTTCGAAAGTGAAAACAACCACTCTTTTGACATATTTTCTCATTTCTACACAAATCCTCAGATCATTAATGAATGGCTTCCATTTATTTCCATCAAATGAGGATTATTACGATGCCATGGAAATTTCGAAATCATTTCTATCCAAAATTTCAAAGGTCGATTCATTTTTAATGATTTTTAGAAACATCGATGGCAAGTAATTTATTAACGCGTCGTAGTTTGTATACAGGGTGTAAATTTACCAAGGGTCACATCCATTTATTCCAAATAATAGTTATTGGATGTCGAGGGTACTTACGTGTATTATACATGTAAATGAGTTTTGATAACACGCGATATTTACGAGATATGAAGGTCACCTTTATTTTTTTGTATAGAACTCAAAATTTTCCTTATTACGAAAGTTATAGAACTCGTCGAGGTGAACAAAAAAGATGCAACATGAAAGGCCTATTCATTTGACTGTTTGTGAGATATTTTCGCCCAAAGCACAAGAGTAATTAAGAATAAGAGAGTTAAGTCTGTGGAACTTATTGTTAGTCGCGCACAGCGCTACTTTCTCTTGTAGTTTGAGCGGTAATATCTCACAAACAGTTCAACGAATGGCCCTTTCATCTTATATCTTTTTTGTTCACACCCATAAGCTTTACAACTTGTATAAAAAAGAAAATGTCGAGTTCCATTTTAAAAAATACAGGTGACCTTTATATCTCGTAAGTGACGCGTGTTTTTAAAAACTATTTACATGCGGTATACGTCCAACTCGACACAAAATAACTTTTATTTGAAAGATTTTTTCGTAAAATGACAAATGACGGAAATAAATGGATGTGGCCCTTGGTAAATTTACACCGTGTATAAAAGCGAAGTCTACTCACCGCTTCTGCTGTTTTAATACTGTTCATGTGTTATTTATACATATGTATGTATATCGGGGTAGGAAGTAAGGTTATGATGATTCTTCCACATAAGTACGAAACAGATATGCTCCTTTTACATTGTTCACGCATTTGAAGTAATTTTTATTTAGGTAGAGTATTTTAATATTACATCAATCATTTAGACCATGGTGAAAAATTATACATCTTTCGGACAATTCTTAAACTGGTTTTAGCTTCTCAGAAGATTTTGTGCATTTTTTCAACATTTAAAAAATAGCATCCTTTTTTCGTTTTAAAAAATTCAGAATTAATGGAAACCACGACCAAAAATCTGAAAAGAGAATTGAAGCTTTTTCAGAGTGAGCACAATACGTTAAGAAATCACAAAGCAAATCCGCGATGGTTTCGAGTTAGATTAGTTTGTTAATTTAGCGTAGAACGCCCCATATACACGGTGTTCCAGAAATGGCGGATACGAAATACGTTGCAGTATTCTTCATAGAAAATTATAGCTTGAATATGTAATTCAAATGATTCTGTAACCGGTAGGTTTTACAAATGAGTAAGAAATAGTTATACAGTCGTAATGTGTGCAGTATTAATAGAAAGCATTGTCATAGGTACCATGGACGAGGGATAACGCGAAGCGACTTTATCTATTATAATCTTTTCTCTTCTCCGCCAACCCGCACTCCCGTCGCTAGGTCCATTGGTTGCCGTTTTCGTTTTTTTTTCATCACCATTCCCCCCCCCCCCTAATCGGTCTGGTAAAAGTTTTGCATTTTTAGCATATAAACATTAACAAATATATTATACATTTTAGATTATATTAATTTTTCACCAGATTCTTGGATTTGTATCTGTTAGAGAGGAACATAAAAACCATTTTTTTGATAGCATATACTTTTGGAAATATTGCACGTGGATTTTGTATAACTATACCTACATCTTGTAATAATTTCAGCAACTACTCAGTGATTTGAAATCAGTCTAATTTTTCATGAAGATTACCGCCACGTGCTTCGAGTCCGCTATTTTAAGGATATCGTGCATATGTACGATGATATTAAGAAAAGAAAATGTTATCTATAGAAAATGACTCGATAATGGCCACTATATTCAAGAAACGCTAAGCCTATTCTCAAGTTAAATGCTTGAAAATATGTGTATTATGTATTCGTCATTTACACAGGCCCACAAAAAAAATACTTTTTTTTTGACCCATTGGTCGTCTGAGGTAATTTCGAAGGTTTTTGGCGTGCAAAATTCAATCCCGTAGATCAAATTGCTCCATCACGTCAGGTTTTTGAAATATCGTAACTTAAAAATGCCGAAAAGGCCATTTTAGGACACATTTCGGTGAGAATATTTCGAGAACTTGACGTGATACATATCAAGGTATCTATCAGTAAATCAAAAAACGCGTACTTCCTATATATCGGTGAAACTTCTTCTATCCTCTAATGCACACATACTAGGAATAATATTTCTTACGAAATTCGAAAACTTAAATATTCATCTGGACTAAATGAATAGGGCTCCATCTGAGCTCATCTTCATTGAGGAAGAGTTCACTGAAAGATAATTAAAAAATATAAAATGGTTGATCCAATATGAATTTGAGCCACCAGATTGGATCAGCTATTATATATTTTTAATTGCATGTTTCATAATTTTTTATTTTTTTAAACAAATATCAGTCTAAATTAAGCCTTATTCGTTTAATCCCAATAAATATATAAGTTTCTGAATGTCTTGGGAAATAGTGTTCCTAGTACAGGGTGAGGCAGTGCAATGGCACGATTTTAAAAAATCGCAAAAAATAGAGATTTAAAAAAAGTTGTTTTATTTTAGCATACACAGGTCTACATTAGTGAAAATTTACTTGACATGAAAAATAATCATGTTTTGAAGATGGTGTCAGACAGATGACGTCCTTGTTTTTCCACACATTGTCGAAGCTTGAGATTGAATCCGTTCATCCACACATAAGTTGTTAACTTTCTCTCCATTTCCGATAACACGTAACATCGCTCGGCAAAAGCGTATGCGATTATTGTAATCTTGAGGTCTTAGGGTTTACGCTATCTGCGTCTTGTATGGATGGTAGTGGAGATCATTTTTCAAAATCCTTCTTAATGTTTGATTGCTGATACAAAGTTCTACGCTGTGCCGTCTCACTGATTTACGTGGGCTTCTTCCTAAAACTTCACGCACACGATCAATATTCTCCGGGGTACGGCTTGTTTTTTCACTACCGCCTTTTTTCTTTGTTGTGCTAGCAGTGGCTTCAAAGTTCCTAACCCAAAACGCAATAGCTTTACGAGATGGCTAGGGAGCCCTTAGGGGTAAATTAAACACACGACGGAAAGCGCGTTGAGTACTAACGAAACTATCCGAGCTTTTGTAATAAGCCTTTACAGTGAACTCGCTTTTCTCACTGGACCAACGTTTTGTGGCTACTAGCATTTTCACCTGTCTAGACTACAAAGTTCCAGACCACACTCTCGTGACCCCCCACCAAGCCCACCGGCTTGAACTGAAATCATGCCGTTTCACTGTCTCACCCTGTATATATTAGAGGACAGAGAAAGTTTTGCTGATGTGTAGGAAGTATGCATTTTTTTAATTGACTGATATTGCAATAATTTATTTTCATAGACTTTTTAATGTTTAATTCGATTCCGTTAGCCGAATGGCGTTATGTCAGGTTCTCGAGATATTCTCACCAAAAAATGTTCTGGAATTACCTTTTCGACACTTTTACATTACGATATTTCGAAAACCTGATGTGATGGAGTAATTTGACCAACGGGATCGAACTCAACGGGCCATATGAGCATTGCTTAATGTTCAGAAAAACCTTCTTCTAAATGAAGCATTTTTCTGTTTTTTAATTCCAGATCATCAACATGGTGTTACCAAGAATGTGCACAACCGTAAACTTAAACCTCATCACATATTTGCTCCTCGTAGCAATTGTTCTGGGGCCAATTTTAGTCGACGGGGAACCAAATCCAATGGCAAGACCTACAAGGCCAAAAGTGTTTACAAGTCCTGAGGAATTAAGAAGATACCTTGATCTGGTGAGGGACTACTATAACTTGAATGGAAAAGCCAGGTTTGTTAGATTTTCTCCCAACTTTAAAAAAACGACTACTACATGAAAGTAATACTTTTTGCACTATTAAAAGGTATGGTAAGAGGGCTCAGGTTTTCTCTTCATCAACCACCACGTATCCTTGGGATGCGTTTCGAATGATACTTTTTGTGGGACAACGAGTACATAAACAGATACAAATAAAAGACATGCAGAAGACTCGACGACCAGAAAAAATAAGGGATTTTACTGAGAGACGACCATCAAGAGAGCAACAGCCAACACTTCAGCAATCACACCTTTACGATGTCATGACAAAATATTACGGGAAAATGCAATGAAAGGACGGTAAATTTCTCTCATTTCGTACAATGTATAAAAATGATTTAATTTTTGATAACTCACCTACATTTATTCTCAACTTCCAACTTTAAAAATAAAGGCGATACGAATACTGTCCTGTCTGAGTGACACATATTTGACATGATGTGATTATAATAGTTGGCGAGTTTATTATATTCATTATCACGTCGGAAATTCGAAGAAATAGTGTATCTTTGCTTCGAACACAAAAGAAATGTACTAAAATATTATAATCATATAGAGTCTGTAAATTTATTGACATATTGTGTCTACACCTATTATGGAAGCTATGAAATAAAAGAAATCAGCATGTAATTTAACGATTTAGTTATCCTTCTACGTACTTTTTATTTCTATACACACCTTGTATAAAGAAATAAAAGCAAAAATAATACAGTCCTAATTTTCAGATAGCACATAATACGGTTGGAATTAAGTTATTGTAGCTATTTGTTTCATGAGAAAGAAAATGAATTGATCATTTATTTCAAAGTTCGAAAAGTTACGCTTGGAAAGAAGAATTAAGTCGGAAATGTCAAGATTATTTTCAATAAGCTGAGCTGATAAATAACCATATATGTAACTTCTACCTATACTAAAAGTTCAGTCGCTTCATTTTAATCGTGTATAATGCTCACGTATGTACTTTACGTAAAAAACGTACGCATTTACGTGATAATTTTAGTTTTAATTATAGTGATCTGACAATTCGTATTATGGAGTTAAACTTCTTATGGAGTTAGATATCATATAGCGGTGTGCAAAAATTACCGACCAATGCCCAGTGGGATGGATTGCTAAAAAAGTGGCTAAAAATCGCTTTCAATATCTGCATATGTAGTAGCAGTCTTTATTCAGGCTTGTGGCCATGAATAGGACTTGGTTGCTTACAAGTTGCTTATCTTCATTCTCAAGCATGCTGTTCCTAGGATATAATTCTGTTATCTCAATCACTCACACTACACCCTCTCCTTCCCTCTCCTTCCCGCTACTCCTCCGCGCTCATTTCTCCTAGTCCCTGTCCCTGCTATCTAAACGTTCCATGAACCAGAGTACCTAGCGCCCTCCACCGCCCTTCCTACCCTGTCCTTTCTGCTTTATTCTTTTCTTTCTGTGCTCCTGCTCCAGCCGGAAAGGCTGCTCGCCGCTTTCTTCTTCTTCCAGACTCGATCCTGAAATCCAATCTCCCTTATTGCGATGCCTTTTGTACCCCGCCTTGACCTGTTTTTCTTTCAGTTTCGCTCTTTTCCCTATTACCGCTAACTTCTTTTGAATTTCTCTCTTTTCTTGCGTAAGGTCACGTTGTCGGTGAAAATCTTCCGCTCTCTCCGCTTGTTTTTCCTTTTCATGTGAGCTCATTTTTTTCTTCCCAATTTTCCTTGATAGTATGCCTCGGAGATGCCAAGCGATTATTGATGCTGGTGGGTGATTGGACTCATTATTAACATAATTGCGGAATTGTTGAATACATTTTTAATGAATAACGCCGTACACGCTCTTACTCATAAGTATTCGATACACTGGTTTGTGCTACAACTTTACAGGTTATAACGATCTCTCTGTTTTCGGCGTCATCTGTCTATTACATTAAGTACATGACCTGATTCAAATAATTTTCGTCCTTTAACATCATTTTGACCTCGCATGAGGTTTTTTTGGATTGGCCGAAAACCATACTTAATAATTCTTACCGTTTTTATAAATTCTCTACTAGCATTACCCTGTAAATTTACTCCCAAGTAGGATCTATTTCAGTCCTGTGGTCGCGCACACCTCGGCGACAACACTGCTATCTATAGCTCGTGCACGGTCCCTATTCTTCTCCCCGCGATCTTTCTTCCCTAACCTCTCAGCGTTGGATGGTCTACCTCTCTTCAACTTATTCATGACTGTCTTCTCCCGCTAGTTTCCCTTCCTTCTCCACCGCCGGTCTACCGCTTCCCTACCTTATCGACTCTGACCTTTCCGCGTTGCCTTCCTCTCTCGTCTTTCTTCCTCCTCCACGCTTCACCTAACCTCACTTCTAACTTTTCCTTGCTTTTCCTAATTTCCTACCTTTACCCTCCGTCTCCCAACAAACCCCCATAGTCTATCCTTTAACTCTAGGTCTGCGCTTTCTGTCTATTACCTGTACTACTCTTACTCTCTCTTATGATCGCTTTTCCTACAAGTTTTGTCACACCACTTCTAGCACACATCCACACCACTCAACCTCCTGCAACCAAGTCCCCTATATCTGCATATGTAAATATGCTTAATATGATCTACAGGGTGTTCGGAAAAAACACCGACA
Organism: Xiphydria camelus; assembly: GCA_963678675.1. Classification (NCBI taxonomy): domain Eukaryota; kingdom Metazoa; phylum Arthropoda; class Insecta; order Hymenoptera; family Xiphydriidae; genus Xiphydria; species Xiphydria camelus. The sequence goes on from OY783197.1 coordinate 12,148,368, forward strand.
CAGAAATAGGGGTGATAGGTTACGTCATTACAAGTATTTTGATATAAGGGACCTATACCCGCAAGCGCGCCCCCTTCTGGAGATATCAACTTTTCAAGTTTATAACGACCGAGGTTGATCAAAGTAGAATAATATTTTTAGAAACGTATCAAGATGGTAACGAATATTTAATGAAAACTCCTTATATCCGCATCATCTTCGAAAAGTACAAGGACTTGAGCCAAGCGGTTATCCTTTCCGCAAGCAGTTTGCGCAGTGGCACATCTATCCAGAATCGTTTCCGATGTTGCATGGACATGGGTGGCCGTCATTTTGAGCATTTGCTGTAGTACATTGTTTTTGTATCTCGTAAAATTAAATATTCGTTACCATCTTGATACGTTTCTTATTATTCTACTTTGATCAACCTCGGTCGTTATAAACTTGAAAAGTTGATCTCTCCAGAAGGGGGCGCTTGCGGGTATAGGTCCCTTATATCAAAATACTTGTAATGACGTAACCTATCACCCCTATTTCTGTGTCGGTGTTTTTTCCGAACACCCTGTATATACCTGATGCCTCAAAATTCTTAAATATTATAGTATAATAGATAAACCACAGATTAATACCATCATAAACCTGAGATAACTAAAAATATTCTTATACGTTTCGTGTATATTTAGTTCAAAATATCCAATACAGTATCGAAAGTACTAACTTTTTGTGATGTATTTATTGAAAGTAATATGTACGAGGGTGTATCAAATATGAACGGGATTAGTTTTGTACAAAATTCTAACTTTATTTAATTAAGCTTAGAAATATATACTATTTTTCTACTGTACATAGTCTCCCGCCCTAGAAATACATTTTCCCCAACTGATTGGGAGCTTTTTTATTCCATCATTGTACAAATTCTTCAGACGTTCTTGCAGCCAATGGAGCACAAATGCTTCCACCACGTCATTATCGTCAAAGCATTGGCCTCCAAGCGCTTCTTTGAGGGGTCCAAAAAACGTGGAAGTCACACGGGAACAAGTCGGGACTATATGGCGGATGTTCCAGCATTTCCCAGCCTAATGCATCCAATTTTTGCCTTATGCCCTTGGCCGCATGAGGCCTGACGTTGTCATACAAAAGAATGACACTTCTGACTGATTGCTTCTTCCTTTCCCTTCGAAATGATCATTTTGGGGCATTCAGTAATTAACAATAATATTGCGCAATAATTGTGCCTCAATCGTGCAGAAACTCAACGTGAAAAGCACTTTGCCGATTTCCCTCTATAAGATTTCGGTCCGACTCAACGTTGGCTTTGGTCACACTCGTCCTTGAGCGGCGAGCGTGGCTCTTGGTCTCGACCTTTTCACGCCTTCTAGAAAATTCTTTGTGGCATGCAAACACACAGGTTCTCTCTTGACAGGGTGTTGTCCCCGAACTGTGCCTGTACTCGCCGCAAAATTTCGATTCAATTCACGCCCTTCTTGGCCGAAAACTTCATTATAAGCCGTTGCTCCGCGGAGACATGCACTTCTGACTCGCTCATAGTTTTTTTTTCATACTAAAGGAACTCGAGCGAATTGCGGTCAGTTCTCCCTTCTCCCTAACGATACAGGCCATCTGCGTATCAACTCCTTCAAGGTCACGAACCCTTCAGTAATGAAAAAAACGAGTGCGTAGAGAGCTGCGCGGTAGAAGTGAAACTTTGTGAGTAAAAGCAAATGAGAATCGAGTAAAGAGGAATGATCGATGTTTGGGTAATACATGGGAATTGTAGGGTAATAATAGTAAACAATATAGCCCCGTTATAATATAAGAAATCATTTATCCTATCTCAATTTCCCCATCGTCTAGAAAAGTAATAATTGGTTTGTGGTAACTGAAATAGGAAACGAATACTCTTGATTGTAGACGGTCTAAAAATCTAGCAAACACTGCGTCGACAGTCGTTCCTGCTCTTGTTGATGGTTCCGTATGGTTCTTTGTCATGCGTAACTGAAGTTTATCGTGCAGATAGTCAATTAAAGGCTGGGACTGAGGTGATGAGAAATTCGTATTGAAATCCCCACTAAGAATCATAGGTATCCTGCCAAGTTCGGGATCAACCAGGGGTGCGATATCCACAGTGTATACAACCAGAGAGCGATGAAGGAATTTTATTATATTTGCTACTGACTGTTTTGGAGATATACAGAGTGTTTCACCTAACTTGACCACCTCAAATATCATGACCTGTAGCTTATAAGAGGACAAATTCGGCAACTGTTAATATGATGACCTTCATTTGACTTTGAACGAGAAGAATCACGAAATGCGTGCCATGAATTCCAATACTTGTTCGAAGACGATAAATGAATGAATTTCAATGTCATTGGGATTGTGTGAAATGTTACTGTTTCAATGATGTGAAATCAAGGGACGTTAGCGATGATTACTGCATCAACGTGCACATCAAACGCAAAGAAATACACAAATCAAGCTATTTGATTTGTTTTGTGAGCAAAAGAAATATAAAAATCTGGCTGCACTATCTCTGCGACACTCCGCTGTACAAATTCTGTAACATCAGAATTGATGAAAGTTTTTTCGATGACACGGCGAATCAATGAATTTTAGTTGATGAAATTAGTGAAGATATCCCGAATGAAGACTATCTCACTGCCCAGCAACAAACGTTAATGTGGAATTGCCAATTATTATTTCTTACTCAATAAAAAAATATCTACTAACAACTTATCTCTGTCTATAATTAATATGCAACAAGTTTCACTTCTGTCGCGCGTGGACTCCACTCACGCTGTTTTTTTTTATGAAGTCACTTAAAGGAATTTATTTATCGTGATTCTGTAGCAAATTCTGACGATTTAGAGGGCCAACTACATGGTGCCATTGCAACTGTATCAGGCGATATGCTGAAGGCTTGCTGACACAATTTGATCCGTCGACCAAATACTTGCATTCAAATGGAAGGAGGCCAACTAGAGCATCTCTTACATCTCGCTTAATAAGGTTTCTTCCACCAAGATTAATAGTATGCCTAATCAATGAATAAAAAGACAAAATTTCCAAATTCTGTCGAATAAAATATACGCCCAATTTACAAAGTAAATGATATTACGTTCTCTACAAATCTTAATGGGGGGTGTTCTAATTTTTCAACTTATTATAAAACTGCTTAATATTCCAGCCCAAACCTTAACCTCCCAACATGTTTGATATGATATCACATTAGTATCTTTAGGGTACAAATAATGGTTACAGTAAAATTTCATTGATACGAATTCTAAGCGACCGAGAAATTGGGTGTGTGTGTGTGTGTTAAGGAAATTCGTGCTCTCCGAGGTTTAACAAGTGATACTTCTACTCGGAAGTATGATTTTTGTTCAAATTAACTCAGTGTTCATGTTATCCGAATTCAGGTTAACGAGAGTTTATTGCATTATGAAAATGAAGAATATCACCTCGTTTGAATTATAACTTATCGGAGAAAAGCACGTTTTCCAGAAAGTAGGGATCTAAATCGTGCTCCGGAATTAGCCAATGATGCAATTGTTGAAATACGGATGCAGACCATTCGCATGTAAAAACTTTGTGTACTGTATTATGGTTGACCCCATATCCTTAGTAGATCCTTTTGATATTTAAAATTGGCTGTTTGTAATCGAACGTTCTACTTCGGGACATAAGCAGGACGAGAATATCCAGCATTTCCATGAAAAGCAGTGACTGATAAAACACACTGAGACTTGTTATAAGAGAATATGTGCATAAAACTGCCTACTTTCCTACTTTCCTACTTCTGCTCTGGTTCTTACATTTGCTAATAAGACTGCCATGTGTATATGGTTTGTGAATTCTGGGTTTTTATTTTATTAATTTAATTGTTAAGATTTTTTATGTAATCAACCCCAGGACTTTCCATCCTCCGATTTTATTTATATGAATTCCGGGTTAATTACTTTAGTGTTCATGCACTTCACTTCCACTTTTCATCTCCCTCGTAGTCCAAGAACATTGTATCATTAAGATAACGATAATGATGACGTGGAGTTTCGGATTAAGAAAGGGATAAAGCGAGAAACCTGGAATACATGGACGATGACTTCGGATTTAGTAATCCTAGAGATAACCTGAAAAAAAAGCAGATACTCATTCAATCTGTCGGTAATCTACGTGTATGAAACATGAAAAGTGTTAACTCTGTCACTTTGTGGGTTAAATAGCTGACAAGTCGAGTATCACCATCATTTATTCGCGACGCTCTCGCTCAAGAATCGATTGATCATCGGCGGCACTTTCCTCTGGTACTGCATTACAATTGCACGATTACTTTCTGCTCCTGCGTAAAACCTGCAGGCTGTAGGACAATTTGAATTGCAAATTGAAGGTCTACTTTTTTATGAAAAATACCGCCACGTGGTCTGTGTCCATTAGTTCTGGTACATCGTGTATGAAGTCGGTGCTCCGAAGTAATTACTTCTTAAAAAATCGACGGGCTCCCAGCATTTGCCACTCCTACACTTACAATTAGTAATGGTTAACTCAATACTGATTTATCCAGATTAGTCCTTCAAAAAATAAATGCCGTATGTATTCAAGGATGGTGCTCACAGGCGATATGCGAGGTCGAATGAGAACATGTGACGGGTGCATCAGAACCTCTTTGTCGCATATTTCCTTAGACTATTCCTACTCCAGTGTGCGACAGAGAAACTCTTCTGCGTTCACCCGGGTTAATCGTCGTTCTCACTCGCACTCGTGTATCGCGTATGAGCACCATCTTCGAATACACACGGTACACATAGTACACTATAATAATTTAGCAACATTTCATAATATTATAGGTACAGTTATGGAAAAGCTAAACATTTGAAGAACCAACATTGATCCCTGGTATGAGGTGACAGCTTTATGCAAAGAGACGTATGTGTATCATGTAGGACATTTTTATCCGAGAAGACAATAACGGTAGTCGACTATATTGATACATACGCGTACCTTCGCATTCAGGAGGCTATAGATTTGGTATGTTTACTTCAAATTATTGATTTAATGTTATAAAACGGTGCTCTACATTACATTTTGCTGCGTTGTTATAGTTTGAGATAAACTTGTATTGTCTCTTTCCTAATCAGGTGACATCACTTACCTACAATTAGGGATAGACTGAAGATATCTATTGGGAAATTAGAGTCTTAAAATTCAAAACGTTGATACCTCGCTGTGTTATATTTACTACTCGCAATAATACCAGATAAAGATTAAAGATTAATGTTTTTTGAAACACTTATTTAATTTTATTATTTTAAGCTTGAAGTTTACGTTACGATATTTACTAATTTTCAGATAACTACAAAAGAAATCTAAGACGACTCGTGATAAAGAAAATTTGGCAGTACCGCACGGATAGAAGAGTTTATTACTGACAATGAGTAATGGAAATCTAATACCCGATAATAAAATATTTATTACGTATAGAGACAAATAAATATTTATTACTGAGTACAAAATCAATATATAGCTGTAGGTATTTAATAAATTTAAATAAAAAACAAAACGAGTCTGCTAGTACTCGAGACACTGATGTGTAAACATCTCGTGAGCGGTAACTATGGAACGGAAATGTGATTGGGATTTGTGAATATTGGTATCTGTAATCGAAGTAATTTCAAACAATTTTAAATCTTATAACTGTAGAAAAATATTTTTCATTTTCATTTTCATTTAATAATACCGCGCTTGACACAATCGGCTTATGATAGCTAAAATAAATAAGTGAATCGGAGTAGAGCCGATCGACGAGGAATTACTCCGACTCACTTACTGTACATGGCGAACACCACTTCCATACACCATTGTTCTGCCAGATGTTTACACATCAATTACAAGTTAGAATGACTAATTGATGTGCAAATATCTGGCAGAAGAATGTTGTGTTAAAGTGGTGTTCGCCATGTACAGTAAGTGAGTCAGAGTAACTCCTCGTCGATCGGCTCTACTCCAAAACTCACTTATTTATTTTAGCTATCATAAGCCGATTGTGTCAAGCGCGGCATTATTAAATGAAAATGAAAAATATTTTTCTACAGTTATAAGATTTAAAATTGTTTGAAATTACTTCGATTACAGATACCAATATTCACAAATCCCAATCACATTTCCGTTCCATAGTTACCGCTCACGAGATGTTTACACATCAGTGTCTTGAGTACTAGCAGACTCGTTTTGTTTTTTTTCTCTCGTACCTGGATAAGCCGGGTACTGCATTAGATGGCTCGCGACGATCCGTCCGATAATTGATTTCCAGGAAAGGTATAAACCGTGGTGTTCGCAGCTTACATTCCCGGAATATGCCGTTTCGGAGAACTTAGGATTAGCTAAGGAATGGCGAGGTATTTATGACTGTGATACTATTAAACGGTGCGAACCGTTGTGTCGAATTCCATTTATCCGCTCGTTATTTCTCGATAGAATAGCAATCCTAAATTAGTATAGAATATTTGAATTTTACCACTATAAAATCTAGTAACCCTTGAAGGTTGTACGACCTTAGGATCTAATCTAGTTGCATATGCGACACTGCACAAATTTACGTGTACCGTATGTCCGCGATCAATCAGACCATAGCAAAATTTCGAGTTTTGAATGAGCACCCCCGTGGGTCTTCTCGTCCAATAGAATCACCGGAGAAGCGTTAATGCGCATGCGTAGTCATCCGCGTTGGCATCGTCAGCAAGTTCAGATTGGTTATTTCGATAACCGATGTCCGTATGTTGATGTCCGTATGACCGATGTCCATATGACCCTGAAATTTGCCTTCGGCCGGGCTTGGTGGCCGGGTCGAATTCGAGCAATTTTTACCGGTAGAAATCGAGTCGGTAGTTAGAATTGTTGTCAATTCGGGAGATCGAAGCGTCTAACCTCGAAATCATGAATTTGTGAATAATGGAAATTACTCACCATAGTTCACAAATCTACGATTTCAAGGTTAGATGCTTCGATCTCCCGAATTGACACGAACTCTAACTACCAACTCGACTCTGAATTTAATATGGGATGCGAAATTGTTCGGTATTGAAAAAAATCAGATTGCGCCCTTTGAATCGAATGTAACCCTATGTATTTTTTCACCCCAAGCCGGTCTCACCCAACCAAATATAGACCCCGCTGATTGCTGCTTAATTTCGTTGATCGGTCGATGTCCTAGAGTCCTCATCTGCTACGTGCTTCTATAGTAATATATACTACATTTTTTTCATATATGAGAGAACTCACGATGTCCACAATAATCTAAGATACCTATACTAATTGTTAGTCGAAGATCCTATAATAAATTTTAAAGGAATCTTAGGAACCTTCTCTTATCTCTCCGTAAAAGAAAATGCTAACGCAACGAGAGTTACACGTATTATGAAACTATATAAATTCTCGTTGCGCTAGCGTTTTCAGTTACGGAGAGATAAGCTTTCAAACGATATCGTTGGTTTTAGAGACCAATGCGCGGGTATTAGTTAACTGACATGTTGAAGAAGGATTCGCATTGTTTTTTCCTTTCATTAGGGAACGTTCTCGTGACACTAGGGCGTAACGTCGGGAACTTCACCGATTGTTTAAGCGGTTCTCTATGGGTTGCATTCAAAATATGTAACAGAGATAACCTAGAAGGAACGCTCTTTCGAAGTTAGCATACTACTAATGTCGAAACAACTGCCGGAATGAAATGCCAAAGGGTCTAGCCGGATAAGCACTTGAAAAACGGACATAAAGGAAATAATACGAAATGGGCACCAACAAACTCTCTCGGACGTGACAAAATTTAAGCAATTTTACTGTTCCAAAAAGTCAAGAAGGAACTGAGATTTTTCGAGAAATGTAGTTAAATATTAAAAAATTCTTGCTGCTCACGTAATGGACCAAAAAATTGGACAAAATTCTGGAACATAGGGATCCTTAAAGGGAACTCAGAAAAAAATATTGTATCGTATTTGGCACGAAATTCAAATTTTTAAAAAATAAACAATTTTAAAAGGTGCTCTTTCCACCACTTCTTGAAAAGGTGCTACCATAATTTTTTTTTATAAACGCGTCTTCGCATCATTATTATTCTCAAATTTTATCAGATTTTTTGATTTGGTGGCACGTGCCAACAAAAATACAAACAAACCTTATGGGAACTGGGTCCCGGTATTTGGCTGGGCTTCACATACAGGGTGACATTTTGAAAACTTGCCACCCCAATATCTCAGAAAGTTACAAAGATTTTCTGAAAAACAAAAATACGGTTTCGGCAGTGGAGAGGGGGAACCAAAATGATATAATCGGAGATGTACCCACTCCAACCCCCTTAGGGGTAGCCCCCCCAACTTTGTAATCTTAAATAGCAACCCCCCATGAGTGATACAGCGTTGGAAAGCTCTTTAAAAATGCTTTACAGCAACACCAAATTTTGGTACCTTTCGATGAGTAGTTTTCGCGCAAATCGAGAAATAAACTGCCAGAAGTAAGTTTTGTCAATTTATTTATTAAAGGTCAATTATGTTATAATACATTTTCGAAGTGATTTCCATTATCTGATCTTACTCCCTGCGATTTCTTCTTATGGGGACATCTGAAATCTGTTGTTTTTCAAACTCAACCAGCAAGCATTAACCAACTGAAACAGATAATTATGCAAGAATGTCGCAAAATTTCAAGAACAACATTTGAAAAAGTCCGAAAAATCAATGGAAATCATTTCGAAAATTTATTGTCACGTAATTGGCCTTTAATAAATAAATTGACAACTTACTTCTAGCAGTTTCTTTCTCGATTTGCGCAAAAATTACTCATCGAAAGGTACCAAAATTTGGTGTTGTTGTAAAGCATTTTTAAAGAGCTTTCCAACGCTGTATCACACATGGGGGGTTGCTATTTAAGATTACAAAGTTGGGGGGGGCTACCCCTAAGGGGGTTGGAGGGGGTGCGTCTCAGATTATGTCATTTTGGTTCCCCCCCTCCTCTGCCGAAACCGTATTTTCTTTTTTTAGAAAATCTCTGTAACTTTCTGAGATATTGGGGTGGCAAGTTTTCAAAATGTCACCCTGTATGTTGTAGATATGTTATGATCAAAAGTTATCATTGCCGCAACAACGGAAAATGGGCAGTTTTTGAATTTTGAGACCTTAAAGTTCATACTTTTTGCTTTCCGTCATACGGTCTATTGGATCGAAATAATCATGTAAAATCAGGTTTTCTGTAAATTTTGCTAACAATCTCGTATTTCGTAGTTGGTGAGCTACCGATTCAGGTATCACCCGGTCAGACAAAAAATAAGCAGTTCTGGGGGGGGGGGAGACTTTAAAGTTACCACTTTTTACTCGACACTATACGCTCTTTTTCAGCCAATTCAAGCACGCATTCAAGATCATGTGCGATCTTGTGAGCACGTTTTTGCCTCCGTATATTTATGCGCAAGTGTGTGCGTGCGTGTGCATAGATTACAATTTTTTAATGTCTGATTTTTCCACTTTTTTCTAATTTTGTCCGTGTATCTGCATTGTTTTAGGGCACAAATCTTATGGAAACTGGTTCAGTACTGAAATCCTCGCGTACTTCACATATATTGTAGTTTATGACCTCGTGATCAAAAGTTACCATTGCCATACACTCAAAAAATGTAGGAGGAGGAGGAGGAGGAGGAGGAGGAGGAGGAGGTCTGTTCCGTCGCACCGAGCGTACATAGATCGTAAATATCACGGACAATTCAAGGTTCGGGACCGTGATATTTACCTACGAGTATACCTGCACTCTTTCCTATACTCTGATTTGAAATCGCCTGCAACGCCGAGCGCGCGAAATTTTCATTTCTTTTTTTGCTGACTGACCAGCTCCGTCCCCACATTCAGCTGACTGACTGTCATAACTTTTATTTGTATACAATATACAAGTTGTATACCAATTTTCAGCCTTTGTAAATTCAAATTATTACCTCAGCTGGAACGACAACTTCGATAGCGTCCCTGAGACACCTGTTCTCAGTTTCGCTTGACTGACCGCAGTATGTTTGTCTACACAACTACTGCAATAAACTATAAAAAAAACTAGGCTTTGTAAATTCAGAGACTTTTTTTGGCTCTGGCTCTCCGTCTATAAGAACCCACGCAGCTTTCTATCAAAAGGGCCCCATACACGCTACGATTTTCCGGAGGGCAGGCCTTCCGGCTTGCGCTTATACAGCCAAACCTGAGTGTAAATGTGACCACATTACTTGAAATATATACAAGTGACGTATGCAACCCTCGAGAGGGAACCGAAGAGTTCAGGAGTCTGCTTTGTCTGCTCAGTGTGCCTTTCTAGCAGTGTAGCTGACTAGAGCTGTAAATAAAAATATTATATTAAATTCCCCCACTCAACAGAATATTCTTCATTTATTCATTCCTGCCATATGAGCGTGACTGTAAATTACGGTATGAAGTAAATTACAATTTACAACTTCATCAGATGGATACGGTCGACTATTGGAATTGAAGAATCTTGCATCTTCAATTAATTACCATCATACGATATTGTAAGGAATGGCTGCGTAGATGTTATGCATGATCTATTGGAAGGCATACATATGTCAATATGATATAACGCTTATCCTTTATCATTTTATCTATGTTGAAAAATATTTACTCTACTTCAATTAAATAATTTAATCCGAAGTTTCCCATTTGATAAAAATGAAATAAATAAATCAGTTGAAATATCTGGAATTCATCTAAGAATAAGCGTATCATAATATCCGTTGCTGAGATACTATGTTTTGTGAAATATGTAACTCTCATAATCGGACATCTGATAGCAGAAGACAGTGAATATTAGCAACTGCTTATCATCTTACAAAGAATAATTACTATTACAAGTCCAGTAGGTAGTCCATTCAAACATATGTTTTTTATTAGAGGTTGAAATTGAAGAATACTTAGTATTGCATCTAAAATTATTTTCCGCCAATTGATCCTAAAAACATCATTTTATTGTACACTATTTGAGAATTATAGAAAAAGTAGGGTTATTATGAAATGCATGCTCGATGAAATACGAAAGTAAATACAGTAGACTACCGATAATCCGGCACGTTCGGGACTCGGCCGGTGCCGGATTACCGAAAATGCCGGATTATCAGGAGATGTGTTCCGCGATTATTAAATGATAAGTCGTAGAATGAATGCAGCTGCAATATGATGTTTGACAGCAAGCGTTGTTTACCAGAAATGCTGAGATAATCATTTAAACTCGAATACAAACCAAAACATACCTTTATTCCTGCATTTTGAATAACATAACAATGAAATGTCTTAACAACAAATTAAACCAGTGAAATGTGTTACAAATTTACACGTATGTACATAATATGTACTGATGAGACATTTATTTTAAAAAATCTCTAATGTCTTTTTGTTTTGTAGATTCAGCTCTCTTTTTAAAAAAGTTATTTCTTAGAATATGCAAATTAATGATTTCTGCACAATTATAACGTGAGTTTGTTCCAGCAAATGTTATGAATTTATTTAATGCATCTGCCGCTTCCCCCCAACTGATTTGTTTCTTCTCTTCTTTTTCCGCCTGCCGATACCGTTCGGAAGCGCGATCGTTTGAAAATCGATACTGGTGCCGGACCATCGGGCATTCCGAACCGTTGGATGCCGGACTATTGGAAGTCTACTGTATCGTGAAGATAAAGTAGCTGCACATTCAGCTACAGTACACTCTTGATTACTTCGCCACCTACGAGAGGACTAGTGAAATAATTGAAAAGGCGTTTGGAGGTGTGGCTAGTGAATAGTAGGGATACGCGTACACTTCACATTACATATATGTAATAGTATTGGTGCACAAGCTCGGAGTTGCGTTAGAGTGAGAAAAGAAATACTATACCGGTAAAGAGAAGGTTTACCTATAAAGCTTAGGTAGTTTCGTAGTTTTCCTTTTATTCATAACGGGATTCGATATTTTAGCGAAGCTTTTCAACTTCTCTGCATTTTTCTTTACATGAAATATCGCTTTTATGTGGATACCGTACTGTTTTGCAATCGTACGCTCGGTTGCTCCTGCCTTTATTTCGTCCAGGATTTTTAGTTTGTCACTAAGCAACAATTTCTTCCACTTTTTTATACTTATTTCACTGCCTTTTATGCAGCTTATCCATTTCGCACGTACAAACTTGATACGAACAACTAATGACAATGAGACCGGAAGTGACAGGAATATTTAGAGGTTAGATATGGATCGATATCATCAGCAATAACACAGGACCACAAAGTTAAATTAAAAAATTCCTCTTACTAAACCGACTGATCTATATGTTTTGGGTACGCTGATCATGAATCCGTGGTCCGTATGACCCCTACACGTCAGGTTCAAGGTCATTTGGAGGTCAACTTCGATACTTCGAAAGATGTTATTTTTTACCTCGGATTCTGAAAGAGCAGGATATTTTACGTTCGGATATGTTTTGACCTATAGGCCAAAGTGACCTCTGGAGAACTTCTCAGACCAATATCCCGTCATGGTAGGCGGATGTCGAGGAAATGATCCTCACAAAAAATGTTGAAGGAATCTGGAGATATTGGCTGGTGGCTTTGGATCGACCCCAGAGGTCATTTTCAAGGTCATTCGAAGGTCAACATCAACATTTCGCCAGATATCTCTGTTATGACCCCGGATTCTGAAAGAACAGGAAATTTTACTTGCGGATATGTTCTGACGTAAAGACCAAATGAGAAGTTCAAAAGAATGAATCTGACCTCCATGTGATCTCTAGAGGTCACTTTGGCCCATAGGTCAAAACATATCCGAACGTAAAATTTCCTACTCTTTCAGAATCCGAGGTCAAAAAATAATATTTTTCGAAGTATCGAAATTGACCTTCAGATGACCTTAATCCTGACGAGTAAGGGTCATACGGACCACGGATTCGTGATCAGCGCACCCAAAAACATATAGATCATTCGGTTTGGTAAGAGGACTTTTTCGATTTCATTTTGTGGTCCTGTGTAATTAGTATCGATTATCGAGAGTGCACTACATTATAATTGGAGATAATATGCTATCACACACACATATTTTGGGCATAGAAGTGTGCGTATGCGGTGAGTCGTCTTAACTTCGGTTTCCCTCACTGTGCGATATTCGAAAGGGTGCAGGAAAGTAGGGGATGGCGAAATAATTGAGTGGCGAAGTAATTGAGAGTACATTGTATAAGCCATGTCAATGTATGCCATATCACAGCGTTAAGACGTCAGTTGAAAATGAATTCTCGACTTTTAATGAAAATAACATCTTGCGAGTTATTTTCGTTTGGCCCGAAACAAATACAAAGTATAGAGGATTTACTATATACACACACAATCCGTTCCTCTTCCTGTAATAGATGTGAAGGCGGCTTTACACGACGCTAGTAACTCGTACGAGTCACTGGGGCGAATACTAGAGGCGAGTGTTTAACAGGGATAGTGGCGTCTACACGCTAAAAGTGGTTTTTAACGTGTAGACGCCACTCGGTTTAGCGGCAATGTTCAGTAGTCGAGTTTTTCCTCTTGTTTTCTTGCAAAGATCAGCACTATATGCAAAAAGTTTTTGATCAAAAAGTGTTTAACGACGTGTATTAAAGTGTTGTGAGAAGAATTGATGGAAATAATCGAATCGGAAGAAAACGTGCCAACAAGAATATAGGTAAGACAATGGCTGGCTAGAAGATCCGCGAGTGGGGCCTCAAATATGCTTCTTAATGAGCTGGCTTTAGAGAACATTCCCGAATACCGAAATTGTATGCGAATGTCTCCAGATTCTTTTAATTTACTGTTGGAGAAAATATCGCCACGAATACAACGAACCGATACAACAATGAGAGAATCTATACCCAGCCGAATAAAGTTAGAAATAACCCTCTCATACCTTGCAACTGGAAATAGCTTTCAAAATCTTCAACAGCAGTTTCGTATTTCAAGCCTGCTATTTCAAAATTTATACCAGAAGTCTGCGATGCAATTTTCGATGTCTTAAAAGAATTTATCAAGGTAAGTATTTGTTTTTCGAATTAGCATACGAGGAGTGAAAGGAAAAAAGGAGGTAAGCCATCTACTATTTCTTATGTTTCCAAAAATGGACTGATCGTTCAGTCTAGTAAAAAAATACAAATTTTAAATTTAATAATGAAAATTTAAAACCTCCTTTTGAAAGGAATTTCTTTGCGAAAGTTACTTTGTTTCATACTTTTTAGTCTGTATCTTGTTAATAGCGCTTGTATTTCACCCTGCGCCAATACAGCATCTTCAAGAGGGATTTTTTTTAGTTGGGCTGCAACGCTGAGGCCAAAAAGTTGGAATTCATCATCTTGTTCGTCTTCAACCTTAATAAGAGACCCGGCCAGGTTCTTAAGATCACTGACACATGAAGCAACTTCTTTCACTCTGCTATTTAATAACTTCCTACGCTTTAGTGCAGGTCCGGGAATTGTAGCATGAGTCTGTTTGTTCAATTGACTTTCACACAGACTATTTTCTCTCCCTTGCCTTGATTCCTCTTGCATGACTTGCTCCTCTTGGACTAGAGAGTCCTCTTCGGTTTGAGATTCTTGCCGTTGAGATTCCTCTTGATGCATTTGCGACTTTTCTTCATCGTATGGTTTTCCGTCATTCTGCAAAATAATATTTATACTTATTATAACTAAACTAAATTTATTAATAGTATTACATTTAATTTCATATTAAAAGTTCTTTGTTACAAGTGCCTGAGACTCGAGAGAAATGGAAAACTATAGAACGCGATTTCAACACTCGTTGGAATTTTCCAGGGTGCTACGGAGCAATCGACGAGGAACATGTCAATATTCGCGCTCCCCCCATTACGGTACCGAATATTTTAACAATAAAAAGCAAATCACCACCATCCTACTAGTTATTGTTGATGGGAATTACTGTTTTCGATTCATTGACGTAGGATGTAATAGAAAGGCATCGAATGGAGGGATTTTTGCACTAACAAGGGAAGTTAGGGAACCCGAAAATTCAGAAAATTCTGTCATTCCGTGTGCAAGTAGAGTAGTTCAAGCGTAATACAAAATACATTTCATTGGTGCGGAATTCCAGTTTTAAGGGACGAAATCATCCCTTGAAAAAAATGCAGATTTTTCTTCTTGACGGAATAACTCCCGAACGGTGAAAGATAAGGGAAAAAAGTTGAAATAAAAGTTTTGTTTTTTTCCGATCTATAGAACTGGGGCAAAAAAATTCTGGAAAAAAATTTTTTTTAAGTTACCCCCACCACCGACCCATAAAAATGGATTTTTGGACTTCTTAAGTCTTTGTAAAAATACGTCTTAATAACCTCTTTCCATACATCCGCAGTCTATTATGTATCCTTTTTTTTAATTTAGAAAATCTCGAACTTTAAGGCCATTTTGACTTAAACAGTGAAACACGGTCTTATGAAACGATATCTACCATTATTGTAAGTACGTGTTTTGCTAAAATAATTAAAAACTGTATGAAATGTATGTAAATAAAAATGTAGATATCATTTCCCTAACTTCCCTCGTAAGTCCTATTTCTACAGCTTTGGAGAACAACATTTTGCCGGATGGAGGATATACTGTTGGGGACGATGCCTTCCAACTAAAATCCTATTTACTCAAACCATTTTCGCGCATTCAGTTGTCAATTGAACAAAAAATATTGAACTATAGATTATCCTGCGCTATAAGTATAGTTGAAAACGCTTTCGGGATACTAGCCAGCAGATTTAGTCTTCGAGAAATCAATAGGTTGTGAACTTAGAACTGTTGACAAGATCGTTCGTACTTGCTGCGTTTTACACAGCTGATTAAGATGTACGATAGCAAATATTTATTTCCCTAGAGAATCAGTAGATGAAGAAGATATTGAGCATGGTTCAATATTCCGGGAGCATGGATGGAGGAAATAAATAGTTTGCAGTCGATTGAATGTATAGGAAATAACCACTCATCTCAGATCGCAAGACAATTAAGAGACAAATACATGCAGTACTTCATGAATGAAGGATCAGTTTCTTGGCAAAATCGAATAATTTATTAAAGTATTATGTTAATTGTAAAAGGAATTAAAGTAAAATTTCAAAAATAAATATATTACTTACCATGTTATTGTAGCTTTCACGTTTTTTCTCAACGATTTTTATAAATAAGTGCATAACCGCAAACCACGTAATTTTTGGCTTGTAAAGTTCTTGGGTGCCGATTCCAGAGTGCTTGGATTTCTTAATTTTAGCAAGCTCTTGACTATATGTTGATCTTAAATTCTTAATTTTATTTTTTGCCTCAGCAACACCAAAATCAGATATATTCATTTCTTTTACAATTCTTAATAAAGCTGATTCACGAGCCGATTTGTTCTTATAATTATTCAGGCTCGTATTCCATAAACATTCTTCGTCTCTATACAGTTCCACAAATTTTAAAGTGGTATCTTCACCCCATTTAGCCATTTTAAAAAACTACACGCAACGATCAACTATTACTTAACACGTGGTACGCACTATCAACGACTTCAGTAGCACTAAACTAACCACTCGTACGTATTACTCGAATCGTGTAATCGGTCTCCAACGGCGCTACTACGTCATACAGTCGAGTAGTGTGTGGGGGAAGTATTGGTGGGGGAACCAACTCGTTCCAGTAAATAGGATTCCTTTCTATTTACTCGACTGGCATGGACACTCGCAGCGAGTACTCTACTGGGATACAGAAGACCAATGTACACAAGGAGAGTACTAAAAGTGAGTACTCGGTCTTAGTGACTCGTACGAGTTACTAGCGTCGTGTAAAGCCGCGTTTACATTAGTCAGTTGTGTAGGACCTGTAACATAAGCGATATTAGTACTTTAAAATGGATAAAACGTAAGAGAAGGATAATAAAACGTAATAATATTATAATGATATCTCTTCACAGACCGGCTCATTATTTTATAATATCATGCATTTAATTTATCATTTGGCGGAGAAAGTCTTAATTACAACAAAAAAGACACGTGAATGTAATTTAAGCGAACATTTTGAAGCTTATGAAGTGATGGATAATGATTCTCCTGAATGGGATATTATACCGTTAAATCATATTATGTCAATAATCATCGTAAATACACATACAATTAAGTCAATTAATGATCGTCTTCACACTGAAAAAAAAGACTAAATTTTAATCCTAAAGTGAGATTAAAAATTATACCTAAAAGGATAATCGGAGTACGAAAGGGAATTAGAGTAAAAATTATCCAATCCGGAATGGCTAAAATTTATCCTTCTAAAGGAGTAGAAAATTTATCCTTCCGAAGGATAAATTTTAACCTTCCAATGGCCAAAATTTATCCTTCTAAAGAAGTAGAAAATTTATCCTTCCGAAGGATAAAAATTTTAACCTTTTCCAATGGCCAAAAATTATCCTTCTACAGGAGTATAAAATTTATCCTTCCAAAGGATAATTTTTAACCTTCCAGTGAGTATAAATTATTATTATTATTATTACTATTTACGCAATCGTTTCGCGTAACAAAAAAAACACAAAAATCAAACTATCTCCTTTTACTGACCCAGGTAGAAATCGTACCGAGAATTATGTTTGCTGTAAGATTTGCGTGCAAGATAGAACCTTGTCGCAATAAGCCATTTAAAAATACCTGTTTGTACCAAAACCAGGCAGAATGACTGGTCTTTAGAAAAAGTGCTTAGTGGGGTTTCCAGTCTTTATTTACTTTTAAAAAATGACAAAATAAATTGATTAATATCCAATCCACAGTATTGTTTTTAGTAGTGGAATAAATTTACGTATGTAAAGATTGTGGCTAATTAACTAGTAATAATTAAGCGTTTGATTAATTGATAATTTCTGTGAATCTATTTATGTACCTATTACAATTAATATTATAAAATAAGTTGAATACAATATTGATTGCAATACATAAATAGATTCACAGAAATGATCAATTAATGAAACACTTAATTATTACTAGTTAATCAAGCACAATTTTTACATACGTAAATTTATTCAACTACTAAAAATAATACTGTGGACTTATCAACCGTGATGCCTTCGGGTGTAGCGTTGTTAGCGACTGTCTCGCTAGAAGTCTGGAATCGAACTATCGCATTGTGCGACCGGGACGTACCGCAGGTAGCGAGGGCAAACGGGACTTCTGGAAATGCCCGAAATAGGTAAGTACAAAGTACTCGGTCATTCCGGAGGCACTGACTCGTCATGGGCCTTCCTAGCCGAGGAGCAACATCTCCCTTCTTGGGCCTGTTACGGTTAATATAATGTTGCATCGTTTACGAACACTAGTCATTCCATTAAAAAATGGCGACTATGCTAAACTCCGCCAACTTTTCGAATCATCCGATTGGCAACGGAGAGACTCGAAAACGGAGAGACCTAGACGGCTTATTTCGATCCGTCCGTTAATTAACCTTTCTGAGAAAGGTGCAAAGCTGCGAGCCCATTAGCAGCCTAGATTTTCCGAAATATAATATATAGATTGACTGACCGAAACCGACCAAGCCCGGCCGAAGGTAAATTTCAATGTACCTGCAACTGGCCGGTTCTTCGCGGGACATCCGGTATATTTCTCCAACATGGGATAATTTTTATCCTTCTGTGGGTGTAATTTTTATCCTTCCGTGTTGGATAATTTTTATCCTTCCGTGGAATAAAAATACATCCGCTTTGAGTCTAATTTTTAAATTAGATCAAAAATTATCCTTCCACGGTTTAAAATTTAACCTTCCTTACATTATTTTTTATACTTCATAGGATAATTTTTGATCTATTTTACCTTTCGTACTCAGATTATCCTTCTAACAGAATAATTTCTATTCTTTTTTTTTTCAGTGTACACATCCCGAAAATCTTAGTTTAAAAAGTGTTTAATTTATGGCTAAACTATTTATTTAAATGTATCCTTCTATTATATAAAATAGTTTTTGAATAAATGCGTGGATAAAACCGTGTCGCCAAAAACCCCGGCGACCTTGAGACCGGATGCGCGAAGCCTGGTACTTATCCCCCAAGGGTTGGGGAGCGAAGCTCCCAGGGGGCGGAGCCCCCTAGTTCATATATAAATTCATTCGTGTGGTAATTATTTAGCTTACATTTTTGTGATGAGGTGGAGTGGAGAAAGGTGTGAGCTAGAGGGGAAAGAGAGGAGGGGAACATATGTATTAAAATGCGAGTTTCGTGTGCTATCTATCACAATAAGACTTGTCATATCCTATACCTCAAATTAAACGTTGTTCCACTCAAATTTTACTATCATCATATATCGCCCTCGCGATCATCGCACAGCAATGAATTTTAACACGTTAGCTGCCACCTCTCAGATGGCGCACGCACCACCAGAGCGACGTCACCGCCTTAAGGGGGGGGGGGAGGTCTAAAAATCAATTTTTTTTATTGCCTTTTCTTATAGTAAAACACTTAAAGAATGTTGTTTCAAAATTTCAAGTTAATCGGAGCAAAACTCAATCATAGACCTTTAAGTCTCCGCTCCTCTACTACTGCGGAGCGGCAAGAACTCGGGGCTCTAAACGCTTGTTTCTCAAAACCAAGTTTTAAAAGTCAGTGGACATCGTCATTTAAAAACTACTGCACCGATTCTTTTCAAATTTTGTATACACTTTCTACATATAAAATACCAGAACCCAACGTTTTTCTCTTTCTTTTTTTGTTACATTAAGGGGGTTTGACAGCAACAAAATTACGGATTTTTTCGTGAAAAATCGCAATTTTTACTTCAAACAACCACCAAAAGTTTAAAAATGAAAAAAAATTAAAGAAAAACATAGGGGTCTAGAAAAACATCTGTTTTAACTAAATTGCTTTGATTTTTTTGATTTGAGATAATTCTACGCTGAAATATAGTGTGTGTGTGTGTGTGTGTGTGTGTGTCCACCGTAAATCATCTTTTCTAAAAGGCGTCCTCGAAAATGCTTCATCACCGGCTTATTTCTCAATATTTTTCTACAAAAAAATTACAAAATGTTCGAATGATGCTTTGTAACATGCGAAACATTAGAATATATCTACTTCAACAATAGCTCTAAACAAAATTCGTTAAAAATAGAGTTATTTTCCACACGTTAGACACCCCCCCCCCCCCTGAAGGCGGCACCGGCAGCGAACGTGTTAAGCGGTTTTAACCCAATTATTTGACAAACTCGCATCTAGCATTAAACATTGTACCAGTCAAATTTTACTGTGACACATCGTAATTGATCAGCGTGCCATACCTAGTGAATGTTAGAAGGTTTAAAGCCAAATTTTCATACAGCATTTATTGAAGAAATGATTTCGACGTTGGTAATATTTTACTACCATTTTCTTACTTTCTCGTACCGTACATTTTACTTTCATATTTTAAAGAAAAAACTACTATGTACTGTTGTGAAAATAAGTGAAATATAAGTATAGTCCATCACTAAAAAATAAAACATTCAAAGATAATAAATTTCCAATACAGACAAAAGGTCCTATCAAACAATACCAACCTAAACATGCAGCAGCAAAACGACTCTCTCTCAAGGCCTTTTTTCGTTACTTTCACGCTTCGCTTTAGCCTCATAGTCTTTAGTCCACCTCAAACCAAGAAATCAGAAGCACACTCATTGTTATCGAAAGCTGCTTCGAAGTAATTTTTGCAGAAGTTTCGACGTTGTGACCTCCCAAAAATAAAAAGTAATCCACCTAGCGTAACATATGTGTGTAACCGCTCTTATCTTGAATCCCTATGTCAGTCACATCTGTGGAATATCTTCTTTGCATTCATGCTCCTTTTCAATTGTCATCAAAGGATCAACAGGACTGCTTAATTCCTTTTCATCATTGGTAAAGTCCATTGGTTCTGGGACACCTTCACTTCCTAAAGCAGAAGAGCATTTCCCTTCTGATTGTGAGTTGATATTAGTTTCGGTGGTGTTGGCTCTTTTCAATCGTCTTCGTAGTCGTGCATTATCACGTTCTACATTCTTAGACGTACTCGGTAAATTACACGGGATTGATGTTTTTTTAGAGTCCTTTTTTTCAATTGAATATCTGTAATAAATAAAAAAATGCGACTAAAACTTTTATTATAGGTTAGGTGGCTCCAAAATCAAGTTTCAGCAACACATAATCAAATACACACCTGGTAATATTATATATAATCCTGTTTTGTAAAGTATGTTTTGTATTCGTTCTACAAAGCTTACACCGTTCATTATATTCTTTAAACTATAAATTCTCAAGTAAATTTCATTCACTCAACACGATCAGCTGTCCGTATTCAACACTTTGTACATAGCGTACGCTAACACGTGTTAATAATGATTGGGAGGATCCGCCACCAGATTGCGAGCATACAATGCCGTGAATTTTTGGTGAAAGTCCCGCTTAGCTGTTGGGGTGGGTCTTCCCGCGAAATCTCACAGTGTGCTCAGTGTGTAGCTACAATGATTTCCCCTTCTGGCGAATCAATGGGTGATCACACAGTGAAGCCATGATGACAACACCAAGTAGCGCCACCGCGTGACTTTTTGGTGAAAGTTACTCTTGGCTATCGGGGTATTATAGGTATTTCCCGCTATGCTTAAAATATGATATAAGGGTTTCATTTACCGACTAGGTACGCTTCTCTTATCCTACCGCGGTAAATGGAAATTACCGTACCGTATGTCCCACTCCCCCGATAGCAAAGCGTGCAGTTAAACCATAGTGCACGGTAGACGCACGCAGTGCTGACACCCTGTGGCTCCACCGTGACTACACCGTGCAGTTTCTCCGTGGAGTTGCACAGCGTCAGCGCACGGTGTCTGCACGGTGAATGTTCTGGTGCTCTGGGCGGGAAGTCCCAACGTTTGCACTCAGTACAATCACTGTGTTTGCACTTTGTTTGCACCGCGTACCTAACACCTTGTGAAGGCGCAGTGAATGCACTGTGCCTTCATTCATTGTTTATAATAAATTATTTGCAAATTTAACAAAAGTATGGACTCATAGTGCTTACAAATAATTTACAAATTAAACAAGTAATTTTACTTTTTTACCTTGACCACAATAGAGTCTCAACATATGCCAAGTCAAATAAATCATAAAAAGGTGCTTTCCATTTAACTGATACCAGTCGACACAAAATTAAACCATTGGTTCTTTCTGCTGGAGCCTACCAATCAGTTGGTGGATCTAATAGAACTGTGTCGACTTGTGTCATAAATGGAAAGCACGTAAAGTCGAGCACATGGACCTCAATTGCGTCCCAAACCTCAAAGTATTTGCAACTACGTAAAAGATGCGCAATTCCTTTTTTCAATAATATTTTATGCAATTGTGTAAATAACACGTAAAAATTGTGTTCATAGGAGCAGTATGTAAAGCAGTTTTCAAAAAGGTAAGGATTTAAAAAATTTAATGAGATATATATATAAGCCGGCCTTTACACAATGCAAAACTGAGATAATTGAAATATTTTTGCCGAGATATCTCAGTGTTGCATTGTATAAAGGCCGGTTTTAGCTATGACCACTTGAACAGTCTTTGGCGTAATTGGTAGAATGCGAAAGCCATTCCCGGTCTCGAAGCGTCTCCTAAAGAGCGTAGGTTCGAGTCCCGTAGGCCTATTCTGTAACTCGTTACGACCCGTAACGACGGTTGTCGTTAGCATTAGTCCAATCAGGATCAAGTATTCCGTTGTGATGGGGGTCCGAAAAAAACCGACACTAGTAGTCGCGGGTTTGACAGGCGGCAGCGCGCTCCCCTTCTTGCAAAATCCTACTTTATCGTCCCCTTTTTGCAAAATCCTACTTTATCCACCGTGCTTACACTGCGTGACTGCAGTGTGGCTTCACGGTGGACAGAAAGATGGACACCCCAGTGCATGCACCGTGAAGCCACACTGCAGTCACGCAGTGTAAGTACGATGGTAAAAGTAGAATTTTGCAAAAAGGGGGCGATAAAGTAGGATTTCCCGCCTGCCTTATCCGCCTACTAGAGAGAGAGAGAGAGAGAGAGTGTCGGTTTTTTTTTCTCAAACCCGACCCGGCCAGGACTCGAACCTGCGATCTTTAGAAGACTGGGAACGCTTCTCGCATTCTACCAATTGCGCCATCGACTCTTTGTGGTGGAAGTCGACTAAGTTATACATATAATATCGATACCTGAAAGCAACAGTACTGTGACTAGTGAGATAAAGCCGAAAGCCGATTTCGAGCTATGTCAAACGTAAACTAAATTTTAAATATTTTTGCCGAGATATCTCAGTGTTGCATTGTGTAAAGGCCGGTTTATATATATATATATATATCTCATTAAATTTTTAAAAATAATTTGATACTTTCTTTTTCAAAACAGTAGCGATTATGATAATTAATTATTCATTATTTATGAAATAATTCAGTACAATTTGCACTGTTTGAAACATTATTATAATATCAATTTTGTTATTTTCTAATTTAAAAATTCTTCTATCGGGGTGTGAAATCAATTAATTGTAAATTTACAACCGCACACATCCGCAGATCAAAATTTGTAACTAGTCACAAATTGCTTTCTGGGAACAAACCTATTATTATATCAATTTTGTTATTTTCTAATTTAACACATTCGCTGCCACTTTTAGATTGATTGCATCGCGGTCAGTGCCGGTAACAGACTGAATAATTATGTAATGTGCACGTCAATGTGTCTCCGATCGGAGCCGGCGGCACAGGCGCGAAGTGTCGACTGGCTCCGATCGGAGCAGGCGGCAGCAAACGACGTGTTAAAAATTTTGTGAAGACAATGAAGTTACCGACATTCATGGTCGGTAAATTTACGAAGTGTGCACGTCAAAAAGGCACCTTGACTGCACTGAGTGTAACTACTGTGTCTTTACGCTGTGAACCACTCACAATCAGTGTGTTCACTGTGTAGCCACGGTGCTTTTAGTTTGTGTATGCCACGCGATCACGCCACGGTGAGACCACAGTGATGCCACTACGTGGCAGCACTGCGTGCGGCTAGCGTGTAAATCCACGCTTTGCTGTTGGGGAGTGGGACATACGGTACGGTATCTAATAGTCGGTAACCGTCAACGTATTTATGATATATTGATAAAACAGTTTTCACTGTGGAACGATAATTAATTATTAATTACATAAATATCGTTTCCCAAATGAAATTAACAATAGGGTTCAATTCCCCAAATTATTTCCAATTGATTCGTCTGTAATTTGACAATTTCTAATCTATATCTGCTATCTATACGGTCAAGTAAAAAATAATTTATAATAAATTAATTAACGTTTCCCAAAATCTGAAACTAATTTCCTAAATATCCCCAAACTATTTCCAAACGATAGGAGTAATTCCTAATTAATTATACAATTATGGTCTGCTAGGCATACGGTGGTCTACTTTCACGCGGTGCATTCGAGTGCATGCACTGGGGTGTCCATCTGGACGTCCAGCGTGAAGCCACACTGCAGTCACGCAGTGTAAGTACGATGGTAAAAGTAGAATTTTGCAAAAAGGTGGCGATAAAGTAGGATTTCCCGCCTGCCTTATCCGCCTACTAGAGTGTCGGTTTTTTTTCTCAAACCCGACCCGACCAGGACTCGAACCTGCGATCTTTAGAAGACTGGGAACGCTTCTCGCATTCTACCAATTGCGCCATCGACTCTTTGTGGTGGAAGTCGACTAAGTTATACGTATAATATCAATACCTAAAAGCAACTGCTGTGACTAGTGAGATAAACCTGAAAGCCGATTTCGAGCTATGCCAAACGTAAGCTAAAACCGGCCTTTATACAATGCAACACTGAGATATCTCGGCAAATATATTTAAATATTTTTGCCGAGATATCTCAGTGTTGCATTGTGTAAAGGCCAGTTTATATATATCTCATTAAATTTTTTAAAATAGTTTGATACTTTCTTTTTCAAAACAGTAGCGATTATGATAATTAATCATTCATTATTTATGGAATAATTCAGTACAATTTGCACTGTTTGAAACATCATTATAATATCAATTTTGTTATTTTCTAATTTAACACATTCGCTGCCATTTTTAGATTGATTGCATCGTGCTCAGTGCCGGTAACAGACTGAATAATGTAATGTGCACGACAATGTGTCTCCGATCGGAGCCGGCGGCACAGGCGCAAAGTGTCAACTGGCTAAAATCGGAGCCGGTGGCAGCGAACGTGTTAAAAATTTTATGAAGACAATGAATTTACCGACATTCATGGTCCTTAAATGTACGAAGTGTGCACGTCGAAAAGGCACCGTGACTGCACTGAGTGTAACCACTGTGTCTTTACGCTGTGAACCACTCAGTGTGTTCACTGTGTAGCCACGGTGCTTTTAGTTTGTGTACGCCACGCGATCATGCCACGGTGAGACTACAGTGGTGCCACTACGTGGCAGCACTGCGTGCGGCTAGCGTGTGAATCCACGTTTTGCTGTCGGGGGTCTGTACTGGCCAGTTTGAAAGTTACCTTTGGATAGGCTTGGTCGGTAATCGAGACATTTATACCGTAATTATAATTATTTTCTAAATTTCCATTATTCACAAATTCACAATTTTGAGGTTAGACGCCTCGATCTTCCGAATTGACATCCACTCTAACTGTCGACTCGAATTCTACCGTAGTATTAAATGACTCGAGTACCGACCAAGCCTATCCGAAGGTAACTTTCAAACTGGCCTACAGTAGGTACAGAGACGGACATACGGTACAACCAAGTTGGGAGTTCACTTATCACCAGTAGGAAAACATCTTAAAAGTTTGGGCATGATAATATTTTTTCATTAAAAAAACGCTACGAATTAATTCCACCACCTAATATAATTTTTACTGAACAATTTGGATTTTTAAAAATATTAAGTCACAGTGGCGTCACAGTAACGTCACCCAGTGACAATCACTCTGTGGCATCCCAGTAACGTATGAGTAACGTCACTTAGTGACAATGACGCAGTGGCGGCACAGTGAAGCTCCCGTGCCAACACGACGTGCTGCCACCGCGTGACGCTTGGGTGAAAGTCACGCTTGGCTATCGGGGTGGGGTTCTGGCTGGGACATACGGTAAATGTCTCGATTACTGACCAAGCCTATCCGAAGGTAACTTTCAAACTGGCCAGTACAGAGACCCCCGATGGCAAAGTGGCGCCACAGTGACTGCACACTGCACACTGCGGTGCATTCGAGTGCATGCACTGGGGTGTCCATCTGTCTGTCCACCGTGAAGCCACACTGCAGTCACGCAGTGTAGGTAAGCATGGTGGAAAAAGTAGAATTTTGCAAAAAGGGGGCGATTAAGTAGGATTTCCCGCCTGCCTTATCCGCCTACAATTATCGGTTTTTTTTCTCAAACCCTGCCCGGCCAGGACTCGAACCTGCGCTCTTTAGGAGATGATTCGAGACTGGGAATGCTTTCGCATTCTACCAATTGCGCCATCGACTCTGTGGTGGAAGTTGACTAATAATTAGAGTTGAAGGTAAAACGTCTTCATGGATTTCTGTAGACGATCAAAATATAAGAAAAATCCGATGGCCTGTAAATTCGAAAGCGGTATATGTTTTATTTCTCCAAAATACTAAGGCGAAGTGAAAAATATAAGGGCTCTGTCTAGTCTATAAATCCCTTTCAAAATATCACGAGAATAAATCAAAAGTAACGTGGTTATAATTAATTGGCTCGTATCGGTATAAAATGTGAGACTTTAATTTTGTGGTAATAAAAAGCTATTCTTCTACATGTACGTATTCTCTTCATGAATAAATTCCAAAAAGTAGTGAAATCCCCCCACACAAACAGATTCTCTGTAAAAAAGGCGGCATGTTCATTCAGTGCCAACAAAAATTGATACGTAAAATACTCTCCAAAGAAGATTTGAAATCAATTAAGATCGCCATGTTCAAGATTTATATATAAAAAGTAAAAGGCATCATTTGAAAGGACAATTATTGTAAATCAAGTTACTAAAAAATTCGACTAAAAAAATTTATAAAAAAATTTTAATAAAAAAGAACTTGCCGCGTTTCAGTTTTCATATTTTGTCCACTATACCGAATAATTGGCAGTGCTTGGACGGTGCTAGAGTGCCTTCCTCCCCTCCCATTTCCCTCCCTATCGCGCGCTACTGATGTCGCCTAGTGGGTTCCATTGAACTCCGACACCTTAGAGTATTCGCCATTTTGAATTTATGATAACATCACATGCTCTATATTCATCTCTAGATTTCAAATTGCCTTTCTGCCAAATTTCATCCAAATTGGTTTGGTAGTTTAACCGTGAAGAGGTACATAACAAACCTACAGATAAACTTACTTTCTCATTTATAATATTATTATGGTTTATATAAAGGCATACATATATGATTTCCTATAGCCATTATACTGCAAGAATTATTGTGAAAACCTTATTTCTAGTGTAGAATGAATGAAAAAAATTTTAATAACGCGTATCTTACTAAATGCAATCTCACCTTCTTCGTCAATACAAATAAAATATATCACCAAAAATATTTCACTAAAACAAGATTAATTATTATTAATATTTGAATGTTGTATTACTGAACGAAATTGCACGTAATACATAATTTATTACAACCATTGTAGTACCTACGAATGTCTTTAAGTATGTGTAATGTTATTACCCCCTCCCCTCAAAACATCGACGATGTATGATAACACGAATTAATAAAATAGCTCCCTTTCCAAAGTAATCATGTAACAACTTACTTATTTACATCTAACCAGTTTTGCTATTCAAAAACTAAAAGGGTTCATTTTTAAATAGCATTACATGAAAAAGTAAGCTATTGCATGAAAAAAGTAATCGGTAGAGAACGTGACAGGAAAAAACAGCGGTATACGAATCATGAAAGATAATGAAAAAATTATGATAAAAAGTAATTAAATCATTACCGCCGAATTAATGGAAGCAAGTGTGTTGGCAAGGTATGAGCGAAATAGTACATAATTACATGCAGGGGTAAACTTTGCTACAGAGACTGAAAAACAATATAGAAGAAAAAAACCAAGTTCCACTGAAACTGAGAATATATTCACAGTTCCCCTTCTGTGCACAAACATGAGGGTCTACTGTGTTGCTTAAATAGTTAGTGAAAAGAGTATTTTTGATAATCGTATGATCTCCATAAAAGTAGGGTACAATTAATTCGTGGGTTTGTATATCAGAAAATAAATCATCCGTGTGCTAATGAAAAGCTGTTACATGAGTTTCTCGTTTAATAGGTCAAACGTTTAGTTATCTGCAAACATGTGGAACTGAAAATATGAAAAGTAACATTTTTAACCATACCAATTACGTGACTTCAGCAGGCCAGAGGCAACTTTAGTTTACTTTCACAGCAGCCTCAAAGTGTCTTTGACATGTAAGAGTTACAATAATTGACAATCCTAAGTTTGAAAATGGGAAGGAAAATATTGTTTTTATTTACTTTCAGTTCTTGATCATATTAATATTTTTTTCAAAATATGTGCATATCTTTGAAAAGAAAAAATGTAGGTATTAACACAGACTACCTTCTGATCCAGATCGTTATATGCACAAAAACCAGCGTGTTCCGTGCACACTTTTCATTCAATGCAATGAATAGTGTGACATACATGCTTTCTTGTTGATTGCATTCAATTGTCTCGTTCATGAGCGTGATTCAAGCTGCATGAGAAAAAGTAGTTTTAATCACTCGAACTTAAATCCAGCCGTCACATTATTACTCATTACACGCACATACGCGCCACACATGCGCGTGCACTTACACACATGCACACAGAACCAGTAAGTGCCAACACAAAAATCTAAGTTACTTACTGTCGTCAACTTTAATTGTTGATAAAAATTTATAACCGGGCGATCAATATAATTACAAATTATTCTTGTATGGTAAGCCACGAATTAATTGTACCCTACTTTTATGGAGATCATACGATTATCAAAAATACTCTTTTCACTAACTATTTAAGCAACACAGTAGACTCTCATATTTGTGCACAGAAGGGGAACTGTGAATGTATTCACAGTTTCAGTGCAACTTGGTTTTTTTTTTCTTCTATATTTTTTTTTAGTCTCTGTAGCAAAGTTTACCATATTGTATGGAATTATGTACTATTTCTCTCATTAGCTCAACACACCTTGACAACACACTTGCTTTCATTAATTCGGCGGTAATGATTTCATTATTTTTTTATCATAATTTTTTCATTATCTTTCGTGATTCGTATACCGCTGTTTTTTTCCTGTCACGTTCTCTATCGATTACTTTCTTCATGCAATAGCTTATTTTTTCATGTAATGGTATTTAAAAATGAACCTTTTTAGTTTTTGAATAGCAAAACTGCTTAGAGATGTAAATAAGTAAGTTGTTACATGATTACTTTGGAAAGGGAGCTATTACATAAATTCGTGCTATCATACATCGTCGATGTTTTGAGGGGGGGATTTCATTTCTTTTTTGTTAATTTTCTTTCATGTTCTTTTGCCAGATAAATGTGAAACATTTTTTAAAATGGTAGAATGGTTTAGATGGTTAGTTATTATTATTGCCGAGTTCGGTTGTGCATTGAACTGAAGCGTGTTATGAAGTTTACTTCAGGCGTTGGAAAAACATTATGTATATTTTTTTTTGTTCATATTTCGGCCATTTTACAGTAATAACTTTCTCGTTCTCAATTAACTTCCATTTTTATTTTATATCTCGCTTCGCTCGTCAACCCCCGGGGGGCTATCGCCCCTGCGTCGCTATCGCGGCGTTCCCCTAAGCTTTTGCAGCAGCATCACGTCGTTGCTCTCTTCTCCATTCAATACGTCATCGCCGTCCTCGTCGCTATCGTCCTTGTCCTCGTCGACGTTGTCCTCGTCGTCGTCGTCCTCGTCGTCGTCGTCCTCGTCGCCGTCGTCCTCTTCGTCGCCGTCCTCGTCGTCGCCGTCTTCATCGTCGTCGTCCTGGACGTCGTCGCCGTCCTCATCGTCGTCCTCCTCGTCCTCCTCGTCCTCCTCCTCCTCCAACAACCATCCGTGCTTCGCGCATCTGGTTCGAAGTCGCCGGGGTTTTTGGCGACACATTTAACGGTGGCGACGCCAGCAGACCAGTGGCGAAAATCTAAAATGCCACAAAATCTCGTATTGATTGAAAGCAAAACGCGTTCAATTACTGTATAGATACTCTCGGTCGGTTGTTACTTTGCCGCGCAACTTTATTATTTTATTAATTCGATAATCTCGACCGAGATTATTGATAAAGTATCTCTCAGATTCTTAAGATATTTTCTAAATACCTTTCAGATATCTACTCTATATCTCAAGAATATTTGTATAATATCGCGCAGTGATCATTTGCAGAGATATTGAATATTGCGTGTAGAATATTCCTGCAATATAACTGCAATATTTCTTGCTAATTACATACGACATATTTATTCATGTGACAAAGAGATTATATTTAATTCACATTATATTACTTAAAATAATACATGCCTTGCTTAATACCAATTAAACATTACTTGTGTTAAATTCAAATTACTCATCTCTATTAAATTACAAGCCGAATAAATTGAGTCAATTAATTTAATAAATGTTCTGTTCAAAGTAACGTACGTAGCTTCAAAATTTTACCTATTTCGATATATCTTCCATTGTTCTCAAGACATTTGTTATAGTTATACATTTGTATAGTGTATTGTTTACACAAATTATAGACTCCAAAATGGTGCCATATCTTTTTGGTAAATTATTATATTTTATTAAACGATCAATGTTCATAATGTATAATAGTTAAGAAATGTATTTCAGCCCCATGATCCATAATTTTACTAAATATGCATAAAGATTGAGCATTACATATCCGACGAAAGATATCGACAGTAGTCGACTCTTAGCTTATCGTGACAGTGCATAATCGGTACTTAAACGTCTTTCGGTATTTATTCAGTTACATGTAGAAGGGTGATCAATAACAGATGTGTGTATAGACGGTCCACCCGACCCTCTTCCAATTCTATGTGGTATCACCAAGCCAGTCATAGGTAAAAGGTCGGAACGCAAGAGTAGCTCGTACACATTAGGACGCGCGCACTCACATAAATATGTTCTTGTAAGAACAACAGAGTATAGGAGTATATGCTAGACGTGCCTCGACGCTTATGCAAATACTTGTTCACCTCTTGCTTATCAACATACAGACCATCCGGCCAGGTAAAGGTAGCACACCGCCGGTGATCCATCATTTCCAATGTCCCGAATTTCAGGAGTGTTACCGGTTTAAATAGAAAATTGTTAAGAACCCTCTGTCAATATTATTGTGGTCGGCAGTATTAAAAAAGTTCGCGGAAAGTTCTCAGTTAATTTCCTATGATTTTTTTGCAGTAAAATAATCTGGAAAACATTCGGCATGATCTTATACAGGTTGGAAATAGGTTTTCATAAAGTATTATGACTACAAATTTATTAATTGCGCGTTAAATTGGAGCAAATAACTATTGTAACTGAGAATGTTTGAGACCGATTTGACAGGTACCAAAACTTTCAGCTAGATTAAACATATTTTGTACTTACGGAGAATGCGAGGTAATCTCCGACTTGTGGTTCGTTGCGCACTATTGATTCCAATATATTTCACTGTGATGTCTTGTTATCACACAATGTTACTACTCTGAGCGCGGATGATGCAGTAGCGAACCGTTTTTCTGTCATCTTGTGAGTATTTTGTTTTTCACCTTTCGCGCGAGTGCTACATGTCACTCATAGACGTAATGATAAGTCTTTTCTCTGATTTGAGTAATCATAATATTCAGGAATTATATACTCTTCAGCGTCACTATGCAAATAAATTTCATTATTTTTAAGTCTTTTCTCTGATTTGAGTAATCATAATATTCAGGAATTATATACTCTTCAGCGTCACTATGCAAATACATTTCATTAGAAGTCTTGAGGAAAATAGAGGAAAACCGGCGGCTCTGGAAAAATATAAAGAAAAGAAGGGATCAGCTGATAGGCCATATAGTGAGACATGAGGGACTGCTAAGAGACATCTTAGAAGCAGAAACGGGAAAAAAGAGAGAGGTAGGTAGGCCGCGGTTAGACTACATTTCGCAAATCATTAAGGACGTAGGTTGTTCGAAATACAGGGAAATGAAAAGACTAGCGGAGGACAGGAAAAGATGGAGAATGGTATCAAACCAGTCTTAGGACTGATAACTTTATGATGATGATGACCGACAGCAAGATCATTTTCAAATTTCGCGCGAGAAATTTCTTCTAGGTACTTTCAAGTCCCTAGAAGTGGTCACTAAACTATCAAGGTAAGAGTATACGAGTAGCCAACAAAAATTGATACGTAAAATACTCTCCAAAAAAGATATGAAATCAATTAAGATCGCCATGCTCAAGATTTATGTATAAAAAGTAAAAGGCATCATTTGAAAGGAAAATTATTGTAACTCGTTACTAAAAAATTCGACTAAAAAAATTTAGGTGTAAACAAATTTTCATAAAAAAGAACTTGCCGCGTTTAAGTTTTCATATTTTGTCCACTATACCGAATAATTTGCAGTGCTTGGACGGTGCTAGAGTGATTCATAAATTGCACTGCCGAAGTCAAATTCAGAGAAATTCAGAAGGCCCCCGCCTGATCGGTTTCTCGTGCGACGTTCGGTATACTGGTGGTATCATATAAGTGTATGAATTTATTTAAAATCTCTCATAAGTGCATAAATATCGAATGTAATTCTCTGTAAATTTTTTATTTTGAAGGAAAAAACGCGGCAAGTTCTTTTTTATGAAAATTTGTTTATACCTAAATTTTTTTAGTCGAATTTTTTAGTAACGAGTTACAATAATTTTCCTTTCAAATGATGCCTTTTACTTTTTATACATAAATCTTGAACATGGCGATCTTAATTGATTTCAAATCTTTTTTGGAGAGTATTTTACGTATCAATTTTTGTTGGCACTGAATGAACATGCCGCCTTTTTTTACAGAGAATCTGTTTTTGTGGGGGGATTTCATTACTTTTTGGAATTTATTCATGAGGAGAATACGTACCTACATGTAGAAGAATAGCTTTTTATTACCACCAAATTAAAATCTCACATTTTATACCGATACGAGCTAATTAATTATAACCACGTTACTTTTGATTTATTCTCGTGATATTTTGAAAGGGATTTATAAACTAGAGTGCCCTTATATTTTTCACTTTGCTTTAGTATTTTGGAGAAATAAAACATACCGCTTTCGAATTTACAGGCCATCGGATTTTTCTTATATCTTGGTCGTCTTCAGAAATCCATGTAGATATTTTACCTTTAACTCTAACAATAAGTATACTCTTCCAATAACCGTGACGAATTGTTTCATCACATGTAAAGATACTACTTATGACAGTATATATGTTGTTACATATTAACTCGAGACGTTGGAATAGTTTTAAGAAATCCTTTTGCATGCACCGCTGAAATTTTGCCCCCTTACTCGTAAATAAATTTCTTAAGTCACTCGCAAAGTTACGTATACGCATCTAAGCGAATAGACCAATCAGGATCAAGTATTCCGTTGTGGTGGGGGTCCTGATTGATCTACTCGCTAAGATGCGTATACGTTCCTTGATACGGAATTCTTGATTCTGATTGGTCTATTCGCTAAGATGCGTGCACGCAAAGATACGAGCGAGTTCGAGAAAGGGGCCTCTGATCTGCCGGTAGCTGTCAATTAGGTTGGCTGGTGGTCGAGGAAGTAAACTTCGGCGCCACCAAGCTAAACACCCTTTTTGACCGCCTGATTTGAAATATCGATACCTTGCTTTGAAAACCTCGAAGTGCAATTTTTGACAAAAATTGCACTTACGAAATTTTCAAAGTAAGGTATCGATGGTATCGATATATCAATATGGCAGCCTACTTCATAGTAGGCATTGCAGGAGTAAAGAATGAAAATATAACCTTAATTTATGAATCTATATGTAGTGAAATTGAAATAAAAAATGTAATATAAAATGGTTTTTTCGTGTGCAGTACCGAGTTGTAAAAATAAATCAAGGTTCATGGTTCCTTCTGTAAAAAAATCGAAAGATATTCGTCAAAAGTGGCTCGATTTCTTAAAATATGCACCTCATCATAAAAAAGGATTATGCGAAGTTCATTTTACTTCTGATCAATTAATAACTTTTAGCGGTGATGCAGGTAAAAATGAAAATTATTTAGAGCGTGTTCACATAAATTGGCTGACAGTACTGTATTCCCATTCCAAAGTTATGGGAATGCAGTACTGTCAGCCAATTTATGAACATTTCTGATTTAATTAAATATGTATATTTATAGTACATATGGGGATTATATTTGAATTTTATTTTGTAATTCATTTTTACAATTTTTTTTACCAGTCACATTAGTCACATTAGTGCAGCATTAATAATATATTATAACCGTTTAAATTTGCCCGCGGGTGTTTGGCTCGGTGGCGCAATCTGCTTCAGTTTTGCCCAGCCAACCTCATTCGGGAGATCAAAGTCTCTAACCTTGAAATTGTTAATTTGTAAATAATACTGAATAATGTGTAGAAGTGATAAATAATTATTCGGGTTTCTTCGATGAGTTTCCCCAAGTGTTTAAAAATCGGTATCCATAACTGTGGCTTCAACTTCCAGCGATTAAGTAAGTAATTACTGCAGAACGAGTAGGTTACAAGATTTTCATGAAGTTTTTGACGGTTTTCTTGCATGTCCCCTTTCATAAGGTGCAAACAAAGAGGATGTAACTTCTGTCCTATCCTGAAGAAAATGAGTCGATCGACATCAGACATTGTCGAACTTATCACCGAGCGCCTTTCACCCACGGTAATTTCATTGCAATATGCGCTTTTCATTTCAACTATTCCTGCTTTAAATAACTTTCACTTCTTTCAAAGTATTTACTTTGTATGAATTGTTGATCGTAGGGGGCAGCAATCAATGATTGTGACTAATCGTAGACAAATTATTCCTGCGATGATGTTCCAGTTGCGAAGCATACACTAGCAAGTCAGCTTACAGCGTCCGATGTTTAGTATCAACTTTACCTCTTTTGGAATACCCATCACCCGAGCATAATCACGATTATGTTAACCCTTTCGCTCACGGTGTCCACAAATGTGGACATGTGTGTGGATTAATGTATATATAAGGTCATAAATTAGAATTTTTTTACCGTTTGTTCACAAGAAGTACATTCGTGGACATTGTCACGAATGTATAAGATATATATAGTCAGAACAATTAAAAATAAAATTTATAAATAAACCAAAAAAAAATTAAGTTTATGAAAAAAAATTAAAATTTAAAGCATCGAACAGCTGGAATATACATTATCAATTGTATAGCTGTAAAAATAAAAATTCGTGAGTGAAAGGGTTAACGTTAATCGCAGAATAGACCGTGAGCTTGGGCACATTATCGCAGTAGTAGTTCGGCACACTTGCCTACGACGAGTCGCTATTATTGATCGCTGCCTCCTACCGCGAACAGTTCATAAAAGGTTATTAGCTTGTGAAAGAAGTAAAAGTTATTTAACGCTGGAATAGTTGAAACGAGAAGCGCGTATTGCAATTAATGTACCGTGGGTAATAGGCGCTCGGTGACAAGTCTGACATTCTCCAATGTCCATCGAGTCATCTTTTTACGGACAGGACACGAGCTAGATCCGCTTCAGTTGCACCTGTACGAGATGACATATCAGAAAATCATGAGTCTTCATGAAAATCTTCTAACCTACTCGTTCTGCAGTAATACTTAATAATATCACTGGAAGTTGAAGCAACAGT
Source organism: Xiphydria camelus (assembly GCA_963678675.1). Taxonomy (NCBI): domain Eukaryota; kingdom Metazoa; phylum Arthropoda; class Insecta; order Hymenoptera; family Xiphydriidae; genus Xiphydria; species Xiphydria camelus. The sequence continues at coordinate 12,184,176 of OY783197.1, forward strand.
TATTGGCAAAAATCGGACACCGGTTTTTAAACACTTGGGGAATATCATCGAAGAAACCCGAATGATTATTTCTTACCACTTCTACATATTAGTAATCATTATTTACAAATTAACGATTTCGATCTCCCGAATTGACAGGTACCGGGAGATCAGACTTTTGACACTTTTCGCTCAGCTCGTAAGACCGCAGCGCACTCCCCCGAAGCCAACTCTTAAAGCACCGAGCCAACCATTTCCAGCCAAATGTCAGGGAAATCCAAAATCAGGAGTTTTTTTTGCCAGAGGACATTCGGTATATGTTGTTACATACAGAAAAGTTACGATATTTTGTAATTTCCATCGTTACACTAGAGGCGAAGAAGAGATGAAATAGAAGTGAGGTACACGTACACTTCACGTTTGACAGGTCGGTATATAAATTGGAACTTGTGATAGTATAATACAAAAGAGGAAATGTATCGATAAAGAAAAAATAATAATAAAGTAGTTACTCCATTATTGTAATCCAATAACATTGTATTACTTATTTTTCTGTCACGACTTTAATTGCTGATAGTGAAGAAAAATCAAATTTATTGGTTGATCCATCCACTATCAACAATCAAAGTCGTGGCAGAAAAATAATGAATACGATGGAATTGGATTACAATAATGGAGTAACTACTTTGTTATTATTTTTTCTTTGTCGATATATTTCCTTTTTCGTATTATACTAACCTCTAATATGCCGGAATTAAAAATCTCTAGAACTCTGCGGTACAATGCCACGGTAGGAATATCAAATTCTACCGACATGACATGCTTCGACGAGGTCTGTATCAACTTTAGCATTATATTGGGGGCACTGCACTAATCCTGTGGCACATTTTTCTATCTGGGAAAGCCGTGGTAGAAAAGTAGGAGATACGATAGAATTGGATTACAATAATGAAGTAATTATTTTATTATCTTTTCTTTATCGATATATTCCCCCTTTCGTATTATCAAAAGTTCCAATTATATATTATCGGAACGCTGTACAGCTGTACTACCATAATAATATGCTTTCCCAGATAGAAAAATGTGCCACAGGATTAGTGCAGAGCCCCCAATATACCGCTAAAGTTGATACAGACCTTGTCGAAGCATGTCATGTCGGTAGAACCTGATATTCCTACCGTGGCATTGTACCGCAGAGAGTTCTAGAGATTTTTAATTCCGGCATATTGGAGGTAAAAAAAATGCATGTATACTGTCAGTACGGGAAGACGGTATATTATCGGAACGCTGTACAGCTGTACTACCATAATAATATGCTTTCCCAGATAGAAAAATGTGCCACAGGATTAGTGCAGTGCCCCCAATATACCGCTAAAGTTGATACAGACCTTGTCGAAGCATGTCATGTCGGTAGAACCTAATATTCATACCGTGGCATTGTACCGCAATTCTAGAGAATTCTTTTCTACCTAGGTTGATTTTTGACTGCGAAGAAAAATCAAATTTCCATCAATCCGTCCCGTTCTCGTATGGCGCTGAAAACAAAAAATAGAATAACCACAAAGATATTTGTTCTGTATAAGGGATGAAAATGAGGTTAAGACAGTCAGTTAGGAAGTAACTTATCTGATGCCACTTCTTCCGAGATACAGATGTCTCCTTTCCTGCTCTTCATGCACCAGCAACCAGAGAAAAATGACACTGCTTCCGTGCACTATCTTGATTATTAAAAAAAAATCCAAACGATTTGATAATAGCTAGCTGTCAGAGCGTCTGTCACATTCACCACTGTTGAGATTCACTACTCCGATTACACTGAATTTTTACTTTTTATTAACAAGCGCGTCCGAGGATCGAAAAAATGCGAGGGAAATCGTTTCGCGAATGGAAATATTTTATTAATTTTGAAAAACAACTAAACATTTAAGGAATATATTCTCTCACACACTCTCACATACATTTTTGATGGCGTATGCGTGTGGCCGCATCTGTGTACACATTTCCGACCATGGCCGAATACCGCCGAAGACAGGCGGAATTTTTGTGACATTTTTACATATATATATCGCCCGAGAAATCGGATTCTCGACTTTTGAGGGGCGAGGGGCGTGGCTTCGCGTTGCTAAGGAAAAATCTCTGTTAATATGTAACTTACAACATTTACTCTGGTCTCTATCGATAGAGAATAGTCGATTTATATGGCGTAACTAAGCATAGTTTTGGTTATAACCGTATATTTATTGAGAAAATTCGATGTTAAAATTGAGGGGTGAAGGGGGCAGACATTTTTCCTGTAAAGATACACGGGTGCTCGCAGCGACAGCGCTGGCGGCGTCGTTCTGACGACTTGAATGAACATGCCGCGAGACACTACCGTGTCTCTTGATTATGTACCCAAAAGAACCCTCGGTTTAAAAAAAACTACGCCAAATACTATTGCATTCATCACTTATCCCGCTTTACAAAAAAAAAAGGTGAATTCGTATCTTTAAACAAAAAAATTCACGAAATCAATTATTTTGCACTAAATACAAAAAATTACATCATTCACTACTAGAATTTTAAATAATATAATAATTTCGAATCTAAATAGTTTGAAAGTTTAATATAAATGAAAAATTAAACAAAAAAATATTTGGCGAGCCCCGATAGTAACTCGTCCTTACTTGAAGTAATTGATAAATATAATATATTATTTTAGAGAGTTAGCACGCTCTATGTATGTGAGAATACTTTTTAATTTTGATCATATTGGGGCTCGCCAAATATTTTCTTGCTTACTTTTTCATTTATATTAAACTTTCAAAGTATTTAGATCCGAAATTATTATATTTTTTATTTAAAATTCTAGTATTTAGTGATATCATTTTTTGTATTTAGTAAAAATACGTTAACTGATTTCATGAATTGTGTTGTTTCTAAGATATATTAAATTTACTTTTTTTTTGTAAAGGGAGATGAGTGATGAACGCAATAGTATTTGACTTTTTTTTACACCGCAAGTGTTTTTCGGGTGATTTCACATCTTTTCTTAATATTAAAATTTTACACGTCATAAGGAAAGAATACGGCTTATGTGTGGGAATTGGTATTTACCGTAGCATGGACACAATAGTGCGGGTCATAAGAATCGCGCGAGTTCGTGTGAGAACATTTAGCGAGTGCATGAGAGTCTCTCTGTCGTACACACATAACACTCCTACTGGACTAGTCTAGTGAAATGTGCGACAGTCACCGATTTGTTCTCCGGGGTTGATGTTCCTCCTTGTACGCATACGTCTCCTACGCGTATATTGCGTATTCTGGAAAGTATTTTGCATCGGTTTGCATCGGCTTTTAATAACCAACAACAAGAGCCGTAACAATTTATTTGGTACCTACACCGCTCTGTCAATTCGCGACATCAGACTTATAAAATGATAGATCGAAAAACATATAATCCCTAGTCGCAAACACGTGCTCGAAGCGTGGGTTCCCGTAATGAAAGTAGTATTTCGCTTAAAAAGTGTAGTTGTAGGTACGAAGTGCTTATTACCTAGTATCTCCAGGTTTATTGCAGAAGCATATAATGCTATTCAGGGGTGAATGTTATTTCTATTTAATAAAAAGCTATTAGGATTATTATAATATTAGGTGTACGATTTTGCTTAAACCGTTTGTTTCCGAAATTCGAAGCTTTATTGTGAAAAATTAGTTATACGTTTGAAAATACTTGTTGAGTCACTCCCAATGATCGTGCCAATTCTTCTTGACTTTGACACGAGACTTCAAGTAATGCCTCCAATTCTGCATCTTCGAAAACCTCTCTTCTACCGCTATGCCGCCTTGAAGGGTTCAAACCACTCACGATACGTTCTTTCACTGATAGCAGCCTCACCATAAGTATTTGAAAGCATTCGATGAACTTCAGCCGCCGATTTCTTCATACTGAAGCAGAAAATTAGAACCTCCCGCAAATGACGAGAATTTGACTCGCAAACTGACATTTTCAATCGAGAATAACTTTATGATACAGACATAAATCGACTAATGTTTGTATGGGGTTATGTTGACAGATGCCAAAGTTTATTGCACATGACGTCTATGATCTATTTATTTCGACCACTACTTACCGCTAAAGCCATCTACAGGAAAACGGCGGACGTAAAGTTATACACCTAATAGACACTTTAAGCATGTACTAAATTTTAAACGTATCCGTATACGCATCAGTCTGCGCATGCGCAGAATAGATACGGTCGTCCCGATGCGTTACGTTGCCCGTATCGTTACGGTACGACGCGTCGTATCCCTATCCGAACACGTATCCTGTCGCGTATGCAACTAGACTCGGTAACTTTCGAGAGACCTGGCTTACTGATTCTTAACTGTCCAATTATTGGACTTCAGTACGGCTGAATAACTCTTGAAATAGGGCAGTAATCGGAAAAACTTTTAAATGAAAATTATAGGGTTCGAAGGGGGACAACGGACACAAAGTATGTTTCGAGCATAAATGTTTGTGCTCTGATGCTACGAGTTATGTTGCGTTTTTTTTTATTGGCAACCAAAAATTTTACTTCTACAAAAGTTATTCCTTTTGATGAGGCGAATTCAAACATACTGTATTTTATGTCAAAATCTACCCATTTTTTATGCAACCGGTTGCGATACCGTTCCTGATACAATCGAGCGGCAGCTCGATATCTACCTCGACATTCTCTTAAAACCAGTAAAATATCCACTACTTCACTTGCTAAATAAACCATGATACGCGAAATCACTCCAAAAATTGTCTAAACTCTATAATGGTTCGATTCGTACTGACTGGAAAACAATCAAACTTAAGGTACATCAGGTAACTCTGGATAGATAAAAATGGATAGATTGACATAAAATACGGTATGTCTGAATTCGTCTCATAAAAAGGAATAACTTTGTAGGTGTAAAATTTTTGGTTGCCATTAAAAAAAATGCAACATAACTCGCAGCATCAGAGCATAAACATTTATGCTCGAAACATACTTTGTGTCAGTTGTCCCCCTTCGAACCCTATAATTTTCATTTAAAAGTTTTTCCGACTACTGCCCTCTTTCAAGAGTTATTCAGCCGTACTGTTTCAAACGGGACACCCTGTATATAGCCTCTCGAATCTCGCCGTCGGACGGGCGCTTCGCTTTAGTTCTTGATGCCGAGCCTCTTTCGAGGCTCGTGATACAATTAGGAGGAAGTTGATCATAGAAAGATATACTTACGTGTGGCGCTGTGTATCAAGAGACACGGTAGTGTCTCGCGGCATGTTCATTCACGCCAGAGCGCTCTCGCCTCTCGCCGCGAGCACCCGTGTATCTTTACAGGAAAGATGTCTGCCCCCTTCACCCCTCAATTTTTACATCGAATTTTCTCAGTAAATACACGGTTATAACCAAAACTATGCTTAGTTACGCCATATAAATCGTCTATTCTCTATTGATAGAGACCAGAATAAATGTTGTAAGTTATATATTAACAAAGATTTTTCCTTAGCAACGCGAAGCCACGCCCCTTGCCCCGAAAAGTCGAGGATTTCCTTTCTGGCTGCGATATATATATGTCAAAATGTCACAATTTTTTCGGCTATCTTCGGCAATGGTCGGAAACACATACAAGCGCCATCAAATGTGTGGGATATATTTCGGCTTCCATCGTCGATCGACTGTTCAGTGATGATCGTGTTCGGTGATGATCGAAAGTGCGTGTACAAAAGTGCGACCGATAGGCGCGATGTGTCACCGCGAGTGCACCCGAGGAGCGTCTCCAGGGCTTGGATCCGACATTTCGCGAGTGATCGGAGTGAATAGTGCCTATCATTTTTCCAACTCCAATTCCTCGCGCTTCGCTCTCGACGCGACGGCGGAAAAGTGGAAGCGACTGCTCGAGGAATCGGTTTTATCCCGCCTCCTAGTGATTTTCCTCCCACGGCCCTCGCTCGTGCACCCGCGACCGCATGGTGGACTCTCCCCGACGGAAATTTATTCCTCGAGGAAGTCTCTCCGCGCTCCTCGTTGACGTCCGAGCGACGATCGCTGCGAGGTTATCTTCCATAACCTATCCTTATGTCGCCTGGGTGATTATCTTCCTATCTCGGATGATTGACGGCAGCGTTCGCGCGAGAAGCTTCGAGGAGTTTCGCTCGCTGAAAGTAAAACGCATCGCGTCCACAGCCATGGTAAGTAATTTTTAGAAGTGAGAGGAAATGATCATTCGGATTTTTTCGATGCCTAATAACCGAATTACACACCTCATACCTAATTGCAGAGAGAAGCTAGTGCCGCTGGCAGCCGTGAAGGAAGAGGTTATCGTCAACATGGTCGCCAGGAAAGCGATTTTAACTGCCTCTTCGGTCGCCGAGGCAAAGTCCGACCACTCTGGCATCGCTGGCTGGCTGTATCGGCGCCTCTGGTTTTGACCGTCAACCCAACAGAGGCTCGATGTAATCAGAAAATGAAGGAAGGTGAACCAAATCTGTGCGAGAAGAAAGGTTCGTTGATTACTGTTTTCTCAATTGATATGTCGACTGATACTCACCAACCGACGATTCATTCTCAATCCTGTTCCTCGTACCTTACGTATCGCTCACACCACTTTGTAGAACTCGTTCACCACTGACGCTCCCGTCCAGTTTTAAGTACTTCTTAGACACGCGCGGAAATAATTTCTGAAACAAATAGGTATAAGGCGTGTCATTCAGTTGGACATCAAAAAACCCGAATGATTATTTCCTCTCACTTCTAAACATTACTTACCATTTATTCAAAGATTCACAATTTCAAGCTTCGACTTCGATCTCCCAAATTAATGGCCATCGGAAGATCAGACGTTTCGCACTTTTCGTAAGAACGTATATATGTGAAAGCGACAAGCGTCGTCTGATTTCCTGATGGCTGTCAATTCGGAAGATTACTTATCATTATTTTTCACCACCTCTACAAGTTATTCAATACTAATTCAAAACTTTTATATTTTATGGTTACACGAATCGCTTTTAACTGCCTCTTCGGTCGCCGAGGCAAAGTCTGACCACTCTGGCATCGCTTCCCTTGTATCGGCGCCTCTGGTTTTGACCGTCAACCCAACAGAAGCTCGATATAATCAGAAAATGGAGGAAGGTGAACCAAATCTGTGCGAGAAAAAAGGTTCGTTGATTACTGTTTTCTCAATTGATATGTCGACTGATACTCACCAACCGACGATTCATTCTCAATCCTGTTCCTCGTACCTTACGTATCGCTCACACCACTTTGTAGAACCCGTTCACCACTGACGCTCCCGTCCAGTTTTAAATACTTCTTAGACACGCGCGGAAATAATTTCTGAAACAAATAGGTATAAGGCGTGTCATTCAGTTGGACATCAAAAAACCCGAATGATTATTTCCTCTCACTTCTAAACATTACTTACCATTTATTCAAAGATTCACAATTTCAAGCTTCGACTTCGATCTCCCAAATTAATGGCCATCGGAAGATCAGACGTTTCGCACTTTTCGTAAGAACGTATATACGTGAAAGCGACAAGCGTCGTCTGATTTCCTGATGGCTGTCAATTCGGAAGATTACTTATCATTATTTTTCACCACCTCTACAAGTTATTCAATACTAATTCAAAACTTTTATATTTTAAGGTTACACGAATCGCTTCGATCTCCCGAATGGACAGCTATTAGAAGATCTCCAGAGGGCTCGGATCTGCCATTTCGCGAGTGATCGGTATAAAATATACAAATGTAGTAATAGCGTGTAGCATACGAACTGAACTAAAGAATAGCGTGTAATATAGAAAACCTGTTGTTAATTCTATCGTTAACAACATATAGGTAGGTAAATGCACGGTAGACACATCCATAGTATCAGCGCGAGATAAGTATTTCAAAAAATAATCTAAGCAATTTAAAAATAAAATTCTTTATTTGGTACATTTGTTTGTGTGTGTGTGTGTGTTCGTGCGTGCGCGCGCGGGTGTTTGTATTTTTTTTTAAAATAAACAGAAATTTTTTTAAATTTCTTCTTCTATCAGCAGAATTCCGCCTTCCTCTCCAGTATCTATAACCTTTTATGAACTGTTCGTGGTAGGAGGCAGCGATCGATAATAGAGACTCGTCGTAGACAAGTTCGTCTATTAAAACTAAAAGGCAATTGGTGTGCAACTGGAACATCATCGCAGGAATAATTTGTCTACGATTAGTCACAATCATTGATCGTTGCCCCCTACGATCAACAATTCGTACAAGGTAAATGCTTTGAAAGAAGTAAAAGTTACTTAGAGCAGGAATAGTTAAAACGAAAATCGCATATTGCAATGAAAGTACTATGGGTGAAAGGCGCTCGGTGACAAGCCTAACATTCTCCGATCCATCGAGTCATCTTTTTACGGACAGGACATGAGCTAGATCCTCTTCGGTTGCACCTGTACGAGATGACATGTCAGAAAATCGTGAGTTCATGAAAATCTTCTAACCTACTCGTTCTACAATAATACCTCTAAAAAAAGAGAAAAAATCACCTCTAAAGTTGAGCTTGTAAGTATTTGTACAAGTTCTCAACAACGAGTTTCTAAGAGGCGGCGTGGCCGAGCGGTTAAAGCGCTAGTCTACTAACTCGGGGATCGCGTGTTCGAGGCTCCTCATGTGCTTCTTGTTTTTTGCAAATAAAAATGTTCATTTAATCATAATTTGATAACAATCAACGTTACTAATCAATATTTTTTTTAATTTCAATTATATTTTAATTCTGGGAGCTGTGTTGAAAAAAATTAAAATTGTAGAAAAATAGCAGTTATTATTCGCTTTCGGTGAGCTCAGGCTTACAATTTGTGGGATGATAATTGTCATAAAAGCACTCAAAACATAAATTAAGTTGACAATGACTACAGGAGATAAAACCGGTATTGCTGCAAGCGCAGGGAGTCTTCAATTTATTTAAAGGAAAGCATACTTCATTCACGTTGGAAAAAAAATATTATTTAATAACGTTGATTGTTATCAAATTATGATTAAATGAACATTTTATTTGCAAAAAAAAAGAAGCACATGAGGAGCCTCGAACACGCGATCCCCGAGTTAGTAGACTAGCGCTTTAACCGCTCGGCCACGCCGCCTCTTGGAAACTCGTTGTTGAGAACTTGTACAAATACTTACAAGCTCAACTTTAGAGGTGATTTTTTCTCTTCTTTTTGAGTGTTGCACCCTAGGGTTGTGGTGATGTACTATACTAGTGGTGCTCTATAAATGAGTAAAGATTCGGCCAAATCGGTGACCCGAAAGCCTGAGCCTCTCTTGTTAGAGAGTTGAAAGTAAAACGTCTTCATGGATTTCTGTAGACGACCAAAATATAAGAAAAATCCGATGGCCTGTAAATTCGAAAGCGGTATATGTTTTATTTCTCCAAAATACTAAGGCAAAGTTAAAAATATAAGGGCTCTCTAGTCTATAAGTCCCTTTCAAAATATCACGAGAATAAATCAAAAGTAACGTGGTTATAATTAATTGGCTCGTATCGGTATAAAATGTGAGACTTTAATTTTGTGGTAATAAAAAGCTATTCTTCTACATGTACGTATCTTCCTCATGAATAAATTCCAAAAAGTAGTGATATCCCCCCACAAAAACAGATTCTCTGTAAAAAAAGGCGGCATGTTCATTCAGTGCCAACAAAAATTGATACCTACGTAAAATACTCTCCAAAAAAGATTTGAAATCAATTAAGATCGCCATGTTCAAGATTTATATATAAAAAGTAAAAGGCATCATTTGAAAGGGAAATTATTGTAAATCAGGTTACTAAAAAATTCGACTAAAAAAATTTATAAAAAAATTTTAATAAAAAAGAACTTGCCGCGTTTTTTCCTTCAAAATAAAAAATTCAGACAGAGAATTATATTCGATGTTTATGCACTTATGATTTTAAATAAATTCATACACTCTTATATGATACCACCAGTATACCGAACGTCGCACAGGAAACCGATCAGGCGGGGGCCTTCTGGATTTCTCTGAATTTGACTTCGACAGTGCAATTTATGAATCACTCTAGCACTGTCCAAGCACTGCCAATATTCGGTATAGTGAACAAAATATGAAAACTTAAACGCGGCAAGTTCTTTTTTATTAAAATTTTTTTATAAATTTTTTTAGTCGAATTTTTTAGTAACCTGATTTACAATAATTTCCCTTTCAAATGATGCCTTTTACTTTTTATATATAAATCTTGAACATGGCGATCTTAATTGATTTCAAATCTTTTTTGGAGAGTATTTTACGTATCAATTTTTGTTGGCACTGAATGAACATGCCGCCTTTTTTTACAGAGAATCTGTTTTTGTGGGGGGTAAACTTTACGAGTAGAAGCGTATGGCTTTCTCGGGCCTTCGGCTAACAGCGAACACTGTAGAGTCTACACAACACTACAAAGAATGTCGTCCTACGATCACTTCCTTGTAATTATACAGTTTATAACTCATTTTGCTAGAATACCTACATAAGAAATAAAAATGTCATTGAATACATTTCTGACGTTTATGACAAAGCGATGTGTCTTGTTATGCCATTGCAAAGTAACTGAAGCCAAATGAAGATAGGTAAAGCTTCGTGTCCACGATGCACTTCTCAGTTGTATAGCGAGAGGCCTTAGAAGCACAGCTTATACAGCTAGCCAACTCCCACGCCGGACCTTTAAACCTGGACGCATGCTATCTCTCTCTCGCTCGGGAAAGAATTCAAGGCCGTACGTTTTGTAAAATGAAACAACTACTTATAGTATCGACCCTGACTTCTCTCCCGAGCGAGTCGGAGACTACCGCAGTTCGGCCCTGATCTTTCCCGAAACAGAAAGAGACAGCACGACTCAAGAGGTCAACGGATCGGCGTTTCTAACTTCAAAGGTACCGCGTGGGAGTTGGCTAGCTGTGTAAGCTGTGTTAGAAGTTCAATATAAGTTTTATATAGGCCCGCGAGTCGAAATTTAAACTCTAATCTGAACCTGGAAAACCTCATTTCTTTGAAGTATTGGTTTGCCGCTGTAGGTGTAACTCTAATTTCGTGATCATCATGCTCAGATGATCACGAACAGGTTTAAATTAGAATTTGAGTACACTTCCAACTCTAATGTCGACCTGCTGGACTTCAGACAAAATTAAAACTCTATTTCCGCCGCGTGGGGCATATACTACCCATACTTTCACAATTAAATAAACTCGTTTTTGACGTACGCCTTACAATTTTTCAATAGTACAAAGCCATAATTAACAAGAAAAAGGTATACATTTTAATATGCATTAGACAACAAAGCAATGAATAAATTTTTTATTGTTATTATTATTAATAACAATAAAAAGTTAAATTTATCATTAACGCCTATATTTGACTCTACAATAAATTTTTAAAGAATTCTTCGTTTTTCAATGAGAATTCCAAGTGGCCTGAACGGAAAGTTCAACGGGGGTCGTATACGTCTCACGCGGGCATGGAACGTTTTAACGACGTGCAAACACTTCGTAAGTTTATCGTGAATGCACTGTCTTCATAAAATTTTTAAATTAAAAAATAACAAAATCATATAATAATGATGTTTCAAACAGTGCAGATTGTACCGAATTATTCCATAAATAATGTATGATTAATTATCATAATCGCTACTGTTTTGAAAAAGAAAGTATTAAATTATTTTATAAAATTTAATGAAAAGAACCTTCGAGAGCAGTCACTGTCATGTCCAGTTTCTATAGGCTTTAGAAAAGTCTGGAAACGGTCGATTATTCGGTAAAATATACAAGGTATCAAAAAAAGTTAAATACAAAAGTTTTAGGGTTTTTAAGCGTCTACTAGACAGTTAAAGTTTTAATTATACAGGGTTGGTCATAAAGTCGTGACACACAAAAGTTGCATTTTTTCTAATGGAAATTCCTGTATATTATTGGATATATCAATTCGTCCTTCAATTTTGAGCAATAATTGTAATTGACATAATGCACTTAAATTCAACCGTTTCCGAGTTATCGAGTTTTGAAAATTTTAAATACGTTATAAAAAGTGAGTCAGTTTCCATGGAGATCATCTGTCGTACCTAGTTTTGACGACGCACAGTGGGGTATTTGACCCGAAAACCTGGCCAAAAGTATTTTCGGACTGTAAGAATGTCAAATCGATGTTCTATGTTAATATTTGACGTTTTATGGCTATTTTAAGATTATTTATGATGTATTATTTATTATTTATTTTAAAAAAACCATAAAGGAGCAATATTTATGGATTACAACTGTTAAAACTTAAAATGGATTAACATGTTATTTTTTTTATCGGGTGTGAAATTATAATACCAAAGAAGAATATTATATATATTGGGGAACTTTTGAGGCCCGAGTCCAAAGTGCGAGAGTATCGTTAATTACGGTTTCTCTTATCTCGCACTTCACGATCGAGTTTATAATAATATTTAAACGACTTTAAACTGTCACGAAGTAATTGGATTTTATCTTCGGGACATTTAGTTATATCTGCAAGCCTTTTCTCTAGAAACTCCAGCTTCTCATCGATTTTTTTCAGTTCACATTGCTTAATAATGTTGAACATAGCTTCTCTTGACATGCGTAGTGATAAATCTATAGTACAATCTACGAACAAACAAAAACCTAGAATTCATATCAAAAGGGTTCGAAAACACGGCGATTTTTTCCTTCTTAGGGGAGAGCGGGGAGAGTTGATACATGAAATTGGCCCCTCGTTCGCATGGAAAATAATGAGAACGGGGGGCCAACTTCCTGTTTCAACTCTCCCCGGTTTAATAAATGGATTATTTAAAAGGGGCGGAAAGTGGCGGAAGATTTTCTTTTTGATCTTATAAGTAGAATGTACATAGATTGCGTTCACATAAGCAGCTTAGCTGAACTCTGTTTAACTCATACTTAAAATCACTTTTTAAACTAAAGTATTAGTCAAAAATGGCCCGAAAAATACTCTTGACTTTAGAAGGAAAAATTTAAGTGAAAATAAACAAAATTCCTTTATGTAATATATTCAAAATAAACTACATACCTTCCTTTGAAGAATCCATGGGTGTTTTTTTAGTTTGCACTAAACACTACAGTTCAGTAATGCACAGAACACGATCTAGAAATTGTAAACGCCGAGAATGCAACGAGTGACTAGCACAACAACCGAATTCTGACTGAAGTGGAAGGCGCATTTATGGTGTTAACGGCATAATTTTTTCTTTAATATATGGAGGGGGGTGTCCCATTACCGTTAAGTAACAAAAGTGATGCTTATCATGAATTTCGTAATTTGGACTTTTGGCCAGGTTTTCGAGACAAATACCCCACTGTGCGACGTCTTGTTGACGACCTATTGTCATTTTCCTAAAAGTTTCGTGGTTTTTTGCTTTAATAATTCCTCAGTGCAATGCAATTAACCGAAGAAGAGCGAATTTCTATCCTTATGATGAGAGGATATGGTGACAGGGTTCGTAGCTATGAGCAAGTGGCGAATTTGTTTAATGACACGTTTGTAGATCGACCGCCGATAGCTAAGTCTACTGTTCAAAAAACTGTCCATCGTTTTGAACAGTTTGGTTCGGTAAAAGACCGTCCGCGAACAGGGCGCCCAAAAAGCGCGACGAATGAAGAGAAAAGCTTAGAAGTAATGCAATCTTTCATTGAGGATAGGCATGTTTCAATTCCAAAAGCTGCCCAAGAACACGAAATCTCCACGTTTTCAGTGCATCGTATTCTTAAAGGATGCAAATTCCACCCATATAAAGTTACTTTAGTTCAAGAATTGAGTGGTGATGACTACGACAGGCGATTGGAACTTTGCGAATTGTTGATGCAAAAATGTGATGAAAATGTGCATTTTTCGAGAAAAATTGTTTTCAGCGATGAAGCGACATTTAATTTAAATGGTACCTTAAACCGTCATAATTGTCGTTATTGGAGTGATTCTAATCCACGCTGGATGATTGATAATCACACCCAAACACCAGAAAAGACTAACGTCTAGTGCGGAATAATTGGTAGACAAGTGATAGGTCCATATTTCATATAGATGGTAATCTAGATGCCAGAAAATATTTGGAATTGTTACAAAATTTGATTGTGCCTGGCATTCATGGAGCCGTCGGTGAAGGTTATGCATCGACATGGTTTCAACAAGATGGGGCGCCTCCCTATTTCGGCCGCGAAGTCAGGGCATATTTGGATGAAGTTTTTCCTCTAAGATGGATCGGAAGGCGAGGCGCAATTGAGTGGCCGGCCAGGTCACCCGATTTAACGCCTCTTGACTACTTCCTCTGGGGTCACCTGAAAACTAGGGTTTACAAAACTAAACCACGGGATATTAATGAGCTCAGGCAGTGGATAATCGACGAAATTCAGCTTGTGAATGAAAATCAATTGAACAACGTGATAAACGGTTTTTATACAAGATTGGCACATTGTCAAGCAGTGAATGGTGCACAATTTGAACACCTTATCAAATAAAAAAAATGCGTTTTTTATTCAACATAATATTTTCTCGGTTTTTAGGTGCCATTTTCAAACTTCTATTTTCAATTTACTTTAAATATTGTTACAAATTAGGTATTGACTATCGAAAATAATTGTTCCTCGTTCAAATAAATGTTTAAATTTGAATTATTTAGTGGGGTTTATTCAAAGGTCTTTTTCGGTTTTTTACTTTTTATAACATATTTAAAATTTTCAAAACTGGATAACTTGGAAACGGTTGAATTTAAGTGCATTATGTCAATTACAATTATTGCTCAAAATTGAAGGACGAATTGATATATCCAATAATATACAGGGGTTTCCATTAGAAAAAATGCAACTTTTGTGTGTCACGACTTTATGACCAACCCTGTATAATTAAAACTTTAACTGTCTAGTAGACGCTTAAAAACCCTAAAACTTTTGTATTTAACTTTTTTTGATACCTCATATATTTTACCGAATAATCGACCGTTTCCAGACTTTTCTAAAGCCCTGTATAACTAAAGTCAACCGACCCCACTTGAACAGTCGGTGGCTCAATTGGTAGAGTGTGAAAGCAAGCATTCCCAGTTTCGAGGATCGCAGGTTCGAGTCCAGGTAGGGTCTGAAAAAAAAACCGTTACTGGCCGGCGCGGGCGGGTTGACAGGCCTATGGACGTATACCGACTGATAGGCCTACCGTATGTATCATGCCAAATTAAACAAGCAGATATACCGACATTGCCAAAACTTTACCGACGGTCAAGAATTTTATAGTTAGAGTTGGCTTGAGAAGAGTGCGCTGTGTGTGCTGCGTGAGAGCGAAAAGTGTCAAACGTCTGATTTTCCGATAGCTGTCAATTCGGAAAATCGAAGTATTGAATAATAGACGAAACACTTCGGTCTCTTGAATTAACAGCTATCGGGAAATCAGACGTTTGACACTTTTCGCTCTCACGCAGCACACACAGCGCACTCTTCCCAAGCCAACTCTAACTATAAAATTCTTGACCGTCGGTAAAGTTTCGGCAATGTCGGTATATCTGCTTGTTTAATTTGTCATGATACATACCGTATGTCCGTCTCTGTACTGGCCAGTTTGAAAGTTACCTTGGATAGGCTTGGTCGGTACTCGAGTCATTTAATACAGTAGAAGTCGAGTCGGCAGTTAGAGTTGATGTCAATTCGGAAGGTCGAAGCGTCTAATATCGAAATTGTGAATTTGTGAATAATGGAAATTACGAAAATAATTATAATTACGGTATAAATGGCTCGATTACCGACCAAGCCTATCCGAAGGTAACTTTCAAACTGGCCAGTACAGAGACGGACATACGGTACGGTATGGACGTATACCGACTGGATAGGCCTATGGACGTATACCGACTAATGGCGACACCATTTTTTTTCGCCACAGCTCGAGGTGAGGTCCATGAGGTCCAAATGAGAATTATGAAAACCTCATTTGGACCTAAACTTGCGAAGAGTGGAAATATTCACGCAGTTTAGGTTCAAATTAGGTTTTCATTGCACAGACATCCGGATCTTGAAAACCAACTTTCAGCCTCGAGAGCCTCAGTGAGGATCCAGAGGTTCAAATTAGAATTTAAATTTCGACTCGGGGGGTGACTGCGCCGGTTTTCGACCACTGAAGCAGACGATATTTTCAGTAGTCGACTACATCTCTTTCTTTCTCTGTTCGAGGATACTTTCATACGTTTGTCACATTAAACGGTCGACTACAGGCATTGGCCGGCTAACCGGCGCAGTCACCCTATGATAATCGAAATTCGTAGGACGTAGAGACTCATAAGAGACAAAATTCGAGAAACGTCGGATCTCGAAGGTTCGTAAGAAGTACACACGGAGTTATTCAGGTCTTCAGTAATGTAACGGGGATGAATAGACCTAAAATGGTTTTATTTGAAATCAGAAATATTTAAAGTAGGTTCCGAATTTCGACTCACTCAAGATATTCCTTGGCGGAATTTTTAATATTTTAATATTTTATTAAAATCTTGATTTACCGAATAGGCTTACATATATTCAATAAGATATTACTTTAGTGTTTTACAGTGTTCTTGAACTTATAATGTCGAAAAAAACTGCGAGAAAGTTGTCAGCAACTATATATATATATACAATATACAAACCCTCGTTACCCCGAATTCAGGTAACACGAGCATCCAATTTCTCGGTCACTTTGAAAAAATTGAATTTGTTTTAACAAGGGTTTACTGCATAAGAGAGAATCAATTCTCATTCCTCTTTACACCTTCACAATCAAATTTTAAATATATCCTATTTTTGTATGCTTTGAGTAATATAATGTACATACATATATATATTTACTTTTTCAATCGAAAATACTATATGTTCACTAAAATTTAGGAAGCTCTAGAAAACAACAATTCCATTTAAAAGCGTGTTTGGTCATGTACTTACAATCAGTCACCTCTCAAAATCCATTAAACCGAGAAACGATGGTAAAATCGTGGAATGCAATGGCGTCGGCATCTAGAAACAAACGACGCACGATAGGAGTGAACAAGCAGTGAATCACCTAAGCACTTGTTTACCAAGAGAATTAGGATTCAGGGATGCCGTGCTGTGCCCAATCCCGGAATCCAACCCCCTGAACAGCCCGCCACCGTCACTACCACCATCCCACAAACCCAGTCTATAGTTCATTGAACGCGAACACCAATACGCACACATAAGCACTACCGCGCATACATACGTACCTACCGCAGTAGAATCGCTAAATGTAATTCGGTTAAAAGGGTTTTAGCAATACAATGCATATAAACATGAGAGCTTCTCCGCCTTCTCAGACTCGGTTCTACCCCCTCGTCTTCAGAATTTTGACTCGTCAGTGCGGATGGCGCGTCGCATAATACATACAATGCGGTTTCCTAACCAGGATATGATATAAGAATTATCGAGTATTTTTACTATTAGAGGTATATGTGGAGTATTCCGTATATAACCGGCCACATTCTGATTCAACAATGTTTAATTGCGTCCATTTTTTTGTAGAATAGTCCTCGATAAAATAAGCTTCGTAATTTTTTTATAATTTTTTCACCAACACGTTCTCGAGTTATAAAATAATGAAACATTGAGAAAAAATGAGTCTATTCGAATTTTGGATGATTATAACTCCGATAAAAAGAATGCTATCGACAAAAAGAATGAGTGAGTTTCATCACGAAGTATCTACTTTATACAATGAAAAAATTTAAAAAAATTGTATATCATTCTAAATTATTTATGACTCCATAAAGTTAAAGAATTAATTTTTTCCAAAGGCGTATCTTTTGTTTTTTCCCGACTTTTTTTTACAAGGAAAGTATCCGAGGCCGCCGCTTCCTATCTTGATGAAACTCCGTAAATTTAAAGTTTATCGAAAAATAAGAGACCCCTATTTTTTTATAGCGGCCCAATTTTAGTTTAAGGGGGTGAAATGGACCCCTGAACTTTCACCCCCTCGAGCTATCTCCGAAACGAAGCGAGATAGATGAAAAGTGTAAACATACGTTTTATTTGGTTTTTTCAATATAATAAAATGCCTTAAACAGATTTTGGATAAACGCATTATTTTTCAAAAAAACATTTTTTTAAATCTAATTTTTCGAAATATCGGATTGGTCATATGGATAAAAATGTAGGAAATTTTATTATAAATTCAATCCCATGGTATGATAAGATATTTCCCTCCTACAGTTTTCCAAATTTCTAACTTTTATATTTGAGCGGGCTATCAAAGGTAGAGACGGGATAGGTCGGGGGTTATTACTTCTATGTATTTTAGTGCCACTTTTCTTTCATGTAATGAAGTTCAACTTTCTATGGCTCATAATTATGACAATAATGGTACTCCATGAAAAAATGTTTCATACAAAGTTGTTTCTTACACCAAGCACACGTAATAACGGTAACATCGTCACATATGTAGCATCGTAATTCCGAGTCCTGTGCATAACAAAATTCTACCAGATGTTCAAATTTAGGAGATCTCGTGTCTACATATCCACTCTTGTACCACGAATCTTTAATGAAGTTAGTAACCCATGGCGAAGAAAACTGATTATGAGTAGGGAATTGAAATTTTAGAATATTATTTCTCAAATGCTATCTCCGAAACGAAGCGATATATAATAGATGAAAAGTTTAAACGTACGCGTTGTTTGGTTTTTTCAGTGTAATAAAATGCCCAAAACAGATTTTAAATAAACGCATTAGTTTTCAAAAAAATAAAATTTTTTAAATCTAATTTTCCGTTTGTGTGTATATAGGTAATTAATTATGTATAATTTTTGAAAGAGCAAGATAACTGACACGTTAGATTAGATCGCTGAATTTTTATACTTTTTCGTTAGAATTATTTTCTTCTTTAACTCATCAAGTGATGAGTTCAAATAAGTTATCGACTTTTGAGAAAATCGTAGAGAATCTTGCTAGCGGGCGCATACCATTGCCGTCTCTCGAGAAACCGCTGGAGCTGATTCCGCACGACAGGACCATCCATGGCCGAAGTAGAACGAGATTTGCAAAAATGTGAGGAGTACTGGAGGAAACAGTACGCGAAGAAGAAAGTTAAAGAAGAAAATAATTCTAACGAAAAAGTATAAAAATTCAGCAATCTAATCTAACGTGTGAGTTATCTTGCTCTTTCAAAAAATATACATAATTAATTACCTACACACAAACAGAAAATTAGATTAAAAAAATTTTCTTTTTTTGAAAAATAATGCGTTTATTTAGAATCTATTTAGGGTATTTTATTACACTGAAAAAACCAAACAACGCGTATGTTTAAACTTTTCATCTATTATATATCGCTTCGTTTCGGAGATAGCATTTGAGAAATAATATTCTAAAATTTCAATCCCCTACTCATAATCAGTTTTCTTCGCCATGGTTTACTAACTTCATTAAATATTCGTGGTACAAGAGTAGATATGTAGACACGAGACCTCCTAAATTTGAACATTTTGTAGAATTTTGTTATGCACAGGACTCGGAATTACGATGCTACATATGTGGCGATGTTACCGTTATTACGTGTGCTTGATGTAAGAAATAACTTTGTATAAAACATTTTTTCACGGAGTACAATTATTGTCATAATTATGAGTCATAGAAAATTGAACTTTATTAAATGAAAGAAAAGTGGCACTAAAATACATAGAAGTAATAGCCCCCGACCTATCCCGTCACTGCCATTGGTAGCCCGCTCAAACATAAAAGTTAGAAATTTGGAAAACTGTAGGAGGGAAATATATTTTGTCATATATGGTTCAATTTGTAATAAAATTTCCTATATTTTTGTCCATATGACCAAATTGATATTTCGAAAAATTAGATTTAAAAAAAATTTTTTTTGAAAA
The DNA here is from genome assembly GCA_963678675.1 of Xiphydria camelus. Taxonomy (NCBI): domain Eukaryota; kingdom Metazoa; phylum Arthropoda; class Insecta; order Hymenoptera; family Xiphydriidae; genus Xiphydria; species Xiphydria camelus. The sequence continues at coordinate 12,204,023 of OY783197.1, forward strand.
ATAATGCGTTTATCCTAAATCTGTTTAAGGCATTTTATTACATTGAAAGAACCAAATAAAACGTACGTTTACACTTTTCATCTATCTCGCTTGTTTATCTCCGGTTTCGGAGATAGCTCGAGGGGGGTGAAAGTTCAAGGGTCCATTTCACCCCCTTAAACTAAAATTGGGCCGCTATAAAAAAATAATGGTCTCTTATTTTTCGATAAACTTTAAATTTACGGAGTTCCATGAAGATCAGAAGCGGCGGCCTCGGATACTTTCCTTGTTAGTCTTAAAAAGTTCTTAATTTAATGATGAAAACTTTAAGTAAACGTTCATGGTGGAGAAACTTTTTTACTATTTTTTTTTCATCGAGATAATGAAGTTCCTAAGACCCTATATATCGACATGTATAAATGTTTTTAATATAGCATCGATTTCCAGTCAAGATGTTATATATTTTTCACACTTCAAATCTTAGATTAAAACTTACTACATTGGTTTGTATAGGTATATGAAGACAAGAGGATAAAGGTGTCTTGTCACATTTTTCTAAAATCGACTTTTTCAACTTTTTGAACCTCCCAGATAGAGATATGTCTTTTAATAAACCTTAAATACTACTATTTGCATATTTACAGATTTTTTTATATGGCTAAAGGTTTTAAGTCACACAAACATGTAACATTGCGTAGTGCATAGAGGTGTCATGTTACAAATTTTTAACGACACATGCAATGTTTGTGAAACTGGAGAAAAATCGTTAGAGCACAAAGAAAACTATGAATTTGCTTTTAACATACAAGAATTAGACCGAATAATTCCTGTCGTTGACAAAAACACATGCTATATAACTATGGATCTTCAACAAACTATGCCGTTGGCAAAGTTATCTACATCAAAAGCGTTTTATTTGTGGCAAATGTGGCTTTATAATTTTGGCATCCATTGTATTACCTATTCTGGACATAGGTATTTTTTTACGTGGACTGAAGACTGCAAATAGGGGAAGTAACGAAATTGGTAGTTGTTTGCTGCGATTTTCTAAGTTGATTGAAAGAAGAATATTCTGAAACTAAGCACTTAATAATCTGGTCCGATTCATGCGGTGGCCAGAACAAAATCTTTTTTATATTGTGCCTTTACCAGTATCTAATACTAAAAAAAACATGGTAGAACAATATTGCGTGGAAGTCATGTGGGTGTATTCGGTTACAGACAATTATTAAAAAATTAAAAAACAATGCTGCGTGGAAGTCGTGTGGATTTATTCGGTTATAGACACACAATTATTTAAAAAAATGATCGTCTTTTTCTAATAACTTCATTTAACCCACATCACTTCCACGCAACATTCTTCTGCCAGATGTTAACACATCAATTAGATATCTCTTCCTTGCAATCACATACTGTTTCACATGGTTCGAAGGAAGAGATATCTAACTGATGTTTTTTAACATCTGGCAGAACAATGTTGCGTGGAAGTGATGTGGGTTAAATGAAGTTATTAGAAAAAGACGATCATTTTTTAAATAATTGTGTGTCTATAACAGAATAAACCCACACGACATCCACGCAGCATTGTTTTTTAATTTTTTAATAATTGTCTGTAACCGAATACACCCACATGACTTCCGCGCAATATTGTTCTACCATATGTTTACACATCTATTGCAAGTTAGAATGACTAACTCGTTTTTAGTTTTTTAATAATTGTCTGTAACCGATTACACCCATATGACTTCCACGCAACATTGTTCTGCCATATGTTTACACATCTATTGCAAGTTAGAATGACTAACTCGTTTCTGTAGTTCGACATATAGTTTGTCTTCCTCTTCCTCGCAATGTCTGTAAAATATTAATCAGTAAATAACTGAAACAGTTAACACTACAAATTAGTAAATAAATGATTGTCGTGTACTAATGAAATATGTATACAGAAGGATAAAAGTATTCTGTATATTTACACTTACCAGCGGCATTTGACACCATTGTAGGTATAGGTTATGGAAGCCACGAATTGGTATCTCGTTTTTTTAGAAATCGTAGTGCAACTGTTGTTATACACTGAAAACAGTATAAAGATGTACGTTCTGGAGATAGAAGCGTCTGACCTCGGAATTGTGATAGTGTGAAGAATGGAAAGTACTCACCGTTATTCTGTAAATCACGATTTCGAGGTTAGACACTCCGATCTCTCGAATTGACAGCGACTGTAACTACCGACTCGACTTGTACCGATATGAATACCGACCAAGCCCGGCCAAAGGTAAATGTCAAGATCCTGCACCGAGCTCACACGAACACACACTAATGTCGTTAACAGTTCCCCCACCACTTCCATGAAATCACTCCGTCGCGAGCCTAAAGATGTTTACACATCAAAAATTTCTTCAAAGTAGTAGATCATTTTCCCGAATTGGTCATAGCTATTTGGATTCGGACCGTGATTTTGGAAGGATTGAAAAAGTAGGTACTGCGAAAACATCAGACAATTTTAATTCGAAACCAATATCAAGAAATTATTAAACCTGCGAGTACAAAGAACAGTTCATGCTTCAATATGGAAAACTTTTTTTATAATTTGGAAGAGCTTCTGACCAATCTTCGTTTGTATGAAAAATTAAACAATAACGAAAAATTAAATTTACGAGACAGTGTCAAGTGGGTTAGAGTAGACCATTTTAAATTGTATTATTACAAAGCAAACTTAGATCTTTTTACCCCATTTTTGCAGGTTGATTTGCACAAGAAAGGCAAAAACGATGTCCTTTCTGAGCAAATGTCTTTAAGTAAACTATCAACATGTGGGGGTCTAACTGTTAAAAAATGAATAACTTACGAGAGCAGCTAAAGTTTATTGACGAGGATTATAGATGGTTTTATAAAGAAATTCTGAGTGAAAATATTGAAAATCCAAAGAAAAAAAGAAAAACCTGTTAGTGTTTACTGTTATATTTATTTTCTAATGTTTGTTGATCGGCTAACTAGATTTTAACCCTCATTATGTAAGAGTTTCTACATTCAGGATAATACAACAAAATTATCAAAACCAACATGACTCCTTTATTCGGAATGAACCCTATAGACCAGTCATTAGATACTTTTTTGCTTGCAAAAGGTTGCGGAGTTTTGAAACTTGGAAGGAATGCAGACTTGGAGGTCCTTAACGTGTACTTAAGTTTGCGACCTCGTGAGACCGCCGCTCGCGCCGCCATCTTGACAAAATGGCAGTCAGAATCAGTTTTTTGTTTATATCTTGGTTCCTGTAGGTTTTAGAAAAAATAGGTTTTATAAAACAAGTTGAAGAGAATAAATTTTGCTATAAAATCACTATCTTAAGTTTTCTGTCAGGCTAATAGTTTCCGAGTTACAGAACCGAACAGTGGGGTGAATTTTTCAAAATCCCGTATAAGCTGCATTTACATGTTATTCTTTATACATTATGTATCAATGAACCTACCTAAAGTTGTTTAGTGCAGTAAAATAATAACAACTTGAGTTATCAACTCGTTTCCATACCACCCAGGAGGTAGAGTTGAGGAGCGCGTTTTTTTAACGTGGTTGTCCCCAATAGGCCTATTCTACAATTCAAACTTACATGCACATTTTTTGTCGCTTTGTACCATGAGATGTTCCAGGCTTATTTTGTTCACTATCTGTAAAATCTTATATGTCTTCTGTCTCCTCCAATATCCACTCCAACGAATTAAAGTTATCATCTTCGTTTTGGTCTTCAGGATCGGAATCAACTACCAAATTAGGAGTGTTTTCACATGCTGTGCCGTTACAATTTAAACACAGCACTGAGCATTTTAAACCTGTTTTCCGACATCCACATGCTCCTTCACAGCCTTTTTTACATTTGCAGGATACTGATTTTTAAATGGCGTCTGGGGCTGCTTCTGACATAGCCTGAACAGCATCGAGCCCGTTCTCAGTTTTTTGGCAGTTGTATTGCTCAGGATCTTTTTCTCTGCCACGCCACATCGCAACTTGGTGATAAACTCGCAGACAGTGCTGTCTTGCAGCATCTCTTGTGGGTGGTAGGGACGCAAGATTTTTATTCTTGGACACAGACTTCGTAAAATGCTGGTATCGAAGCGAATCCAATGTGTCCTTTTCAAACGATTCACCATATATGACTAATAAAAACGCTTCTCCAGCTGCAACGAGAGCATTCACATCTGCTTCAAGTTCTTGGAAAATTGCTATAGTCTCAAGCGATGAGTTGTTTCTATCCAGCAGACTGAAGAACTTTAATTTCCCTTGGTTAAAAATGCAGATGTGGTATCACAACCACTAATGACATGTAAAAATAAACTGTTCTTTTCAACTGCTTCCTTGTAATTTAGGCTCCGCGTCGAATAAAGCGCTTCTGCAACTTTCCCTTTCGCTGGTTTTAGCAAAAAAATGCTTTTCTAGTCTCTTGCCTCTGCACTTAATAGAACCAATAAATCGATATCATCTCCGACAACAAAAACACGCGCAAAAGACGATGACATATCGATGGCTGTCTGAATAATGAGCACATCCGCATCTTCTACTGCCTGCTTTGCTGTGTAATTATGTTCTTTAAACTTCTAAATTAACGTGAGAGACTAGCAGTAAAACTGAGATATTTAGCAACCGGCAGGAGCTATCAAGATTAAAAATTTTCAGTTTTAATTTCACCCTCATGCATAAGTGAAATTATATTGGAAACATGCCGTTGCGACCGGTACCCTCCTGCGAGGCTCCTGAAATCTGAGACCGGTATCGAGGCATCTTGCGTTTACCTGAACATTGACGTTTTCATCAATGCCTAACGACTGAATACTGAAGGAATAAACTATGTTTTTGTTTTGATCTTCAATATTACTGACAGTATCCCTTCCATAAAATTGGTATTGATGACATTTTTAGTCATTATGCAATACAAGCCGTTAGTACTTCAATACGGCGTTTACACGGTCAATAATAATGTCAGTATTTTGTAGTATTGACAGTATTATTGATCGTCTAAACGCCGCTTATCGATTTTTAAAACATCAACATATCGATCCTAAAAGTCAATGTTTTTTCATCGATGTTTAAACCTACATTCATGAAAAAAGTAAAAGTGAGTTTTTATGCAATCGGACATGGAAGGAGGTGGTGAAAAAATTATTGAAACTCCACTGTACATCCTTACAAATACACACGAGTATATCCCTCGTCCCTATAAGTCCCTAAGTAAGCAACTAACAATAAGATAAGAAGTAACTCAGCTAAAGGGACTGGACACTTTTGGCATTCGAAAGTCACAACTGAGGAGCAATCGTGCAGAAACCGATAAATCCATTTTTTGTGTAGTTTCGAGAAAATCGACGAAAACCTATAGCACGCGATCGCCTGGAAATTTTTGGAAAAATTTTACGTTAAAATGTGTATTAGGGGTTGAAGCATAGGATCCTACTATCGAGTAAAAATTGAATTGCTAAAAGTTTTTTAAAAAAGAAAATTGGTTGGATTTATCGGCTTTTGCACGAAATTCTACTTTTGACGGTATTTTCTAAAAATTTTCGAGGCTTTACTTCATTTGTTTGCCTAAATATTATTCAAAACTGGCGTTATTAATACTGCTAATGATAATAATCGTAATCGCGCAATAATAAACATATTTAAATCATTACAAATAATTTCATTTTATTATTCCAAAATACAAAAGTTGCTGAACTAATGGACATGGAGTCCGGTGTTCTCTTCAAGGCAATCACAAAGTTTTTGCTGCTCTTCATTCCAATCTTCATCAATAACAAGTCCACTCAGTCACAGCTTGTACCATCGGATTTTTGGAGTTTTATCTTCTTCCCAAGCGGGACCAAATTTCTGCTCCAATAGGTCGGCTGCCACATTCCAAAACACAGTATCCAACATTTTTTTCAGAAACGATATTTTTGCACCAAGTAGATACTGTGTTTCACAGTATCTACGTGGGGCAAAAGTCTCATTTCTAAAAAAAAATGTTGGATACTGTGTTTTGGAATGTGGCAGCCGAGATGCATTGAAGACTTTTTTCTTTTTCGGGATACCACGTTTTAAACTAATTTCTTGGGGTGAGAGATCTTTGTCTTGAGCTTTGTTCTTTAAAAGTTTTCGAATTTTTCGTTGCCTACAACAAAGAGAAAATTTGGGTATCCACATTATGTCACTGAGGTATTTGGATTTTCCTTCAAGACAATACGCTTTATATCTGATATTCCCTTGATTTTCTTCAAGAAAATCTGGAGATTTTTATGTCCAATAGTTTCCAGTGTGTACCAAATCTCTTCACTTCCCCAAATTTCTCGTAGATCTGTTCATATTCTTTGCAAGAGATGATGGTCGTATTCCGCCTGAGTACTTTTTCTACTCTGCCGAAAACCATGTCTGCTAATAAAAAGGAGTGCCCACGGACAGGGAACACTATTTGGATTTCAGAGACCTCCGCTGGTGACCTGAATCTAAGACAAAAGTATAACGCATGAGTATTGTGAGAATTTTTATTTTGACTCCCGCAGCCGTCGCAGAAGGGCCTAAGCTTTTAGTCCAAGAGCTAGCGACAAAATAGATGTTCAAATAGTAATTAATGGGAACGGTAACAACCTGCTAAGCCATACCGGGTTGCATCATTGAAAAATTAATTTTTCAAAGTTCAAAAGAAAAACAAAAAATGATGTTGTTTCTACAAAGCTATAATATATAGGGGATGTTCATTCATCTATTTTAAGGAACTGTGTAAAAGGACAGGTGATTCTGCTGGTTGCAAGTGACTGCCAGGCGAGCATATTAGTGCGACTGTGATAGCACTATTACCTACCGCATGTCCCGCGCAGAACCCGACCAGTTGCAGGGACCTTGAAATTTACCTTCGGCCAGGCTTGGTCGGTATTCGAGCCACTTTTACCGGTAGAAGTCAAGTCGGTAATTAGAGTTGGTGTCAATTCGGGAGATCGAAGCGTCTAACCTCGCACTAATATGCTCGCCTGGCAGTCACTTGCAACCAGCAGAATCACCTGTCCTTTTACATAGTTCCTTAAAGTAGATGAATGAACATCCCCTATAAATTATAGCTTTGTAGAAGCAATATAATTTTTTGTTTTTTTTTTAACTTTGAAAAATTAATTTTTCAATGACGCAACCCGGTATGGCTTGACAGGTCATTACCGTTCCCATTTACTACTATTTAAACACCTATTTACTTCTAGCAACCTTAAAACACCTTACAAGTCGATTTTGTCGCTAGCTCTCCGACTGTTTGTCACACCGCACAGTGGCCCATTTCACGAATACCGCGGAAAAAAATCGAAAAATCATTATAATTGGTATATAAGGGTTTTCAAGGTCGCTGATTATGAATCTGATATTATTTTTTCCGAAATCCAAAATGGCGGATCTAAAATGGCGGCAAAAATTTTTTTAATCAGCATGATCAAAACAAAAATTGGGACATAAGGCTTTTCCAGGTTGAAAATTAGGAATCTTATATTATGTTTCAAAATACAAAATGACAGTTTTTTATTTACACAATGAACGTACAAAACTTAAGTATAAAATTCATACTATCATTCAGTCACTCATATAAGAATCGTCAGTCATGTCTGAGTTCGTGTCTGATGGATCCGCGAGTCTTCATTTTCTGTCACGTTTGCATATGCTGGAAGCAAAAGGCGAATCGCTTCGCGTGACAGTGATTCGCTTTTTTTCGGTGGTGTTTGACGTAAACTTGAAATTAGTGGATCTGAAGAAACAAGCAACCAGTGCATTACGTCCGTCATGGTACTTTCCCTGGATGACTTTCGAGAGTTTTTTATATCTTTATTCCGGGATTCTTGAGCTTCCTCCGAAAGTTGTCCGATGGGTAATGGTGCCCATTCGACAATACGAGGACCATGTATCAGCACCTCGTGTATCGACGTAGGCATGAAATACCACGGAAACTTTTCGACAATCATTTTTGCAGTTTCTTCGCAATAATTTTGAAAAAGACCGACATTTACACCGAAACCGCATGCCAAGACTTGAAGTATTATGTGAACGCGATGAAGACATTCTAGGTCTAAACCCAAAATTTCGGCGGATATAGAAGCATTTGCAAAAAATCGCCTAGCTTTGTTGCCATCGTTGCTATTTCCAAATCCGCAAACTTTTGGAGTATCGATAACAAGTCCAAGTCGCATCTTGAAACATTTCTGAATTGCCGATTTCCGTATTTCCACACTTTTTTTGTCCGCCTCGGATCGCGCCTGCCATTTTTTAATATCTAATTTATAGCTTATATGTACAAAATACTCCATAAAATGTATCCACGCGTGTAATGTGGCTAAACCATACTGAAGTTTTGTTTCATCGACTGGCAATGTCATAACCTCCTCAAGTTTGTTGAATTGTTTCGACGTGGTTCCACACAAATAGCATCGCATGTTCGACTTTGTAATTGTAATCGTGTTTCTAACTTTTCCGTCAGTCATTGTAAAAAGTAATTTGTATGTCACAGTAATGTCTTTTCCGTCAATAATCGTTTCAAATGGAACAAGCGTAGCTATTTGATCATTAATATATGTATTTTCCTGCAAGGTTGTGGTAACGTTTTCGCGAATATACTCTATTTTTATCGGACTACAAAATCGCGGAGAGGAAGGTCTTGGATTTTGCCAAATCAATAAGTCTGGGTCTTCAATGCTCGTTAATCGTAACGGTACAAGTGATGTTAATAGCATACTCGAATCTGAAGCATTCTCGTCATCAAATTGTTGTTTGTACTGACTTTGACCGGAAGAACCGTCGAATCCATATTTTACAATCAAAAGTAAATGTGTTACTTTTTCTGGAGATAAAGTTTTGATTACGGCGTTTTGTGTTGAAAGAATTCTGCTTGTTCTGTGATCCAACAAAGATTGTAAAGGAACGTTTGCTGCAGTCTCAGTTACCTTAATACCTGACGGATAACAACGAGATTTCGCCTCCGCAACTTTATGATATGATGGATACACGCGAACACCATTCTCCACTTCTCTTTTTCTTATCAACCGATACGTCTTCCTCGTCATTTTACCTTCAACAAGATCGGAAAGTGCAAGATCACCAGAAATTTCCGTACAAGGAGAAATTACATCAGATTTAATTGCTCTCTTGTATTTCGCAACTTCAGACAAGGGCCTAGTTGTGATGTCTTTGATAACGGCAGCAGTTTCGGCAGCTCCGGATGCACGAAGACTCATGCAGGTTGCAAATGATAACTCCGCCGAGCTCTCTCTATGTACTTTTAATAAATTTTCCGACCTCAGCCTCTTTGCTCTGTCTGACAAATCGTCGAAGTCCTTTAATGGTCGACCTTTGGATTTTCTGCTTGCAGGTGCCTCAACCTTCGTAGTTAATTCTACGGGGTCGCCACAGTAACAAAATGCATTACAATTTACAATTTTTATTATGTAAATGGAAAATGATATAAAATAATTGTAATTTTGTAATAAATAAATTTTATAATAACTTCAAACTAATAATTTTTATTGAGTACTAAGCAATAACTTTTATTATCAAATATACTTATTGTTTTATTTTTACCTTCAGTTTAATTGTTTCTTTCAGCCAATTTGCATTTTTGCTTAAAAACCGTTCGGCTGTTCGGTTACTTTCGCTCCATTTGGTTTTCATTACCATAAGGAGATTTTTTATCGCCAATCCGTCATCTGCATGAAATATAAATTTCTTTTTGATTTTTGCAGACACGTATTTCTCTAAAATTTCAAGCTTCTCGGCATATTCTAAGTGGAATTGTTTATACATAACATCGAAAAATTCCCGCCTACTGCATTCTACATCAGCGGTATTCGCTGAAACAATCAAAATTAATACGTATTATAAATTTCAGTAATTTTAGTAATTTTTTAGTAATTAAGTAATTTTAGTACGTTTTAGTTATTCAGTAATTTAACAGTGACATTAATAAGACAGTGACATAATAAAAAAAAACTTAATAAGAGTGTAGCGCGCGCCTTTTGGTTAGACACGGACGTAAATATTGAAACTGACTTAGAAACTGCAGGGGCACCTTGTGGCACGAAAACTTGGATGAAATCGATAGAAAATGTCCTAAAGTTTATTGTAAAAAAAAGGAGACCGTCAATCTCGATCGATCTGACTACTATTTTAGTAATTTAAAAAAAATTATAAAATAATCAATATCGGTAAACAGTAGTATGTTATGTCCATCTTTAAACGCGTTATAAAAGTTAATTACATTTAACAAAAAACGAAATATATTCTGTTTAACTTTGTCAACATTGTCCATTTTGCCGAAATGAAAACAAGCACTTAGAACTAAAGATATTCTTGTTGAAATGCCACTGTGAATTCCCGTGATTTCCACGAGGCGAGAACGCTGCATAGCTGGTTAACTTTGACTCGGTGTAGCACGTGATACATGAGGGCCCAACTCGTTATGGACCCGCACCGATATACAGTGGCGCCTCCTCTACCATATTACAGGGTACTAAACACGAAATTACGAACTTCATTTTTTTTAATTTTTTCCGCGGTATTCGTGAAATGGGCCACAGTGCACCGTCGAAATTCAAAGATCTCAGGTAGTTCAAGATAGCTGAACCCACTTCCGTCGGTTATCTTCCTGACTGATTTTCCGACTAACAATAAGTAAAAAATGTAGGAGAGTTAGATTGGGCATCAACACAGCAAAAAGAGTAAAAGCTGACTTGATGTGCATAAAATGCATTATTTATGGGTGTTCGAGGAACAGGCTGGACCTGCTGTAGGTTAAAACAAAAAGTTATAGTATTTGGTGGTTTTTGTTTCAACGACTCAAAAAAGCGTTGGTTCGCTTTCTATGAACTTTTAGGTCCAGCTTGAGATTTTGTTTTGTATTTTCATCTTTGGCTGCTTTAATCTGGTATTTCATATTAGTACCTACACACTTTGCACAGCAATCTGACGCTGGACTGGAAAATCCAACATTGAATTCATTTTTAAAAATTTACGAATCATCTGGAATTGCACTTTGTTCTCTTCACCACACTGATTCTGATACAGTTCATGTATTTTTTTTATGTTGAGGCTGGCACTCAAATACATTCTTTTAGACTTTGCCCGGCTGTAGTGATTTTCCTTTCCTTCTAAACTATTGAGAAACTCTCTCACTTTGTCTTCTTTGTTTTCAGTCTCTTTAGAAACGTGATCACCACCACGCTGTTCTTTGTGAGCGTCTCCAGCGAAAATAAATTTTGCCACAGAATTCATTCTATCTTGTTTAATATTTAACGCTTAAAAAAAACTGTTGGCAAACTTGAAGTTTATTCTTTCGAACCCTTGTTGGAACGAAATAATTAACAGAAAAGCTGCGTTTCTTGGGATTCTCTTTTTCAGATCGTTTTCGGGCTATAGGAATATCACAGACATGAAGTGGCACAGTTTAACATCCTGCTCAATTTTGTTGTTATTGTTATAGAACTTTTGCCAAATATGTTTGCCGAACTGTTATGGGTAGCAATTTTATTGCAAAAAAAGATTGGACCGTTTTTATGCAAACAAGGGCCTCTAAAATTCTTCATGCTTGGGTCATCATCGACATAATTTGAGCCGTTGAAAACCAACATGGTGTAAGTCACATTTCATGTAAGCTGAGATTATTTCACTGCAAAGTTAAGTACAATTTAAAAAATCTGTTAAATGATAGAAACAGATATTTTAAATCGTAAATATCTGTTTTGTACCATCTAGATAGATTTTTCAAATTGTACTTAGCTTTGCAGTCAAATAATCTCAGCTTACATGAAATGTGACTTACACCATTCTGGTTTTCAACGGCTCATTATCTGAAGAGATATAGACGACGAACTAGCTAGGCTTGTCAAGCGTCCCGCATTTTTCGGGATGTCCCGCTTTATTTTATTCTTTTCAGTGGTTCAAAAGTTATGAATTTTCAAATATATCAGTCAACCCCCTCTCAAATACTTGCCAACACTAGGACTATCCCATATTTCATTGAGCCCTTGCGCGATATAAAGTAATATTATTTTTACCTTTGCAGTGTTTGTTTTTGTCGCTTTGTTTCATTTTTTGCGTTTTCCTACTACCCTTATTGGCTTCTCTCACTGAAACATTCTCTTCACTGTCAGTTTCTATACTTTCATGTAGTTTTATTAACTAGATTGTAGGTACTTATTGTTCATAATACAAATCACTTACATTCAACACGTGTTTATAGGTTATAATGTCAAACAAAAGAGGAAATAGCATGCAGAATAGATTATTGTCGAATCTACAATTTATTGGGCACCTGTTTATGGTTAGCTTAACATTATTTTAACAGTTTTATTATTTCACGACAGATGGCAAGACAACAGTAGGGATTTATTGGCTTTTGCACAAAATACATGTAGGATTGGAAGAGTAGCGTAGATGTTTTTAGAACTAGAAGAGTGAAAAATGCGAGAGATCGAGTAACGGTCGGCGAGACCGTTCTCGGAAAGCGGGGAATGCGAGAGACCGGAGTAACGGTCGGCGAGACTTTCCGGGGAAGCGAGGGACCCGAATGACGCGAGTTTTCCGGGAATCAGAGTACGAGGAAGGCGAGAGTCCTGAGTAGCGGCCAGCGAGGCCGCTCCTCAGGTACAAGGGATGGACGAAGAACGATAGACAGAAGTAGAGAGGGTGTAAGGAGATATAAGCGGAGGGTAGGAAGAGAGAAGCAGTTCAGAGTTCAGAGTGGAGATTCGAGTTCAGAGTTCAAAGTTCAGAGTTGAGAGTAAAGATCGTAGAGATTCCGTAATGTGCAGAGTGTGAAGTTAGCGAAGTCGGTGAGTGATTTGAACGGAGTTACGGGCAACCTAACTCGATGGATAGTTGTATCCATTTTTTGTATATACCTATTCTTGTAGTCATTTCTTATATTAATTAAAATACACGTTCATACCGCTTGACATATCCTGTTCTCCATGATTATGATCCCACATGCATATTGGATTTATCGGGTTTTGGTCGAGATGCTAACAATTAGATTTATCGGGTTTTGCTCAAAATACATAGGATTTTACACAGGAAATATCTGCTTTTGCTCGAATCTGACTTTGTATATCGATAGAGGAGACTCAAATTAGTAGCAAACGAAGTGTAACTCAATTTTCTCCAAAAGTGGATTTATCGGTTTTTACGCGATTGCTCCTCAACTGTCACGGCGACCCTACATACAGGGTGACATTTTTAAAACTTGCCACCCCCAATATATCAGAAAGTTACAGAGATTTTCTCAAAAATAAAAAACAGTTACGGTAGTGGAGAGGGGGAACCAAAATGACATAATCGGAGATGCACCCCCTCCAACCCCCTTAGGGGTAGCCCCCCCAACTTTGTAATCTTAAATAGCGACCCCCATGTGTGATGCAGCGTTGGAAGCCTCTTTAACACGTTGATCCCCACGTGCCCACCGATGGGCATTTCCGTTTTACACCCTGGGACCACGTGTCCACGGGTTAGCTTGAATATTGTATCGCGTCGTGTGACCACCGGTGAGCACGTGGTCCAGGGTGTAAAACAGAAATGGCCACTAGTGGGCACGTGGGGCTCAACGTGTTAAAAATGATTTACAACAACACCAAATTTTGGTACATTTCGATGAGTAGTTTTCGCGCAAATCGAGAAAGAAACTGCTAGAAGTAAGTGTGTTTTGTCAATTTATTTATTAAAGTTCACAATTACGTTACAATAAATTTTCGAAATGATTTCCATGGTTAGAAGACAAAAATATAAACTACTAGCGACCCGCTCCGGCTTCGCACGGGTAGTAGGTATAGCCAGATGACTTATTGTGGATTGATTTTGGCCATCATTTGACGAATTTTTAGCAGATATCTATAGGTAGGGAGCCATGCTACGCTAAAAAAAGACATGTATTTAGTTTAAATTAGAAAGTATATTTCTTTTATTAATTTATTGGATAGACAATGTTTTTTGTTTTTTTATTTGGAGTAAAAACGTGTAAATTTTTGGATGTGCCAACTCTGGAGCAAGCCACATAAAACTGGCCGTGTGAAAAACATGAATTTTCCAAATTTAAGCCAGCAATAGTCGACGATTGACCTTGTGCTTTGTTGATGGTAATAGCAAAAGCAAGACGCAATGGGAACTGGAGCCGCTTGTGAATTCGAATGTTAAATCGTTGGAAATCATAGGTATGCGTGAATGAGTACGTCTTCGCCTTTGAATTTGCCAGTGATGATTTTTGCCTCGATTGAATTTGGTAACAATTTTTTGATGGTCAATCTGGTTCCGTTGCATAACTTTGGTGCGTTTAAGTTACGAATAAGCGTCACCGGTGATCCAACCTTCAATTTTAATACGTGCGGTGGCATTCAGGGTGGGTCAGTCAAATGACGGCCACAATCAGCCCACCAGAAGTATATACAGACTGTTCCCCGCTATATACGCTAGCATAGCACATTGCATACCGATTGGCGCTATCGGATCCAAGATGGTTCCCTAAAATTCGGTGACAATACCGACAGCCAGGACACGAACCAAATAGTCGGGATACGAACCAAATAGACATTTCAGTCCGAAAAACATCGGTCATCTCAATAGTGGTGAATGTGACAGACGCTCTGACAGATAGCTTGATAATCGTTTGGATTTTTTTCGAATAATCAAGATAGTGAACGGAAGCAGTGCCATTTTTCTCTGGTTGCTTGTGCATAAAGAGCAGGAAAGGAGACATCAGTATCTCAGAAGAAGTGCCATCAGATAAGTTACTTCCTAACTGACCCTCTTAACCTCATTTTGATCACTTATAAAGAATAAATATCTTTGTGGTTATTCTATTTTTTGTTTTCAGCGTCATGCGAGACGGGATGGATTGATGGAAACTTAATTTTTCTTCGCTGTCAAAAATCAACCTAGGTAGAAAAGAATTCTCTATAACTCTGCGGTACAATGCCACGGTAGGAATATCTGGTTCTACCGACATGACATGCTTCGACAAGGTCTGTATCGACTTTAGCGGTATATTGGGGGCACTGCACTAATCCTGTGGCACATTTTTCTATCTGGGAAAGCCGTGGTAGAAAAATAGGAGATACGATAGAATTGGATTACAATAATGAAGTAATTATTTTATTATCTTTTCTTTATCGATATATTCCCCCTTTCGTATTATCACACAAGTTCCAATTTATACACCACCTGTCAAACGTGAAGTGTACATGTACCTCACTTCTATTTCATCTCTTTTTCGTCTCCGGTTTAACGACAGTGAATGACACAATATCACCCGCTGAGCTCATCTGAAGGTTCCTTCAAAATTTCATTAAAATCGATCCAGCCGTATCGATATTTCTAAAAAACGAAATAAAAAATTTTATGTTAATCCGATCGCTAAACAACTTCATAGGATCACCCACTTGGCTCATCTGAAGGTTCCCTCAAAATTTCATTAAAATCTATCCAACCGTTGAGCCTTCCCCTTTTCAGAGAAACGACGCGCGCGTCATCTATTGGAACACAGTTTTACTAACTCAGAAACTTTCGCGGGGATGCGTCCAACCATTCCCCAAAGTTTCATCGCAATCGGATGAACGGTTTAGAAAGGTATAAGAGACATACAGACAAACAAACATTCATCTTTATTTATATAGAGAGATAGATAGATAGATGTATCCAGAATCTCACAGAATCTGCTTCTATCTAGCTTCTTTAGAAATCATGCAGCAAGTAATGAAAATTGGTAAGTTTACTATTATTAATGAAGCCAAAGAAACACAACAAGCTGAAGTCCGCTCACTTATCACTCAAACGAAGAGAA
This sequence comes from Xiphydria camelus, assembly GCA_963678675.1. Lineage (NCBI taxonomy): Eukaryota > Metazoa > Arthropoda > Insecta > Hymenoptera > Xiphydriidae > Xiphydria > Xiphydria camelus. The sequence goes on from OY783197.1 coordinate 12,219,816, forward strand.
TTATAATCTCTAACGTTAAGCCGGAACTTCCGAACAGTTTTTTGGAACAAATTATCAAAGAGATGGGAATCACAACTATATCACCCCAGGTAACACACTGACGTTAGAATAACGTCTCAGACGTCATTGTTTGGTCAGTATAGGGTTTCAGACGTCAGTTGTCGTAATATTAACGTCACAGGGGCGTCATATTAGAGAGTTTTTGGACTGCTAAACTGCACGTTCTGGTTTTCGGTTATCGGTTATTGTGAGCACACATGCGCAGATTTATTCTCTTAACGTTAACACCACCTTGTTGAAATTAGTTTTTGATCCTCAAGAAGGCGTTACGTATAACGTAAGTGTAGCGGACTACACTGGGTGCTTTCCTTTTACTGACACAAGTCGACACGAGTCGACTCGTGTCGCCGAAAGTGCTTTCCATTTAGTTTGTGTCGCCGTGAGACGGCGACACGAGTCACCTCAAACAGACTCCGCTAGAGAGCTGAGTTCACTCTGAGTTTGAGTGTAAAAGGAGCGAAAGTTTGAACGAACGGGACGAAGGAAAAATATATAATGGAAAGTTAATGCAAAGTCTGATTGAAGAAAATGAAGGTAAGTGAAAAATGTAATTATTTGCAGTAATCTGTAGATATTACAGATATTAGATCCGTAGATTTTAGTTATTCATTCGTAAATACCAGGTCGATTGTACATATCCGTACAGGTTAGCATTATTTTGTATACACATTCATCTGAAATGCTGAATGCGTGAAATAAATAAATTTCACACTATTTATACTTACATTAATAATCTTTCCAAAAATGTAAGATTTTACATATATACTTAAAAAATGTATATTAATAATGAGTATTACTATTATGTTTGAAAACGTTTTATACTTACGTTTTATACTGTAGCTAGTTCAAATATTTTATGAATATACTTATGCTATAAGTATATTCATAAAATTGCCATAAATGTGAATTGCTATAAATGTAACTTGGCGGGTTTTGCATCTAGGTATACCCCTCCAGTCCTAAATTAGTATAGAAAATATTCGAATTTACCGCTATACTAGCCTAGCGAGCGTTCCATTACCCTTGTGGTGAGAGTCGACACTAGTCGACACGAGTCGACACAAAAGTCGCTGTGTGTGTGGGAGTCGTGTAAATGGAAAGCACCCACTATGTGTGCGTTCGTATAGGCACGCCCGGCAGCGGCGACCCTCGGAGACGTGGTCGCTTTATTTCACTTACACCCGGCGACACACGAAATCTGTCGCTGATAACTTTTTTAAATGTTATTTTTAAATGTACTAACCAATGATTAATAATCCTCATGTTTTCATTAACAAGAGTAGATACCACCGTAGCTAATGAGCGCATGAGAAATAATTGTTCATTGGTTAGTACGGTTAAAAATAACATTTAAAAAAAGTCACCAACGACAGATTTCGTGTCCTCAGGTGTAGGTACAACGCTTACAACGCTGTCATCGGTCGGGCACGTGCCGCTTTCCTCCAGACTCGGTCTTTCTTCTGACGCCATTGGTTCTTCTCTCTACTCCCTAAGCGCACTCTAGCGACAGTGCATTTCCGTTATCGCTTATTAAGCGTACCCTATTCTCCGTCTAATGAGGTATCACGTTATCGTTTAATAGCGTAATCGGTTATTATGAAGCTACTGCGCATGCTCAACATAACGTTTTACGTTTAACGTTCTAAAATTAAGTAGCTCAAAAACTCCCTATTTACGACATTTCTTGGACGTTAAAATTCAACGTCTTTTTGATGCAACTTTTCCGTCATTTTTAATGATGAACGAGACTTAGAAAAATTTCGGTCTCCTGCATATATAGGGACTTGAAAATTTATTTGTGAATAAATGGACAAAAATTTTAATTTGTGCAATTATTAAATCAATAAATTATTTCATTTCGAGTCTCCAGAGTATGTTGAGCAAGTTTTAAACTGTACTGTTGATTAAAAAGCACAGATTATTAAAGTATATGAAAGACAATCAATTAATGTAGGATGAATAAACATTCATATAATTATTTATTTATTAATATCAGTTTGCGTCTATGCAAGAATATTTATCAAAAGGTACAATCATAAATTTAGAAAAATGTTGAGAAAAGAATAATACAATTATAAAATCTTATTTATTCAAGCTCTTTCTTATTGACAGGAAAAGCAACATATCTTTATTCATCAAACTTCATATGAACACCAATAGTAATAACATTGTTAACCACAGGAGCGTGCAGCAGATGAGAACTCGAGGACACCGACCGATCAACGAAGTTAAGCAGCAAAAAGTTCGGACAGTAGTTGGATGGGGTGATCGCTCACGATGAAAAGATATACGTCAGACCGAACCTTTTAGAACCGTCATTTTTTACGTCATCACGACGTACGGTAGAACGTCATTATGACGTGATTTTTCTGACTTCAAGTGGATGTGCAATTAGACCGTCTGCGATGTTAAAATGACGTCATATTTTTTTCATCTTATGACAGAACTGACCTTCAAAAAACTTCATTTCGACGTTAGTGTGCTACCTGGAACGTATAACGAATATGCGCGCTGGCTGCTCCAGTCCCGGTTACAGTCACATTCTGTCATTCAGGAGACAAGTTTATATAGATCCAGCTGATGAAAATAAAATTCCTTCTTCAGAGTAAAAATCGGAACCGAAGAATCCACTGAATGGATATACCTCTCGACTGACAAATTTAAATGTTTTATTTGCCACGAAGAATGTCACTTGGCCAAATTATGTAAGGACGGCCTACCAACACTGACTGAGCCACATATTTCTGGGAAAAATATATCAACAAGTATATTGTAATCACTGACAGCTCTACTCTGTATACCATAAACGAGAACACACTGAATAAGATTAGTAAGAATGTATTTGTCGCTCCCGCACCGGGCACAAGCAAGAGGATGCATTCGGGCTCTTCGACTTCCACTCAAGAATCTGTACTTCAAAAACAAGAAACGACCAAAGTAAAACTGAATAGTACAAAGCATGCGAATAAAAGACACAGGAAAAGCAGCAACTCAACCAGAGACATTATAGCTCAACTACATGTCAACTGGAATCATCCATTAATGACCCCGAAAGTAAATACCCACGTAATTTCGACGAAATAGCGAATTTCATACAAGATACCTACGGATAATCTGACATTACCGAAATCTGCGAAAAATACAACGTTGACAACACAAGCTTGGTGAATTTACTTGATTATATACACTCAAATATGAAATCGGGTAGCTTTCGCAGTCGATTTCAAAGAATTACTGGAAAGATTAAAAATCCTCTCTCCAACTCAAAACCCATTTTAGCGAATTTTCAAACTCAGGGGACGACGAATAATGGCAAATATTGTAACAATGCCTACGGCTTCAAATAATGATCTAAATTCAACGGATCAGAAGATAGTATTTTGGAACTCCAGAAATATACGATCCAGATATCCAGAACGAAAAAGAGAAGAAGACCTAGAGATATTTTTCAAACCTGTAGACATCTTACTATGTGTTGAATCTTGGTTGACTGTGTGTGAAAATAGTGAAATCTCATTTCTCGGCTTTAACTCGGTCAGGAAAGACCGTGCAAGTGGTAACGGAGGAGGCATTGTTATATTTATTTGGAAATACATCGAATATAAGTTAATAAAGACAAATATCTCTCACAAACAAGTGGAAACGTGCGCCATCAGTATCTTTAATACGAAGCCTAGTTTCAACATAGTCGTATGTTACCACATCCCGGGCTCCAATCTATCACAAACTGCATGGAACCAAATTGCGGCCTTAGTACAACGACGCGGCCACTGGGTTCTGGTTGGCGATTTCAACGTACATCAACAAGCTTGGTCCTGTTCAGATAATGACTGTAACGGAAATCGACTGCTTCAAGCGATCGAGGACTATGATCTCTTTCTCCATAATGACAGGTCGTATATATGTATAGATTCTCAGAATAAAAACAAATTGTGATGTATGCATCGTAGTATAATAAGAGGCCGCGTGAGGGTGACACACTCCGGTGCGTAGATCATGGGATCCGTGCGTGTGGCCCCCGGACCGCATGTTCGTTAGTCTTACCATGGCGTTGGTTAGTGCACATTTGTTAAACTCTGTATCCTTAACTTTAGCAATAAAGACTTAATTTAATATATCACAACTGATATACCACAGTCTTGGCGATGAGGATAATCGAACGTGAAATCACGTGCGTGTATTAAATAGACGGAATGCATAATGAAAGTGCAAGTAGTGCATAAAGTGAGGTTAACCACGTGCGAATGTCGAGTAAAACCGGTACGAAGTTGAAGACTGGCTGGATTTATTCCTTATCTAAGGTGGAAGAAATTCAACATATTCAAGACCGAGGTGTTTCGTGTGAGGAAGGCGTGTTGATTGACATATTGAGAAGGCAATTAGTCACGTTAGTGAAGAGCCAGGGAGTTGGAAAAAGAATCGAATTATCCGATCACTCGAGCGAAGAGAGTGAGCCATCTACGCAGCGCGAGCAGGGAGTTTCTACACACTCGCTAGTGTTATTAGCAGAATCGTACGAGATGACGGAGAAGACGAGGTCAATAAAGTTGGACTTTCAGTTAGGATGAGACAATTGGGAGGTATTTGTGGAGCGGCTGGAACTATTCTTCATAGCCACCGACGTGACTACGGAAGATAAAAAACATAAACGAGTTAGTCATTCTAACTTGTAATTGATGTGTAAACATCTGGCAGAACAATGTTGCGTGGAAGTAATGTGGGTATATTCGATTAAAGAAAATTATTAAAACAAAATGAATGAAAAATTCATAAGAAATTGTTTATTCTGACTACGAATCATGTATACTGGATATAATTGGTTTATGATAGCTAAAATACGATACATAAACTTGCGAGTGTAGCGTATCAATAAAACGTTGTAAAACTGCATCAATAGTTGTTCCACCGCTAGTCGTTGCAACTGTTTTGTCAGAGCTCATATCAAGTTCCAATTTATCCTCCAAAAAAGTAATAAGTGGTGTAGGTGCAGGATCATTAAAATTTACGTTGAAATCACTACTCACAATCATCGGTCGGAGATGATAATCTTCTCCAAGTACACGGAAAGAAAAAATCAGGAAAAATTACTGTGCTTGACACTGTAATCGTGGTACAAGCGGTACTTTCTGGGATTTTTCTTGATGAAAGAAAGAAAAATTAACAGTTACACTGGAATAATTATTGCACGTGCTAGAATTTTTACTGCACTGCATAACAAAAATTCTTGAACAGCACAGTAAAATTTCTGTGACTTAGAAATTTTCTCGTGCTGCGAAATACTTTTTCTTGATTTTCTGTTAACCCTTCTGAGGTCGCGTGATGAGGACTGCCTCGCATTTTTTTCTTTAAATCGTCATAATTGCTTAACTACCTCGATTTGAACGATCACCGGCTACGTATTCCTTCATTGAAATGTCGTGAATACGATGATTATAATATGATAGCTCTGCATTCATTAGAAAAATTGAAAAAATATATTAATAAAGCGTGACGCAGAAAATGCGGGACCGTCCTCACTGTGCGACCAGATTCGCAGTAGAAATTTGGTCTGTGACGTTGCCAGCGACAACGCAATGCAAGTCGTGGCTCGTTACTGATCGCCGTATGACGTAGCAACATCGCGCTCCGTAATACACGGGCGGGGCGGCCCTCATCACGCAACCAGAAACGTTGGGTGAAAAGGCGCGACCTCAGAAGGGTTAAAAGAAAAGGGTTATTATAAGAAAATCAATAAATTTTCGAAATTTTCGGCGTACGAAAAGCAGTTCGATTCCAGACTTTTGGCGAGACAGTCGCTAACAGCGCGCTACCCCAAAATCTATAGCATTTTATTTTGTCAATGAATATACCTACATATGTATATTCGCACGGTACCCGATGAGCTACGCGAGAGTTCTTGAGACCGGGTTTTCGGAACTTGTACATATCAATCATGGAATTCTTTGATATGATTTTTTTTTCCATTTCTAAGGCGTATTCGGAAAAAATACTTTGAGGTTTTTTTAAGGGCATCAATCTCCACTCACAGAGAAAAAATCGTATAAATGCCTGTTCCGAAGCTCGCGGCCTCTCCTTGTTAGTAAAAACTACGCATGCGCACTAGTCTTTCTTTTTCACAAAAATTTTACCATGCCAGTACCAGAATTTTTCAGGTGCTCATCACTAATGAATACGCATGCGCACCAGACTTTTTCTTGAACTTTCCCTATAAAATTTCTTGATTTTTTCTTTTCGTGTATAGCTGAACCCTCCTTATTGAATGGTAGAAGGACAAAGTGAATAAAACGTATAATCTTTTCGATGGGTTGATTTGGTGAAATGTAGACAACGATTGACAGAAGAGTCTGTCCATTTGGTAACAACAACCTGGCAATTACAACCGCCTGATGTGGTGCTGCATTCTTCTGTTTCTCCTCTTGTTTTTTGTCGGTAGTTTCTCATGTATTCTGCCTTCCTCTTCTTCGCAATTTCTGTAAAATATTAATCACTAATTAATTTAAACAGTTAAAACTACAAATTACTAGATAAATGATTATCGTGTACAAATGAAATATGGATACAAAACGATAAAAATATTCGGTATATTTATACTTACCAGCTGCATGTAATTCCATTTTAGGTTATGAAAGTCACAATTTTTCATCTATTTTAATTGAAAAAATCCTAGTCAAAACGTTTCTCTACACTAAAAACACTAGAAAGTTGTACGTTCACTATATTATTTTGTCGAAGATTGTCAAATTCGAATTTTTCCTTATTTAAAAGTAATAATAACGCACGAGTCAACTCGCGGCATCGCGCGGCCAGCGGCGTGGGCGGTGCGGTGTCGGCGTGCGCGCTTTGTCCCCATAGAGGTATAAAAGATAGAGTAGGGAAAGTATAGGCGCTCTCGTACAAGTGGAACTGTCTTGCTACTGACAGAGAAAGATGATGAAACTGTGAAGATTTATTTGAGTAAGGTACATATTTGTTACATATTGCTCGGCTGCTGGTCTCTTACGCACTCTCTCTCCATGCCCGTCTCTACCGGTCTCCTCACTCTCTCCCCTCCATTTCCACGCATGCGCACCATCCTGACTTTCCTCTATATAAATTTGCTACAGGTATATACTCAACACGCCTCCTCACATTTATATAGTGTCATTTTAATCAGTTTAGATTCAGCATCTCTCGAAACTTTTCAAACTTTTCTCGACACAATGCCTTAGTAAAGATATCAGCTACATTTTCATCACTCTCAATCTTAACTACGTCTATAACCTTTTCTTTTACACAGTCATGTACATAATGATAGTGAACCTCTATATGCTTTGAATTCTTCGTAAAATTACCATTTCTCGCTATATCTATTGCACCAGAATTATCCTCATATACAATAATTGGTTTCGTTAATTCAACCTTGAAAAACTCTAACAATTTTTTTACAAGCTTCAATTCACTTACTGCTTCTGACAACGCTACATACTCTGCAAAAGTCGATGCTTTTGTAACACTCTTTTGTTTTCTCGATTTCCAATATACTACATTGCCCCATAATCTTAACATATACCCAGTCGTGGATTTTCTATCCAAATTATCGCCGGCCCAATCGGCATCAACATAGCAATCTACAACATTCATACTCTCACCCTTTTTATAAACCAATTCCAAGTCTTTGGTTGAATACAAATACTTTAAAATCCTTAAAGCATACTTGTAGTGTGTCTCATTATAACATTCTTGAAACCTGCTTAGATAGTTTACGCTAAAACTTATATCTGGCCTTGTAGCCGAACTTATATAGAGTAACGCTCCAATTAAATTTCTGTATTTAATATTTCTCTCACAGTTATCCGCCCTTTCTATTTTCAAATTCGCTTCCATGGGCGTATTATACAGCTTACTATTTTCCAAATTATACTTTCTAACTAGTGACTCGATATATTTGATTTGGTTTAATTTCATCTTCTTTCCACTCGGCTCATACTGCACTGTAATTCCCAAATACTCTTTAATTTCTCCGAGATCTTTCATTTTAAATTTCTTTGATAATAGCAATTTAATTCTCTTAATCTCCTTCTTATTTTCACCACAAACCAATAAATCATCAACAAAGATTAATATGTAAATAGTATCGCTTCCATTTCTATAAGTATACAAACAAGGATCAATCTTGCTCTTTTCGAAACTCACACTCATCAAAAACTCATCTAAGCACTCATACCAAGCTCTTGGGCTCTCTTTTAAGCCATACAATGCTTTTACTAATTTGCAAACTTTATTTGAACCGTCTTCGTACCCTTTAGGTTGTTTCACGTATACCTCAGAGTTCACTCTACCATTCAAAAACGCAGTCTCAACATCCATGTGTTCAATGTTCAGGCCCATTTGACAACAATATGCTAACAAAATTTTTAAAGTTTGCATCTTAGCTACAGGAGAATAAACATCATTTATTTCCTCAGTTCGTTGGAAGCCTCTAACAACTAATCTCGCTTTATACGTATCATCAGATTTTCTTGTATATACCCATTTTACATATCCAACACTTTATTATTGTTTGTATTCTCAACTAACTTCCACGTGTTGTTTTTATTTAAACAATCAATTTCTTTGTTCATCGCTTTTCTCCAAAGATCACTCTCATTACTCTCAACCGCCTCCTCAAATGTATCAGGTGCGCTTGTACTACAAAAATTTGCAAAAACCTCACTATTATAAACATAGTATTCATTTAACTTCTTTGGTGGGTTTCTAGTTCGATCAGACCTACGGGCAGTTTCGTTTAAACTCTCATCCCTACTTTCGCTCATACTCTCGAAAGTTTCATTCAATGAATCATCATCCGACTTTTCGTCATTTTCATTATTCGTATCATTATTCTCGTTACTCTCATTATCGGATTCCTCACTATCTAGACCGATACATTTTACATTTTCCTCAACGAACTCTACATGTCTAGCGACAATTACTCTACAGTTTAGAAGTACGCGATACCCAACGTTACTATAACCAGTTAGAATTCCCACATCAGCCTTTTTATCCCATTTTGATTCTCTTTTTAGCTCCGGTATTCTAACAAAAACCTTACTACCATATAAACGTAGATTCGATACATCCGGTCTCTTTCCGAAGAATATTTCAAACGGTGTCTTTTGCTCGATGGTTCTTGATAACGTACGATTCTTCAAATAGGTTGCCGCGCATACTATTTCAGGCCAGTACCGTCTATGTACATTAGCTTCTGCCAATAAGCAACGTGATACATCCATTATTGTTCTATTAAATCGTTCCGCAATTCCATTTAGCTGATGTACATAGGCAGGGCAATTATTAATAACAATTCCCTTTTCTCTTGCAAATCTAAACATTGTACCATTCAAGTATTCTTTACCATTATCACATCTCAAAATCTTAATTCTCTTTCCTGTTAAATTTTCACATTCATTTACATATTCAATCAAACAATCACACACTTCCGCTTTAGATTTTATAGTATACACTTTAGCGATTTTACTATAATCATCAATAAACGATAGAAAGTATTTCTCGCCTTGATACCCTACCGTTTTAAATGGTCCACACACGTCAGTGTGAACAATCTCTAAAATATCGTTCACTCTCTCTCTATTATTTTCAAATGGTAAATCATGCATTTTGCTCTCCGTGCACGTTCTACATTTCATAAATTCCGATTCGATTTTACTTGGCATGCCATTTAACAATTGTTTCTTACACAGAGTGTCCAAATATCCAAAATTCACATGACCCAGCAAGCGATGCCATTTCTCTTTCTCACTCATACTTTTTGTATTCTTATTTGCTACATTAACGCGCGATACAATATTCGTAGTTGACTCATCTGATTTCAATTTACTTTTCATGATATATAATCCGTTCTCTTTCACAGCTACTGCAGTTACTTTACCAACACTATCAACAATTTTCGCAATTTTTCCTTTTGAAACAATCGTATTCCTTTGTGTTATCTTGCTATAGCTTACTAAATTCGACTTCATATCTTTGACAAAGAAAACGTTCTCCATTTTAATCAAATTTCTTTTCCCAAAACTCTTAAAATAACTCAGTACATTACCGATTTTTGTTGCTTTTACATTTCTATTGTCACCCAAATACACATTTACGGGCTCTTTGAGTACAACATACCTGTCAAACAAACTCTCATCATTTATAATATGATATGTACAACCGCTATCTAGAAGCCACTGTATTTCATTTCCGTCTCGGCTACTTGACTGATTCTTCTGTGCCGCATTGTGCGCAACCGTCGTTGTCCACGCGCTGTTTTGTCCTCCATACGCCTGCTGCTGCTGATTCGTCTGATGTGTGCTTGACTCGCGCTGTCCCGAATGGAAACCACCGCGCCCTCTATAGCTTCCTCTTCCGGCTCCCTGCCGGCCTCGTGGTGCTCGCCATGTGCCTCGTCTACCCGACGCTTGACCGCCATTTTTGCACTGCCTCTGAATATGTCCTGTCTCTCCACAGCTGTAACATGTCTGATCTCTTTGTAACTTGTTTACGGTGAACACACTTGACTTTTTTTCTGAATTATCGTCTTTTTTATTTTTTATTTCAGCCATTTGTATTTTATTCTTCACATAATCAGCCGTCTGATCTTCTTCTTTGAGTATATCAATCAAATCACCAATATAACTATACGACTCAGGCAACGTGTTTAACATATAATTCAGTTTCTTTTTCTCTGTTACCTTTGCACCAGCGCTTTTCAATTCGTTTACGGCCTTTTCAAAATCACTAAAGAACGTCGCCGTATCATTATAATCCTTGAGCTTTATCTTTTCCAGCTTATTTCTGCACACAATTTGTAACGCCGTTGACTCCTTTAGATACAAACTGTCCAGCTTTTTAATTATTTCGTACGCCGTCGTTTTCTCGCACACAAATTCTAACTGTTTATCCGATAATGCACTATACATATAATTTATTGCCTTTAAGTCGTTTTCATCCCACGGATCTGCGTCTTCCTCCGTTTTTTCTCTCATAATTGCAGCTTCACATTTTTTCATTTTCAAAAACATTATGATTCGTTTTTTCCACATCCCATAATTCTCCCCATCGAACACGGGTATTCTTATCTCATTTTTCGCCATCTTGTGTCGCACGTGCTTTCCTACGTACACGGCTCACTTGCTAATTATTTAATCACTTTACTATTTAACCACTATACTACTTGACCACTTAACCACGGACCTCTGCTACCATGTGAAGATTTATTTGAGTAAGGTACATATTTGTTACATATTGCTCGGCTGCTGGTCTCTTACGCACTCTCTCTCCATGCCCGTCTCTACCGGTCTCCTCACTCTCTCCCCTCCATTTCCACGCATGCGCACCATCCTGACTTTCCTCTATATAAATTTGCTACAGGTATATACTCAACAGAAACACTACTCTTTTTCTCCCTCTAATGACGCATGGGCAGCGTTCTCACCGTAGCTGCTTGTCCCGATGCTCCACTGAACCCTATGGGTTCGTTCCAACTAACACGAGAACTGGTTCTGAACTCGACGGAATGTGCGCAGTCTGACTTTTGGGATGGCTAGGTCAGACTGCGCACACTCCGTGGAGTTCAGAACGAGTTCTCGTGTTAGCTGGAACGAACCTTATACTACTACCTGGAATGCCTATTCCGCACTCCAGACACTCCCGCCGCTGAGAGCATGCCGACAGAGAGAGCAAATATGGGGGCCACCTGTCTTTGTCGTACACACAGTTCCAAAATGTAATGCTCGGGTAGATAGACAGCTAGAGTTTCACAGTATTTTTGCAGGAACAAAAGTAAACATTTTTAAAAATAAAAAACTAAATCATATGATCTTGCGAAAATAACTATAATCTATAAGAAAAAAATCCCTTATTTTGTTGTAACTAAGCCTGTAATATTAGGTTTGTCTTTTAACAAAATTTCATTCATTTTTAACATTGAAAATGTTTAAGGAATCGGTGTTCTGAGGTAGGAGTGCACGAAACTTCAAAATGTAACAAATGTTCGGTCGCGACCCCTGGGCGTTTGAGTGGGCGTGGGGAGCTGATCTTGGTATCATTTTGTAGATTGCAATTTTCTCTGTCTAATGAAGGTAATTTCAAGATTCTAATTGGAAGGGTATGGACGCAGTGAGAAAAATAGTAGTCCGGGTGGTTTGACTCGTCCACTAGAGCGGCACGGTTCCCGTGTTTATAAACTCGATATGTTTATTTCCGACGCGAGATAAGATTTCTTGCTCGGGCGATATGACGCTAATTGTAAGTATACCCGTACCTATACTACGAGGCTCGGCCTGCATTCTTATTCAGCGTAGTTAGTCTCAGCTTAGCGTTCGCATGGAATGGGTTTGTCCGCACGAAAAGGTAAAATCGCCTCGTGTGTTGCTGGTTCGCGCGCGCGAAATGTCCTCGAGTGCAAAGGGAATCAAATTTGTAGTAAATATAACTATTTTAATCGTATATAGTAATTTTAATGGATAAATTTGTATGATGAAAACTTAGTAACACAAAGTTTACTATACAATCTTTTCACAGTGTACATTAGATTTCATCATCTCGAGTTGCTGATTCGTACGTGCGAAAAAGGTCTCGAGGGCAAAGGGGCTAACTCCAAAATTTTGAGAACGACCATTCAAGCTTTATGTGCAAAAATATTGATTTTTTGACATATTCTCTCAACACCCTATATTTCGGAATATAAGCGATTCCCGAAACATGTTTATATAAGTTTTTTTTATTAAAATATTGCAAGGAATTACACCCTGAAAATACGAACCGTAATTGGGAAACACCCTATATACCGCCCATCTGATGGCGAGATTAAACCTAGATTAATGAGGTATGCATATAGATCGTGATAATACTGAGCGGTTAGAGGACTGATATTTAGAATTCCGACTATCGTTTGTCGAAATAATGATAGCACTTAGTCATAGTGGCAATTAGAAAGATTTTCACAACAAAAGTAAAACTCGTTCAGAATGTATTGCGTCTGAAGAATATTCAGCGACTTGTAACAAAAGACAGTCGCGGGCTCGCGGATTATTCCGCACTCGGTGATAGAAGACAGCCGCGGGCTCATGGAATTTTTCCGCGCTTTATTGCAATTGGGTTAAGAGGTACGAATCGACCTTCCGAATTCCGTTTATCGTGCGACGGAATACCAGACTTTCGTATGGCACGTGCCACTCCTGTAGGCTTCTCATGGTGTCGAAGTGGCGTGGCGGTGGCGGGAGTCACCACGCCAGTGCCACGTCACCTCTATCTGAATAGCCTCATAGGGACCGTGCATTACGATTGCTACGCCACCTGATGGTAATAATTAGAATTTTTGGGAGAAAATTTTACAAGTGTTCATAAGGGAGAAATTTTTAATTATTGAAATATTAATTATTTGGACAAATAATTAATATCATTATGCGTACATCGTATCACGTATGTTGCATTCAAAATTGTTGAAGTGTCGGGAATCATGAAAAACCGTCTAGTGGACAAATTAAATTTTACAAATTTCCCACTGCTAGCGTTCATCGGGCATGGGAGCGTGATAAACGAATGTCATAAGCCTTTGAGACTGTGGTCTGAGCTACAACCTTTGAGGTTATGGTTACTTTTTATGTTTCGGGATTATTTATCTCTTCATCATTGAATACATGACCTGAGTGAAACAGTTTTTCACCTTTATCTTTATTTTGGCCTTCAGTGGGGGTATTTTGTATTGGCAAGAAATCCGTGCCTTATTATTTTTAACATTTTTAACTTTTCTTATTCTACACACCCCGACTCGAATTCTGTCGCTGGGGAATTTTCAAGAGGAAGTTTAGCAGAGTCGCGTGTAGATGACCGATACGGGAGACGATGCGGGAGACGTGGCTGACAGGATTGCGGTGTATGGAATGATGAGGTTAAATTTTGTGAATTCGTTGTATAAAAATAAATGTTCGTAAAAAGTTATTATTGTAAAGTAGTGGCAACTAAACTAAAAGAAAATTAGATTACTTTTTCTCTACCGAATTCACAAAACAACTTCATCATTCCATACGCCGCAATCCTGTCAGCCATATTATATCTCCCGCGTCGTCTCCCGTATCGGTATGCGTCGAAGATAATACCGGAACGCGAGTTGAATCTAGCTATCATCGATAAGAAAGCGGGAGCCATCATTTTTGGATTAAGGAGTTTGGGGAGTAAAGTCAAAATGATGAAAAAAATCTGAAAAAATTATCAAATAATTATGGAATTATTCTGACTGTAATTTTTTCAGATTTTTCATGTGTACTGTTTTCGAAAAAAAAAATAATAATTTCATTTCTTTTCTAACTTCATCTGAACTTCATGCTACATAAAATACTTTACCAATGCTAAAGTTATTCAACATTTATTTAAAATATACTAAAATGTATTATTTCATCAAATTTTGATTAATTATTGTTAAAATAATGACAGTACTTACAGTTCTGCAATGCAGGGTCGATGAAAAAAATTCGATATTTTGAAAAGAAATAATGGTACATTCCTGAAAAAATTAAGCGTTATAGAATAATTAATCAACTTTAATTTGGTATTATTTTTAAACTCTTCCTGTGTTTCGTTGTCGAGAAATTAAATAAAGTAATAGGGAAAATGTCATTTGTAGAGAAAAGGAATTTCTTGAGAAATGTGGCAGCGTTGCGCTAGATTTACCTTTCCAACGCGTTTGGTTCTCTTACAATTGAGGGGGTTAGTGGAAAAGTGGTACAAGTCACAATTTGGATTATTTGAGTTAACAGCAAAAATGCATAGTTAAAGTAAATATCTGTTTAGAAAAAAAAGAGGTAAAGTGGCAACCACACCATTATACACTTATACCATTTTTTTTTCGAAACAGATATTTACTTTAACTATATGCATTTTTATAGTTAACTCAAATAATCCAAATTGTGACTTGTGTACCACTTTTCCACTGACCCCCTCAATTAGTAGCAGAACGCACGAGCCGCGAACGCGGCGGATGGCGGTCGCGCGGATGTTAATTTATTATAGGAATATACACCCCCCTCTATGGCAGACAACGCACTGGCATCCGCGTAACCGTGCGGATGAGCGGACGCCGGCATCGGACGCGGCGAACGCGGAGACCGTGCGGACACTTTCATAGTAACCAACCATCCGCGGCGGTTTCCGCAAGAGCAATCAGCGCTTCCCCGCGGCACTGCTTCACCGCAATCCGCCGCGGCTCCCGCTCTTACTTCTACTTGATTAATTGTTTTCGACATCGTGTTCGTCTCGCCACCTTTCCTGACCTCATAATCCTAGCCTCGAAACTGCCGTTGTTTTCCTGTGCGAACTGTTGTCTATATACCGCCGTAGCTATCCTAATTTATACTTTCTATTCACCCTAGACACTTCCCCCTTTCCCTCACGCACTTACAATCCTTCTTTTCCACTCTAATCACTTTCCACGCATAAATTCTTTCTCGAAAATCGAGGTTAAGACAGGTTATAAACACACATCATAAGCACTAAAATCTAGTGCTCAATGTAGCCAACAACTGCATTGAAAATAACCTCTGCCACACATCATTGCCAGTTTTCGATATTTTTTCATAAATTAGACAGAACATTTTTACATAATTATACATTTTCTAAATTATAAAAAAAATTATTGAAAGTGAAATAGACGTAAAAAACAGTTTTTCCATTCGTACTTATTATTTTTTGTAAATAATATTTTTCAAGTTTTTCAGTTTTAGGGATTGAAAATTTGCAGGAGAACAATAGATTTCCCCTGCACCTCACCTCCGATTACAATCCCTCCCAAACTCCTTAAGAAATTCTAGAATTATGTGTACGATCGAGAAATTACACTCAGGGCCGATCATCGTTCACTTGTATATGTGACAGCGCATAGAGAAAGGGACCTAAGGGTAAAAAAATCAATTTTCACTTTTTTTTTTTGATGTGGACAACATCTGAGCATCGAATGAGACCGATCCCATGCCCCAAAAGTGC
Organism: Xiphydria camelus; assembly: GCA_963678675.1. Lineage (NCBI taxonomy): Eukaryota > Metazoa > Arthropoda > Insecta > Hymenoptera > Xiphydriidae > Xiphydria > Xiphydria camelus. The sequence continues at coordinate 12,235,872 of OY783197.1, forward strand.
TCCCTCCCAGAGATATGCGCGTTTTATGAAATTGAAGTCGACGATTCTAAGCGCAAATAGAAAGGGACCTAACGGTAAAATTTATTTATTTTCATTTATTTATTTATTTTTTTCCTTATGAACAATTTTAAAAAATAGAAAAATCAGTTTAATCGACGGTTCTTGCGAATTGGTTCCTTAGAACTTGACGGTACCGGTCCTTTATTTTTTTTCGATTTCTTCTTAACGTCTGCTGCCTCCACTTCTTGAGGATTGTCCACTTCCACCGAATCTTCCTCTTCGTTTCCATTTCCAGAGACCAAAGGAAGAGGAGCAACCGAATCTTTTTTTGAATCGTCAAAACATAAACCCCGGATCTCTTTATACAAGTACCATTGACGCTTCATCGATAACCCTGGCGACGGAATTATAATTGGTTTGTCATCGAAACTGGTATTGTTACTCAGATGTATATTTTCATTTATGCTGGCTGAATTCGCAAACAGTTTACATTGCACTGGTGACTGAGCAATAAATACAAAGTGATGATACTTCGATATTCCAATTAAAGTTTTATATTTAGTGGAGAAGTATTAGTCCCATTTTCTCCACTCAACAACAGGCTCACTTGAGTTTGGAAATCGAATAGGTACAGGAACATTAAATCCATTACGAGATGATTTTCTAACACAATCAACTACATCCATGAAGCAGTCGACATTAGTTTGGGCATATTTTGATTTAAAAACTCCGAATAAACGATCAGGTGAAAACTTTGTATGTCCGCTTAACAAAAAGTTCAATTCAACTGACTCACATTTGGAAGTATCGACAAGGTGTTGTAAATATCGTATCATCGCATTGTTTTTATTTTGTGAAACACAGTTATCAGCGAATATCGCTAATTTTTTAGTTGAATGCACTTCTCGTAGGTAGTAATCAAGCATTGATATTACTGAATTCGGACCTTTTCCAATGGAATCGCTTTCGTCAATACAGAAGATGTGTTGAACATTTTGACGTTCGTTTGTAATTCCGAAAATTGCTGTTTTGCGACCTGATTTAAAGTATGCAGTTCCTATTTGCTGTGGACCCGACGGAAAGCTAACATTTTGAGCATAATCCATAGATATTACTAGATAATCCTCCTCTGGAATACCTGGATACATGGCATTTGGATCAGGCTTGACTAATGTTCTCAAGTCGTTATAGTACTCTCGCTGAGTGCTGGCAGATTGCAAATGATCAGAATACACCTTCAATGCTGCTTCTTTTTCAACTTCAGTAACGTTTACTGTATTAACAGCATCTTTTGCAAGATTTCGACACAATTCGCACAAATCGTATGCCGGCTTCATAGTGACGATGTAGGGACAATATTTATTCCACACCGTTTGGAAAGTGCGAAGTTTTACGATTTTACCACCCGGTTCGACGCTGTTGGTGTATCTAGTGTAAACAGATGTCTTACTTTCAGTAGTTGGAAGTTTCAATAAACGATAATCACGATGATTTGGTTGACGTCCAGGTAAAGTGATAGCAACAGTTTCAGCAAAACGGCAGATAAATGAAACAATTTCTTTTTTTTCCAAAGTAGTTAAAGCATCTGTACGATTAATTTTATTCGTCATGCCATGTTCGCGTGGATAAACACCATTTTTGTCGTAATGTTCGATTAGATTTTTGTAGCGTTTAATTCCCATTGCATACAGGAAGAAGTACATATCACGGCATATCGGCAAACTTCGAAAATAATATATCTGATTGTACCGTTTCTTCATAGCTCGCGATCGATCACCAACTTTTGACCTGAGCATTGCATCGTCACGGTGAGCTGCCAGATGTGCGAGAATAATTAAATCTTGGGATTCCTTATCTAAATTCATCAAAGACGTACGAAAATCCACAGCCATCTTCTTAGGGATCACTTCATTGCATTGATTTGAACAACACGGAGGTATTTTTGAACCATACAGTCGAGCAACTACCTTTTCTTCGCGTAAATCAAGATCAGATTTATCAAGGTACATATTATCGGTATCATCTTCAGAGTCACTATCCGATAATTCTGAGAAGTGATCGTCATCATCCTCGTCATCAGGGAAGCGATAAAGTAAATCTACTTCTTCGAATTCGTCCACCATTTCATCCTAAAACAGTCAGTAAGAATGTTATTAGGTTTAAATTATTTTCGCGAATAACATAATAAGGTTATGTGAAAAAATTTTCGTACTAACAGAGTGATATTCACGATTTAAAAGAATTATAAATGAGTATTTATTATAATTCACAATTAATAATTTCAGAAAATAAACCTGGATTCGAAAAAACGCGAGCAAAATTGATATCAAACTCATGGAAACAGCGCGCTAGGTAGAAAACAGTAAAAACCAACTACACAAAACAAGAGGTAGGGACGACCTACGCGCGTTTTCAAGGTTGACCAACACGTTCCTGACGTCATGAGATGTGTCGCTTTCAAATGAGACCAATACCAACATGCTCAGTGATGGTACACCAAAGATACACGTATTTAAATCTTTAAAATGGCTCTCCTGAACAAATCCAGTTTTTACCCTTAGGTCCCTTTCTATTTTGCGCGTCACATATATTTTTAGTCCGCGGAAAGAGATTCCATTGACGATCGCTAGTAGGCTACAAAGGTGGGTATATTTTTTGTCGGGATTCACATACAAGATAAAGTACGTGAGATCCGAAGATAACGGAAACTGTGATGCGCTTTCCTGGCTACCGATTGCAGATTCAACTCTCGTTTTCGAAAAAGAGTTCGAAAGATTAAATTGCATCGAGGAATTCGCGGAATGCGTGGTGAATGTTGCTGATGTACAACGAGCCTCGAAGAGTTGTAAAGTAATTAGTAAAGTTATCAGATTCGTAAGAGAAGGTTGGCCGACGACGGACCAACTCTCGGATGAGGAAAAAAAGTATCGCGAATAAAACTCCGAATTTAAGATTGAGAAAGAATGTCTATTGCATGGAAGTAGGATAGTCATCCCACAGGAGCTGCGGAAAAATGTATCGAATAAATTGCACGGTTCGCATGAAATCGATGGCCCGATCTTACATGTGGTGGCCCGGCATTGATAAATATATAGAAGCTACTGCAAACGCATGCATTATTTGTGTAGAAGAGAGGAAAAATCCGGCAAAGATACCACTGACTCCGTGGCCTTGGCCAGATAGAGCACGGTCAAAAATTCATAGCGATTTTCTAGGTCCGCTTTACCGACGTATGTTCCTGGTAGTAATTGATGCTGATTCGAAATGGCCTGAAATGGCGGATATGGGTCAAAATACAACAACAGGGAAAACAATAGAAATATTCGGAAAGTTGTTCGCGCGGCACGGACTGCCGAAACATCTAGTAACCGACAATGGTCGTCAGTTTGCGAGCGAAGAATTTCGAGCGTTCATGAAACGGTACAACGTTAAGCACAGCTTCTCGCCGTCTTATCATCCAGCGAAAAACGATGCGGCGGAGAATTTCGTTGAAATCTTTAAGAACAAGGTGACAAAAATCGTGAGAGAAGGGAAGTCGTTAGAACGCGCTATCAATCTGTTTCTATTCGACTATCGAGCAACTGCTCATACAACTGCTGGTCGTAGTCCTGCGTCATTACTGTATAAACGAGAGCTGCGAACCAGATTCGATTTGCTCAAGCCGAGCGTGAAAGATGAGGTAGAAAACAGGCAGACCGCACAAATTAGGCATAGACCGGGAAATCGTCGCGTATCTTTTAAGGTATTTCAATGGTGACAGTGTCGTATTCAAATTTTTTGCTTCAGGACTTAGTACAACTGATCACAAACTGTAATACGCACGAACGAAACTTTTGAGTAACTCTGTACTCTGAGCTCCTTGCTACACAGAGACCTCCTGTGTACAAATGTACCTCACATATATACACTGCCTGGCCCATTAATCGTGGCAACAGTGCTTCTCTCTCCTTAGAATACCGCTATGTGCCTGCCACTACGTGCCGTAGTGGGCGCTGCCGCGCCATGCCACTGGCTATCCCCTCTCCGGTAGCAAAAGTACTACTGAGTCCCATAGTCACAGGAGAGGGCTAAATCAGCTGTGCGCACTGTTGCCACATCATCGTTACTCGTCCCCACCACTTTGCAGTTTCAAGAAAAATCTCAGTTTTTAAGTTATAATTTCTCTGAAACTATATGGCTCAGCACTTCCAGTTTTTGTGAACATAATCCTACAATATCATTTTATTCGCCGTTAGATTTTCTTTAACATTGTAAGATTGGTTCTGTAGTTATAGCTCAAAGCGTCACTGAGGTACCGTCTTTCTACATGTTAGCTGTTCGGTCCCCGCGCGATTTCGTTGATTTAATCTACTCGGGGTTGTAAGGCTCGAGAACGCTATTGTACGCGACGCGGCTTGCCCGAACTACCTTTAGATATATTTCAATCTATTGGCTAATTAATTGACACCGCACTCATTCAAATAATACGATGTATTGATAATACGGAGATACACTGTTTACAAATCGATTAACTTGGTATGAACCGTGTGGTCTTGAACTCTGTGTTTTATACATTGAATAATGACATCGCGAGATCAAAGCCTTTTTTTGAACTCCGAAGTAGTAAACAAAACAAAATGTCTTGCGGAACCGAGAGCAACGTCACTCGTTTATTTTCTCTTTGTAATTAGAAAACGCTACGTGAATAACCTATTGAGGGGATAGCGTAGGTCGACGCTATGCAACCTTCGTCAGTCGTCGTGAGACGGAACATACTCCCCCCGTTGCGAACGTAGAGAGTAACAATAAAAAATATACTCTAATATGAATAAGTCATGTGACATTATGCTAAATTATTCTCCATATCGTAACTAAAATAATGTCAATGCGTGTTTTCACTAAATAGTGGAGCTAATTTCCTAATGCTCCTATCGAATAGACTTGTGGCTGTTTTAACTTGTGCTACTCGAACAATTCCGTCCTTCCCAGGGTAGGTTTTGATGATTATACCAAGAGACCATTGTCTTGGTGGCAGGTGGTCCTCCCGGATGATGACGACGGAGCCCTCCTTAATATTAGGAGTCCCAGAGTGCCATTTAGCTCGAGTGTTGAGCTCGTTTATATATTCTTTATGCCACCGAATCCAAAAATCTCGTTTGACCTTTCTAATATGCTGCCATGTAGATAGCCTGTTAGTTGGGGTTGAAAGAAGATTTGCTTCTGGGATGGATGTTAGAATGTTGCCGATAAGAAGGTGTCCAGGAGTGAGGGCGATAGGGTCGTTGGGATCCGTGGAGATAGGTGTTAATGGGCGTGAGTTAAGTATGCCTTCGATTTCGATGGTGAATGTATTAAACTGCTCGAACGTGAATAGTTCTTCACCGATGACGCGTCTCATGTGATGTTTAAATGATTTGACACCCGCCTCCCACAGTCCGCCAAAATGTGGAGCTTGTGGAGGGATGAAATGCCAGATTATCCCTTGATCAGCAAGCTTCGTATGGATGCGGTGACGTTGGCGCTCGTCGTTGAGGATTGCTTGGAGTTCCGCTAACTGATTGTTCGCTCCCACGAAATTCGTGCCATTGTCGGCATAAATATTCCGTGGTTTTCCTCGCCTGGCGGTGAATCGTGCTAAAGCTGCTAAAAATCCTTCGGTGGTTAAATCGCTTACCACCTCAAGATGTATTGCCTTCGTTACGAGACAGACGAAGACTGCTACGTAGATTTTGACTCGGCTCCTATTGCGGTGTTTTCGTTCTTTGATGAAAAACGGACCGCAGTAGTCTACACCGACGTTGCTGAATGGTCTAGCTTCTGATGTCCTCACGTTTGGTAGATTACCCATGATGTAATCCGCTTGACGAGGTGGGTTAGTTCGGAAGCAGCGAACACATTGGCGGATGATTTTTCTAACCTGGTTGCGTCCATCGAGGAGCCAGTATTTCTGGCGGAGTGCATAGAGTGTATTCTGTACTCCAGCATGATAATTTGAGATGTGCTCCTGGCGAATTAGCAGCATTGTAATATGATGTCTCTTTGGCAACACTATTGGATGTCGTTGAGAATAGGGGATGCTAGCATTTCTTAAGCGACCTCCTACACGAATTAGACCGCTTTCATCAATGAATGGATTTAATGTTTTTAATTGACTGGTTCGATTTACTTCCTCTTTCCTGAGCAGGACCTTGAAATCTTCTGGAAATGTTGTAATCTGGATGCATCGTATAATTTGATTATTTGCAAGCTCGATTTCTTCGGCAGAGAGTGGTCCCTTGAAATTGTTGCTTCGTTTGAAACGAAGGCAGTACGCCACCGTGCGTCGTAGTTTCTGGATCGATGAGTAACGGTGTAGTAATTCGTTCTCGCTGGTAATGCTTAAGAGACAATTTGTCTTTCGTTGCTCCGGAATGATTGATAGAGGTTCCAAATGGAGTCGAGGCCATTCAGATTCTTCTCGTTGTAGCCACGAGGGTCAATTCCTCCAGTTCGATTCCTGTATGAACTCGTACGGGAGTTGACCTCGAGAGAGTTGATCTGCAGGGTTGTCGGATGAACGCACGTGTCTCCACATGTGTGCGTCTGTTTGTTGTTGGATGGCAGACACTCGATTTGCCACAAATGTTTGCAGCTGATGTGGTGAAGTGTTAATCCAATGAAGCGTGACGGTGGAATCGGACCAGAATATTACCTTATCAACACGCAATGATAAAGCTTGGGTCACTGACGTGTATAGATCAGCTAGGAGTAGAGCACCACACAGCTCAAGTCTAGGCAACGTGATAACCTTAAGTGGTGCCACCCGAGATTTGGCGCATAGTAGCGTGGCTTGTGTCTTTCCTTCCCGATCCCTCGATCTGAGATAAATGCAAGCTCTGTAAGCTCGCTCGCTTGCATCACAGAAACCGTGTAGCTGTGTAGTTTGGGCATCTTGGATGATGATTCGTCGTTCGAAAGTTAGATTGTCTAGTAGTTTGAGTTGAGATCTAAATGTGGTCCACTCGGTGTGAATAGCAGCTGGTACTGATTCGTCCCAATCGAGACTTTGACGCCAGAGATTTTGCAGTAGGATTTTTGTTTTTGATACTACCGGCCCCAAAAGTCCTAGGGGATCAAATGTTTTCGCAATTTCAGATAGAATTATCCGTTTTGTTATCTTGGAACTAGGTGCCACGGGTGTAGTCGTGTACTTTATGGCGTCTACCTGGGAATCCCAGTAGATCCCTAAGGTCTTGATGGTGGCTTCATCCGTCAAAAACTTGCGATGTATATTATCCACGGCAAGTCCTTCGAGGAGGCTGGGTTTATTGGAAGCCCATTGACGCATGTTGATGCCTCCTCGTTGGAGGATTTTGATGATTCCATCGCGGATGCTGATGACGTCTTGGTAAGTATCCGCACCGGTGAGTAGATCGTCAACGTATAAATCTTGTTTTAATGTATTAGAGGCTGCTGGGCATATGTGTGATTCGTCGTCGGCTAGCTGATGCAGGCAGCGAATTGCGAGATATGGGGCTGCTGACAGTCCGAAAGTGACTGTATTCAATTCATACACCTTCAGCTCGCCTTGTTGATTTCTCCATATCACCCGCTGGTATTTTCGGTCTTCCTTGCGCACCCAGAACTGACGATACATCTTCTCAATATCACCGGTCAGAACGTAACGATGAACACGGAACCGGAGTAGTAATGAGAAAATGTCGTCTTGAATGGTCGGTCCAACCATAAGAGTTTCGTTGAGCGATAGACCGGAGTTAGACTTCGCGGAACCGTCGAAGACGACTCGCAGTTTTGTGGTGAAACTAGTTTTCTTCATGACTGCATGGTGCGGTAAGTAGAATCCTTGATCGGTTAACTCACCCTGGTTGATCTCGGTCATGTGTCCTAGATCTAAATATTCTTGGAGTACTGCGTTATACTGTCTCTGTAACTCTGGATCGCCCCTGAATCGTCGTTCCAACCCGTGGAAGCGCTTCAGTGCATGCGCCTTGGATTCTCCCAGTTGAGACCTTTTATTATTGAATGGGAGAGTGACCGTATACTTGCCTGAGGTTTCTCTTTGAACCGAATTGATGAACTGTTCCTCGCAAGATTGTTCGTTTGAGGAGAGATGCCGTCGTGGTGGAATTTCTTCTATTTCCCAGAACTTACTCAGATCGAAAGCGGGAGTCGTCGTGATGTGTGTTCTTGCCTGGTAGCACGGGAAATTGAGTGTCACGCTCCCCCCGATGACCCATCCTAATTGTGTCTTTTGCATAGTAAGGTTGGAATGGTGGCTCTTGTCGAGTCTGATTTGTCCAATACTCAACATCGTTAGTGTAGGTCCGGAGCTGATGAGTAAATCCACTTCAGCTGGTAGATGGAAAGACGGATCGGCCAAAGGGAGATTCCTTGGAATTTTGATCCGGCTTCTGTCGACGATCTCACTGGGCTGCAATCCCCCGATGGTAGGAACTGTCAGACAAGTGAGTGTGCGCGTATGCCTGTTCATTCTGGACTGTATGATTGCCTGGACCAAGAAATGAGCCGTTGTAGAGGCGCCGTTGAGAGCTCCGACGGGAATCTCACATCGTTGCATCGGAAGCTTGAGTAGTCTGGCGAAACGTTCCGTCATGAAACTAGAGCTCGAGCAGGTATCCAGTAGCGCACGGCACTTGTGAGAACGACCTTCGTGGTCGTAAATCTTAATGACTGCTGTCAATAGTAAATCGTTGGTGGGTGTGACGGATGTTGGTGTTGCCATTGCATAAACCACCGGTGTGTTTGTTACCAGGCATGCTGCTTGCTGATCGCTCGTGCTTGATGGCGTTGACGCTGGTTGAATCGTTTCCTGGTTAATGTGTAGTAAACTGTTGTGCTTACCTTTGCATTTCGGGCAATTTGATAATGCGCATTGTTGTGTGTGATGACCAATGCGTAGACATTTCAAGCACAACTGGGCGGCTTTGACAGTTTGGATCCTTTCATTGATTGGAAGTGCTAGTAGCTTGCTACAACGGTACGTTGGGTGACTTTCTTTGCATATTGGACACCCGCCGTTGTGATTACCGAGGTTCGCTAGATATGTAGAGTGAGTCTTGTTGCCTCCTGTCCTTATTTTAGGATTGAAGTTGCTTTTCGGATTCGATGGCGTGGAATTATGGGTTGAAATTGATGTCACTTCAGTTGAATACAATGATGCTTTCCTCAAGAACTGGATTAATTCTTCATAAGTAAGCATTGATGAATCTGATAGTGTTTTTTCCCATTCCCTGCGCGTCGTCTTATCTAACTTTTCTATGATGAGGTAAACTAGTAAACTGCTCCAGTTATCGACTGGTTGATCCAATGATTTTAACGCCCGAGTATGCTGTTGAACGTTGTTGATAAGTATCCGTAGATCTTCGGCTGATTCCTTAAATAGTTGAGGAAGCTTGAAGAGCAGTTCGATGTGCCTCAGGATGATGACGCGATTGTTGTCATATGTTAATTTTAACAACTCCCAGGCTTCTGCGTAGTTGTCCTCGGTTGTTTCAAGAGAATGAATGACCTTTTCTGTTTCATCGATGAGTGTTGAACGTAGATACTGTAATTTTTGAACACTGGATAACCCTTCATGTTGATCGATCATGACTGTGAAGGCGTCCTTGAATGCTAGCCAATTTTCGTATCTTCCGTCAAACTTTGGCAGGTCTATCTTGGGTAGTTTGATTGTTGCTGTTCGATTGCTGCTAGGAGTCGTAGATGACTGCTGCTCGTGCGCGACTGAGGTCGCTCGACTCGACTGCGGTATTGATGGGCGAAGATGCTGATCGGCTTCGGCGAGATAATCGTAATAATTCTCCAACATTTCGAAACCTACCTCCTCATGATGTGCGTTAGGTTCGAGAGCTTCTAATGTGACCTGTAGGTCTTGGAGATTTCTCATAGTTTCCTCGAGTTTCTCTACTCGAATTTGAAGCTTCTTGAGATTTTTCTCTCTGGGGAAAGCATCGACTGCCTTCTTGAAGTTTGTGAGGGTAGCTTTAATGTGACCGCGTCGTATTATTAGCATTTTTACCTGTTCTTCTGTCGACGTTGCTGTGGAAGTCGCTGCCCTCTCCGTCATGAGGCAGACGTAGTTGAATATTCACTCGATCACTTTCGTAGCATCTTTCACCGTAGTATTGCGTGGAGGGATCCAAATGGTTGACTGGATCCGGCTCGAAGGACCAAAAAATATGTTCGATCGCCGCGCGATTTCTTTGATTTAATCTACTCGGGGTTGTAAGGCTCGAGAACGCTATTGTACGCGACGCAGCTTGCCCGAACTACCTTTAGATATATTTCAATCTATTGGCTAATTAATTGACACCGCACTCATTCAAATAATACGATGTATTGATAATACGGAGATACACTGTTTACAGATCGATTAACTTGGTATGAACCGTGTGGTCTTGAACTCTGTGTTTTATACATTGAATAATGACATCGCGAGATCAAAGCCTTTTTTTGAACTCCGAAGTAGTAAACAAAACAAAATGTCTTGCGGAACCGAGAGCAACGTCTCTCGTTTATTTTCTCTTTGTAATTAGAAAACGCTACGTGAATAACCTATTGAGGGGATAGCGTAGGTCGACGCTATGCAACCTTCGTCAGTCGTCGTGAGACGGAACATTAGCCATTGAAAGTCAGTGTAGAAAATGCTACTTTGAATTAACATTTTCTTTTAAACTACATGGCTCAGCCTTTTGAAATCTTGGGAATCAATGGGTAATATTTCAGTCTTTTGATTGGCAAAATTTCATGAGATTCGTAAGAAAAACGCAAAACCATGGAAATACCTTAAGGGGGAAAGCCACTGTGATGACCGGAAAATGTAGAATAACTTTGTGAATTTTTTCTGATTAAAATAAAAAACGAGGGAAAAAACTTTTACAACTACATGAAGGTACATATATTTTAGTATATTAGAAAAAAAAAGCAATACATAATATCAATAAACTACACAATAATACGCGATGCCTTAAAGCTTCTCTGAAAAATGTTTGGCGCATGGGCGCCATTGCTGTGTCCGAATGGTATATCCAAACCAAAAAAATCAATTATTTTCTTAAACTACACGAGTCTAGCTTCAGTTAAGCGTACGGATTTATAAAAATTTTAATTTTTAACAAAGTAACGCATGTTTAAAGATAGAACTTCGAAATTTAGAGAAAAATTGCTCAGTTTTTTAATTATATCTCAACAAGTAATCGCTTAATCGAAAAAATCATACGCTTAACTGAAGATAATTCTTTTAAAAATATTCTGTGAAAATTTCAAGGTAATCGGATAAAAATTGACTGAGTTGTGATGGCGCCCAGTTGGAAAAATGTAGTTTCGAGATAAAAGCCTTTAAAACCGCGCGGTCAAGTTCGAGCGTATGCGCTTACTCACACAAAACCTTTCATAACTCCATAAAATTTTCGAATTTCGGTTTGAAACTTAGGGAACAGATTCTTGAAACCTCGAACATTAAGAAAATGTAAAAATAAAAAAATCTATTTTTTGAACATATCACAGTGGCTTTCCCCCTTAAGCCAGGCGACGTTGTAACGGTAGACGATCATCGGGTGAGGTGTCAGAGAGGCGAGTTAAAGCTACGATAGTAAAACAGCTATCTCCGGTAACATACGAGGTCCAGGTAGAACCTACATTGACGTGGAAACGTCATATCGATCAGATCGTCACGTTCTCGCAAGAAGGGAGCTCTCACGTTAATGAGCCGGAGGTTCCGCCGAACCCAACGCTGCGATGCTCCGCGAGGATCGCGACTAAGAATTAAAAAGGGAGGAAATTGTGACGTATATGCATCGTAGTATAATAAGAGGCCGCGTGAGGGCGGCACACTCCGGTGCATAGATCATGGGATCCGTGCGTGTGGCCCCCGGACCGCATGTTCGTTAGTCTTACCACGGCGTTGGCTAGTGCACGTTTGTTAAACTCTGTATCTTTAACTTTAGCAATAAAGACTTAACTTAATATGTCACAACTGATGTACCACACAAATCGAACATAGATTTAATTCTTTCTAATATTAACTTTGCCGACAAAATACACACCAGAGTACATGATGAAACCCTTGGCTCCGATCATTACCCCATTTTTGCCAATATAAATTTTGAAAAAGAATACTATATTAAAAAATCATTTAAACTATCGTCTATTCGGATAAACTGGGATATGTTTGGAAGTGTTTGAACACGACTTTGGTGAATTTATCTCTCCTGAATTTATCCAGCTTAGTCCGAGTAAAAAATACGATTTTTTGACCTCAATTATATCAAATACAATAAGAAAATATACTCCGAGAAAAAGAACTGTGAGGCGCTCCATTCATCGCAATCCTGTTCCCTGGTGGGATGCGGAGTACGATAGAGTCAAACGACAACACAAGGCGGCCTTTAAAAAGTGGGAGTTTTCAGGTGCACTGCAAGACCTTATAAGGTATAAAAATTGTGTGCAGAGGCTCCAAGAATGTTTGAAAGAAAAAAGAGAGATAAGTTCAGGAAATGGGTTGAAAGTTTAAATTTTGAAACAAAAGGTTGGTCTATTTGGAAAAAATGTAAGATCTTTAACTTCGAGCGCCTGCACCAGAAATTGTGACACAGTCTCCCGCGTAAGGCGGCCATCTGGCCGCTCAATATTTTTTTTTCGTTTTCTGTCATTCTAACTTCATATTTACTGGTTACTAAAGGGTAACTGGTTGAGATAACATTAGTATTTCATTTAAACAAGCTTTAATAAAACGAAAAATCAAAATGGCACACATAGCAAGGAGAAATCTCCATGTTTAACTCAAACATTCTTGCATCCAAAAATCAATTTTTGGATACAAAATCTGGCGAAGAAACGAGTAAATGAGGATTACGTCGGGGTTTCACCGTTCGATTCACACTGATAAAGAAATGCCGCGCGTTTTTCGAAAAAGGCGGCCAATTTGCCACCCACGCAGGCGCTCGAAGGTTAAGAATAAATAGGCCAAAGTATCGCCAAAAAGTACCAAAGACTATGCGCCATCTCTCAGGACCGAGAAAGCTTTGAATGAGCTCTACCCACCGGGGGTACCTACTAATCCAGATTACATCCCTACTGAAAGCCAGAACAATGAATATTTTGATGCTCCTTTCTCGTTAAGGTAGTTCCTCTGCGACGACCTCAACCAAAAGTTACATGCCATGTTCATGTTTAAAATATTGACAATTGGTTTAATTAGTATTAAATAAAATTAAAAACTACGCAATATTGACTCGGTACTAATAGATAATACGATGCATATCATTTATTACCGTAAATATATTCTATATTGTGTTTTTGATCTACCATCGCCAGTAAACTTTTTGCCGGAACTGTCCGGGCTTTGCCCCAATACACGAAATAGATTGTATATACAGACGACGCACTCTTCTGTGGGCGTGTGAGCGACGCTCGTGACTCGCTGTCCCGTTCCCCTTCCACGCACTCGTTCGCTTGCAGGCCTTGTAGATATATGCTATACGACAAAAATTGTGAGGGCTTCTCATGGTTATATCTTGGAAACTAGATGGTGAATCATTCTCATTTTTTTTTTTCACATTATTTGTAATATCCTACTCTACTTTATCCTCGTTTTCTATCAACTCTTAATTTTAGTTTTGACGGTAGAATTAATGACGCACTGTTTTGCCCATCATAACGTATTTGTTACGTGTAAATCAAGCCAACTTCAAGTGTAAATATCTCAGGTTTGGAATGGTCAAACTTATTTAAATTACACAGATGTTTGGATAATGCATTAAATAACATATACATATGTCAAATTTCAACCATTTCTTAATTCAACGATCTCGTGGAGGTACTACCTTAAATGAATTCCAAGTAGCTATCGACTCATGCAAGGCGGATTCGGCACCGCGCATGGACGGTATAACATATGATATTCTTATAAGCTTACCGTTTAGATATAAATTAGTCTTGATTGATATACATATATATACATATACAGGGTGTCCGTAAAGTATGGAAACGGTTGAATATCTCGAAAAGTACGCTTCAGATCGGGAAACGAAAAAATTTTAAAAACTATCAAATGATACCAAGATTGATCGCACATCCCAACCTCTGTGGGTTGGGCAGGGGGAAGCTTCAAAATCTTAAATAGGAACCCCCACTTTTGATTGCATATTCGCATTCTACATTAAAAACTACATAACTTTTATTTGAAACATTTTTTTCGATTCATGGCAGATAGCGCTATAATCGACGAAATTCAATTTTTTCGGTTTTTGCAATTGAGAGTCGATTTATTCGATTCTGCAATACAATTGCGATAGAAATTTACATTTTTTATTCTCATACTTGATATTTTTGTTAAAAATTTAATTTAGTTTTGCAAATTTGAAGTGCAGATGCGTTCTGTACCTGGAATTCCCCGTGACGCACTAGAGGAAATAAGCTAATTTTTACTCAAGGATAATCCCTTTCGGAATACATCGGGGTTCGAGGGTCCGGAAGGCCCGGCAATTAGCGGTACCTGTTTACGTGTAGGTACTCAGGTTAACGGATATCATTAAAACGGACTACTAGTGAAAGAATAGCTACGATTCCCGGAATATACCGTCCGCCGCACAGTGGGGCCAAATGCAGGAAAAGCTGGCCAAAATTCTAAAATTAAAAATTGCATAAATATAATTATGTTTATTGGAAGTTGTACTTTAGAGTTTCCTGCATTATATGCAGTAAATAAAAGGGCGGGGAAAGCGCGTCACTCTTTGTTAAACTTATCGAAAGTTGTATAATTTATAGGCTCCTCGTCGCAGTAAGTTTTGACTGCAAAGAAAGTGGCTGTTAAAAAAGATTATAATTAGTAGTAGTAGTAGTAGTAAGTAATTAATTTTGTAACGGAGGCTTTGCCCAAAGTTTCTATAATTTCATATTGCAAATTGGAAAGTCGGAACATGTACAACAAGTGGTTAAATATTGAGTAAAAGTGTCACATATCGTTATAAATATATAGGATGAAAGTTAGGTTCCAAGCCCCGCCAAGCTAAAGTGTTAACGTATTTTGGTACTAAATGAGTTGTATTTTGAGAATGTTCAAGGAAAGTCTGCGCATATTTGCGCCAATTGAAAATATTAATTATTAAAGATTAAATAGGGACTCTCTAGTGTGATATCTTAGAAATGAAGGCGATTTTCGGGAATTTTTTACAAGAAACATCTGCAATGAATTATTGCGAAGTTTTATAGTTATTTTTATCTAACATTGGTAAACAAATTGACCATTATTTATTTAACAATTTGTCGACAACAAGTACGACTTACGCTGGTTAAGTTCAAATGAGAGGATTAACGTTGTTTTTACACTTTCCTTCAACATATATTGAAATGATAATATGCCAGACTACTTTTCAATGTTAAATTAAACTACCTAAGAAGTTGGACATGGATTTATTACAGACG
This sequence comes from Xiphydria camelus, assembly GCA_963678675.1. NCBI lineage: Eukaryota > Metazoa > Arthropoda > Insecta > Hymenoptera > Xiphydriidae > Xiphydria > Xiphydria camelus. The sequence goes on from OY783197.1 coordinate 12,251,295, forward strand.
TTTCTTGAAAAGAATTTCCAAAAATTACTTTGATTTCTAATCGAATCAGAATATCTCCTTTGTATGTACTATGTGGGAAGAAGACTTGTAAATTTTATTTTTTAACTAATGTTATTTCGACAAAAGATAGTCGGAATTGTAAATATCGGTTCTTACCGCTCAGTATCATCTCGATCCAAACATTTTAGATCACCATATGTTATACCTCGGGTCGGTAATACAACGAATAAGAAATGTAATCAATTTACTGAAATATGGTTATATAAATAATTATAAATAATAATTACAATGGTATAAATAATTATAAACACAAAACATTAGAAAAATACAAAAAGGAAATAGGTACATAACATAAGAGAAATCCTCTATAACAAAATACTCCCATAGTTTTAACCCGTTCTAACATGATTATTTTACATTATAACTGCTAAACTGGATATTAAACTATAATATCGACCCGTAACATGCAGTTTCGCTTATAGTGTGTGATTGTGGAAGCTTACATACAATATCATTGCGTAAAAAAAAGTAAGTTTCCGTTGCATCGTTAATAAATTTGTTAGATTCTGAAATTATTCGTAAAGTTCTGATCCTAACTAAATGAGTAATGTTTAACTTTATGTATTATATATTCTTCTATTATATAAAATAGTTTTCGAATAAATGCGTGGACAGAAACCCCGGTGCCCTCTGGATCGGATGCGCGAAGCACTGACAGAGGTTATGGGAGAAAGAGGAGGAGAAAGAGATGACGACTGGATGAGGAGGAGGATTGATGGAGGAAAAGGAGGAGGAGGAGGAGGAGGAGGAAAGGGAGGTGATGGTGGTGGAAAAGGATTGGCGGAGGAGGAGGAGGTTGCCCCTCCGGGGGTTAGGGAGCGAAGCTCCCAGGCGAGCGGAGCCCCCTAGTTCTTTATAAATTAATAATTTCTAATAAAAAGTGTTTTTTTTACCATTAGGTTTCGTGGGTCGAATATTATATTGTTCTATCAGCATTGCATAGTACATGCTGATAGAACAATATAATATTCGACGCACGATTTGCTACGAACCATTGAAATAATTTTTGCCAACTTTACCTGCACTTGACCCATAATGTTTTTCGAAATTTCGACTTCGGATTCGTAATCAGCGACCCCAAAAAACCCCGAGTACTCAATTTCACCCAGATTCGATTAAATTTTGAGAAACCTTTCCGCCATATTGGATCCGCCATATTGTTTTTCGAACTTTCGACTTTGGATTCGTAATCAGCGACCCCAAAAACCCCTGAATACTCAATTTCACCCAGATTCGATCAAATTTTGAGAAACCTTTCCGCCATATTAGATCCGCCATATTGTTTTTCGAACTATCGACTTTAGATTCGTAATCAGCGACCCCAAAAACCCCCGAATACTCAATTTCACCCAGATTCGATTAAATTTTGAGAAATTGTTCCGCCATATTGGATCCGCCATATTGTTTTTCGAATTTTCGACTTTGGATTCGTAATTAGCGACCCCAAAAACCCCCGAGTACTCAATTTCACCCAGATTCGATCAAATTTTGAGAAACCTTTCCGCCATATTGGTTCCGCCATATTGTTTTTTGAACTTTCGACTTTGGATTCGTAATCAGCGATCCCAAAAACCCCTGAGTACTCAATTTCACCTAGATTCGATCAAATTTTGAGAAACCTTTCCGCCATATTGGATCCGCCATATTGTTTTTTGAACTTTCGACTTTGGATTCGTAATCAGCGACCCCAAAAACCCCCGAGTACTCAATTTCACCTCGATTAATACACTTTATGAATTTTGGCCAAGAAAACCGGTCTTTGGCCCCACTGTGCGCGCCGGGGGAATTCCAGGTACAGAACGCATCTGCACTTCAAATTTGCAAAACTAAATTAAATTTTTAACAAAAATATCAAGTATGAGAATAAAAAATGTAAATTTCTATCGCAATTGTATTGCAGAATCGAATAAATCGACTCTCAATTGCAAAAACCGAAAAATTGAATTTCGTCGATTATAGCGCCATCTGCCACGAATCGAAAAAAATGTTTCAAATAAAAGTTATGTAGTTTTTAATGTAGAATGCGAATATGTAATCAAAAGTGGGGGTTCCTATTTAAGAGTTTGAAGCTTCCCCTGCCCCACCCACAGGGGTTGTGGTGTGGGATCAATCTTGGTATCATTTGATGGTTTTAAAAAAAATATTGGATACGTATTTTTTCGTTTCCCGTTCTGAAGCGTACTTTTCGAGATATTCAACCGTTTCCATACTTTACGGACACCCTGTGTGTGTGTATAATGAAGTTTATAGTACATCTGTCTACCCTACAGCTTGGCTTCAAAACTTTGTACATTTTATTAGTAAAAGTGATGATAACTCTGTACGACCTATTGCATTTACTTCATGTGTAGGTAAATTATTCGAGAAATTGATTAAGATAAGACTTGACTGGTGGCTTGAGCATAATAATTTAATACAAGACAGCCAAACTGGATTCCGTAAAGGTCGATCATGCGCGGACAACCCTGTGAATTTAACCTTATCGATACATGAGGGTTTCAACATGAAAGAAGATACACTTGCGGTGTTTTTGGATGTCAAAGGGGCATTTAACAATGTACTTAGTGATGTTCTTCTCCATCATATAGTCAAAATTGGTGGCTCTCTACAAGTTGTCAAGTTTGTAAGATTTGTCTCACGAATGTTAGATATATTTACTCTGACGCGCTAGCAGTGGTACGTACAGGTCGACCTATAAAGGAGTGCCACAGGGCGGAGTTCTGAGTCCCACGTTTTATACTATCTTAACAAACTATATTATGAAGAACTTGTCAGACGATATATCCAAATCACAATTCGCGGACGATATTGATATATACATTAGAGTCAAACAATCTTACTTTTATTCTAAAACTATTTTAGAAAGTGCTTTGGCCTCGATTCAAAAAAACCTAAATTCGTTAGGCCTTGACCTCTGTCTAGAAAAATCAGTCTTTATTCACTTCAATAAAAATATCGCCCGCCCAGGTGACCACTCAATTGACCTAAATGGTGTTTCCATTACATCCTCTGAAACCGTCCAATTTTTGGGATTGATTTTTGATCACAAACTCTCTTTCGTTCAACAAGCTGTAAATATCCGGAAAAAGTGTCTTTTAGCCCTTAATATAATGAAATACCTTTGCAACACATGGTGGGGAGCAGCGCCATCGACATTGACCTCATTTTACAAGTTTCGTTCGATCTAAAATAGAATATGGGGCATATTTATTTACTTCCCCGCGAGGAAAGACCTGGAAATTAAAATTTAAAAAAAATTAAAGCTGGGATAATGCGGTTTTTGTAGCAATGATTTATTTCAATAAGAAAAACCTCAATAATAAACATAACAAAACAACGTTACAAAAACTGATGAAAGTAACCTCCTCCAACCCTTACACATGCCTCCGCTCTTCTTCTCATTGAGTCCCGTACTCTTTGGAACATTCCCGGAGTATTTCTTACGGGTTCAAATGCATCTAATATTCAATTTCGTAACTCATCAATGGTATTCAATGGTGTTTTATACACTAAAGATTTGAAATGTCCCCATAGGAAAAAATCTAGGCTATTTTAATTTTATCTAGTGAATTACAGAAAATCGTTTTTTATTTTTTTTCTCGATAACGCGGTGGCAGATACGAAAAAACTACAAGAGACCAACAAGTTTGTAAACAAAACAGAAAATTTATTTTGTATTTTAGAATCTTCCAGAGGCGCACCACAAAAAGTTCAGGGGGAGAAAAGGGGGCATGACCCCAGAAAAAATAATCCCCTGTAGATTCTCACAACCATTTGACATGCCCAATGATATAAGCCCTACAACATAACCTAAATTCCAAATTTGAGCTAAATATCTTAAAAACTGCATGAGCTGTAAAAAACTAAACTAATTTTGAAATTTCTACACCCAGTAGATCAGTAACGAAGCTTTTACGGGCCTATGTTTATCTGAACTTTTAGTTACGAAATAAGCCAAAGAATTACCTCCTTCCATTTGTACATGATATTTAGAGATACCCCCTCTATGCACACGAATACAATTCCCATGTGTTTGCTATATCCCTATAAACACCAAGTTAGGCCAAAACATGAAAAAATCTAATGCTCCGAACGTAGAATTTAATGATCAGATGGCTCACACTAATGGCATTCACATTTTTACTGATGGGAGTAAAATACAGGGCGCCAACTCTATTGGAGCCGCGGTAGTATGCCCTCAAAAAAATGCTCTAACAATCGCAAGTCTACCGGCCTGCAGCTCGATTTATACTGCAGAGCCCTGAACTCTCGATATGGCACTAGACATGGCCCTTGATTTCCTTGCTACCAATGCTGATACGAATATTCAAATTTATTCAGACTCACTTAGCTTTCTAAATAGCATCCAGTCTCTCGCAATCACTACAAGAAAGAGTCCATTCATCATGGATATAAAGAAAACATACAACGGGAAAATCAAACTTCCTTGGAGCTTGAGAACATATTCTTTTATTGGATTCCATCCCACATAGGAATTCTAGGAAATGAAATAGCTGATGCCAAAGCCTAAGATGGGACCTTAAAGCCTACTGACAGTTTTATTTTACTCCCTTATACTGACTACACCCCCGACTTCAAGAAGGATATAATTGCCAACACTGAAACCACAATAATACAACAAGGAAAAGAGAAAGGTGTAGAGTACTTCGATTTCTATTTTAAAGGTAGTAGCCCCCCTGGTATGTAAATGAGGCTCTAAATGGACAACAAATCGTCGCTATCAATCGCATGAGAAGTAATCATTATAGTTTAGCGGTTTCTCTCCAGCGTAAAAATATTATTTCGAATCCATTCTGTTCCCTGTGTGGGGACGAATACCAGGACTTGGACCATATCGTCTGGCAATGTCCGAAACTAGACAGTGAGAGACTAACACTTGTGAAACATTTAAGATACAAATGTAATCTTTTTCTACCACTAAGAATGCATTAATTATTGCTCAAGCCTAATGTTAAAGCGTACTTACTTGTTCTAAATTTTGTTAATACATGTAAGATTAGTGTGTGATGTGGGTTTTTGTCTTTGTTGGGGGATAACGCGGGTCTTAAGAGGAATTCTGTTGACTTGCGTTGCTCCTTACTGGGGACAGTAGTAAGGAAAACTACTGCAACTAGTGAAAAATCACTAATTAGAAATAATGTTAAAATTCTATGTACAAACCAATGTAAGCTAGGTATACAGGGTGTTTCATAAACATGCGGCACAACTTCAAGGGGTGATTCCCTGGATGATTCTAAGCATTTTTGCCCTATGATGATTTTTCGAAAAACGCGCCGTTTCGGCGCTAGAGGACTTAAGACAACGAATAATTGCGGGTAGCAATGCAATCAGAAATGACCCTGGTGTGTTTGAAAGAGTTCTCCAGTCCATGCGAAGAAGATTGGATACATGTATCCGGGCTGGTGCTGGACATTTTCAACAATTCTTGTAGATTGTAGAGCCTTATAATGTAAAATAAATACTTTTGTCAATAAACATTGATCGCCCTCTAGCGCCGAAACGATGCGTTTTTCGAAAAATCATCATAGGGCAAAAAATGCTTAGAATCATCCAGGGAATTATTCCTTGAAGTTTTGCCGCATGTTTATGAAACACCCTGTATAATCTCAAAATAGATCTATAAGCTATAATTTAAAAAAAGCAATATACACATAGGAGACGTATGCGTACGAGGGGGAATAGCAACCCCGGAGAACAAATCGGTGACTCTTTTTCGCACGTTTTCCGTCCTTCTCGATCTTAGTCCCGAGAAGCTCTTATACATAATGGACATAAGAGAATACGGGTTATAGAAATCGTGCAATCGTCAGTCAGAATGTGTGGAGAGTGCACGAGAGCATCTCTGTCGCACATTTCTCTAGACTAGTCCAGTAGGAGTGTGTACGACAAAGAGACTCTCATATATAGATACGCTAAATGTTCTCACACGCACTCGCGCGATTCATATGGTCCTCACTTTCGTGTCTATCCCCTACGGTAAATACTAATTCCAATAAGCCCTATTCTTTCTTCATGACGTGTAAAATTCTAATATTACAAAAAGATGTGAAATCACCCGAAAAACACCTTCGGTATAAAAAAAACTCCGTCAAATACTATTGCGTTCTTCACTTGCGGATATCACTAAATACTAGAATTTTAAGTAAAATAATAATTTCGAATCTAAATACTTTAAAAGTTTAATATAAATGAAAAATTAAACAAGAAAATATTTGGCGAGCCTCAATATGCTCAAGATTAAAAAGTATTCACATACACAGAGCGTGTTAACCAAAATAATATAGATTTATGAATTACTTCAAGTACGAACGAGTTAGTTATCGGGGCTCGCCAAATATTTTCTTGTTTAATTTTTCATTTATATTAAACTTTCAAACTATTTAGATTCGAAATTATTATATTATTTAAAATTCTAGTATTTAGTGGTTATTTTCTGTATTTGGTACAAATAACTGATTTCGTGAATTTTTTTTGTTTCAACGATACGAATTCACTTTTTTTTTTGTAAAAGGGATAAGTGATGAACGCAATAGTATTTGGCGAAGTTTTTTTACACCGAAGGTGTTCTTGGGGTATAGAACTAACTACACGAAACATATTATTTGTCAAAATTTCTTACAATTCAACGTTACCAACTTCGTAAATTATTATCTTAAATAAATATAATTTATTTATATCGATAAACGTCGGTCTTCTTTACTAATAGCAAAGAGATAAGATGTAGTAAAATTAGGCCATATTCATGCTTATGTTTTTATAGCTACAATATACTATTTTTAATTTGTAGTGAATAAATAAAATCACATGAGTCATACATTGTAAATCATTTTCTCATGTGCGGCACTACAAAAATGAGGATTAATATAGCAATGTAATTTGAACTATTTCACTTACCAGCTACCAAATTTATATGATAACGTAACTGATTAATACACATTCTGTGGAAATGAGAAAATCCACCGACACTACTGATATTGAAACCGTTCGTATCAGAAAGCCATCAGACAAATTCGAAGGAAAATCCGATACCTATCTGTAAGTCAGATTTCGGAGCACCCATCAGTATTTATGACATGCTAATCTCCAATTACGAATTCCATGACATTGCGAATGGTGGAAGCGTAGTGGGTAACTGGAAATCAGGAGCCGCTCAGTCAGAATTACTCTTGAAGGAGAAAAAAGAATAGAAGGTAGGGGATTTATCAAATGGATGGATCGATGTCACGTTATCATACTATTGGTTGAATACGAGAATATTTGATGATTGGAAAACAAAACGGTTGCAACTCTACCTATAAAGTAAACTTAGATACCAATAGCCTGACACGACCCCAGCAGCCGGAACAAAAAATTTGAAATATAATAACTATTAATTAATGATATTGCTAGAATTTTGTATGTAGCTTTCATATGTTTAAATATTATACATTCTTAGTTATTTGCGTATTTGATCGAACGTAGTGAGGTCTACTGTTCGACAGAGTAGAGTAATAGTATCTTATGTCATAAGGCGGTAATCCGAGGCTTTTTCAGACTGTGTTCAAGTCGTAACACGAGGGGTGGTGGGGGGACGGGGCTCGCCGAAGGCGAGCCCCATCTTCCCATCATACCTCGTTCTACGACATGAACACAATCTGAAAAATCCGAGGATTAAAGCCGAATGACATATACTATTTTTCCTCACGAATGCCCATTTCGTCGCCTTCTTCATCGCTGTTCGAGATAATGGCGCTTTTTCTCTCCATATTTTGATTTTACACTTATAGGTTCGGTATACTCTCGTGCGTCCGTCAGTCGACTCGAATGAATCGATTCGATATGGTTTTCACGTTGCGATCGTCAATTTGAAAAAGACCCACTTCGGACTAAGCAATCGCGCCAATCAGAGTGCAACAGTGTCAGCTGACGAAGTGAGATAGCTATACTCTGCTCATTTCACGTTCCGTTACTGCGACTAAGTATTCGCGTCAGTCCTAGTAAAGTGATTTTAATACGATACACACACACACGGACTCCTAGTCGGTGTCACGCGGGAAAAACGCCATCTTATGGTCTAAAAGTAGACTGGAAAAGGCCTCGAAATGGGCATGAGTGAGGAAAAAGTGTTTTTGTATGTTTATCTGTCTCTGTCCGTCCATCCGTCTGTCTGTCTGTCTGTCCGTCCATCCATCTATCTGTCTGTCCGTCCATCCATCTGTCTGTCTGTCCGTCCGTCCGTCCGTCCGTCCGTCTGTCTGTCTGTCTGTCTGTCTCTGTCTGTCTGTCTGTCTCTGTCTGTCTGTTTATGTTATAATAACTTTTAACGCTTTTACCGATCTTGAAGAAACTTGGCACATATGTCCCTTGACCCTCAATTCATCGACTTATCGTTGGAGGTCAGAATGCGATCAGAATGGTGGAAAGGGGATTAATCATCCCTAACATGGACGGAGGTAGTACACGAAATTATATTTTCTGACATTAAACCGCGAACACTGCGAAAACGGTGCTATATAGCCCAAAATTTCATATAGACAATTTTTTAAAAGATAAAATTTCCTATAAAAAGTCTGAGAGCGCCTATATCTATAATAGCTATAATAGTTCAGTTGTAGCGAGCGCTCATATTTGTTGTTTGGAAATTCAGCGTTTGCACATGGGCAGAGGTATATGTAGTGTAAACAATTTCGGGAATTTTCGCAAACTTTTTGCATGAAATTTTTCCGATTCAAAGTGGGAAAAACACTTTTCCCTGATATTTCGGCAAAATTCCCTACTTTTTAGGGAAAAATTCTGTACTACTCGGGAATATTACCGAAAGTGTAGGAAATTCTAAAGTCACTAAATACTTTTGAGAATTTTCCCTAATATATTGGAAAAAATTCTATCTTCCTTGAGGAAGGAACCATAATGTTTAAGAATATTACTGAAAGTGTAAACAATTCTGTAAAATAATACTGAAACCTTTAAGGATTTTATCCTATAGGATAAAATTATAATTTTTCTACAATTTTCTGAATTCAGGCGAGTAAAAAAATATAACGTGAGCAGTAATAAAGTTTATAGCATTATTTATCCACAATGCGTGAATTTTTACAATTCAACGGTAAACTATTTTACTAATTTGAAATAGTTTAACCTACTATACGGGGGGGGGGGATTAGTACACGGGGGAACTTAAAGAGTAAGTTATACCGTATTTAACAGTAAAAAAGGTCCACATAGCAGTCGGGAAATTTACTGAGCAGAATAGTATGCCTTACTGTACATTCAGTACACTTTACTGTTACTTAATATATTTTACTATTACTGAACGAGTTTTACTGTTCTACGGAATAAATTTCCCGGAAAGTGCTGTGTGGACCTTTTCTACTGCTGAATACAGTACAATTTAATGTTTGAGTTTCTCCGTGTAAAAGTTAAAATCTACTCTACTAAAATAAGTTATTTTTACTGTTATGCACTTAAAGGTTATATAGGCAGAATATTATTTATTATCGCTTTGCTCCTCTCCTCTAATTGTAAGTCCTATTTGTGAATTCTCAGTTTACTCTTGATCAAACAAAATTCCGCAATATAATAAATTTTGTAATGGTATAATAAAAAATATTAATTTTCATAATTATAATTTAATTTTCTCTCAGTATATTATTAAAATTTTTAAACAGTATGCTAAGAGAGAGCATTTGTTGAAGTATACTAATAAAATCTCCAGACATGTAACTGCGATATAATCGCAGGGCGATCGCGCCCCGACCCAACCAGAAAACGTCTTATTCATCAAATAATCCTAAAAATGACCTGATGAATCAAGAGGCACTTACATCCATTACTAGGTTATAGGCGATGGCATTTACACCTGTTTTGATAAAAAATCTTATTTTTGCAAGGTATGGCATTTTCAGCCTTTTCCATTTACATGCTTTAATTCGTGCGTATATGTACTCGTATGCAGAACTACGTGAAATCTGGAATCTCTAATTCTGTTAAGCAGTTCCTTTTTACATTTAGATGCCGTCAAGAATACTTATAAGAGTTTATTGGTGCACGAGAAAAAAGTTGATACTAATAATGCTCGATAAACGTTGGCTTACGCAGTTTCAGCCCATTTTTTTTCTACATCGTATGTATCCCGAGTCGAATATTTGAACCTAGAATGTCCTATAATTTCGAATACTTTTTAGGATGTATTAGGACTTAATAGGTCTACGTAAACGTTATTTTCTATTATGTGCAAAATCCTAAGTGAGCCTAAAAGGTTCTACTTATTGCAGATTTGGGATGGTTTTAGGACTTTTTAGAACTAACGCTAAAACCGAAAATAACCTACTTTAACCCTCCATTAGGCGGGTGGATTACCATTGTAATCCACGCCCATTTGAATAGCACGTCTAGTAGAATCCACCCGCCTAACGGAGGGTTAACCGATATTTTGTTCCCTTCGGATTCCTCAATATTTCAGATTATTGCATGATAAAAAACTGTATGTGTCAAAAGAATATGCACGTCCACTCCAAACTGAATCATATATACGCAGTGACTTTACATCATTCATTATTTATGGAATCATTTGGTACAATTTGCACTGTTTGAAACATCATTATTATATCGATTTTGTTATTTTTTAATTGAAAAATGTTGTGAAGACAGTGCATTCACAATATATTTACGAAATGTTTGCACGTCGTTAAGGCTCCATGACTGCACTGAGTTTAAACACTGGGTCTTCCCGCCGTGAACCACTAACAATAAGTGTGTTTACTGTGTAGCTACGATGCTCTTAGTTTCTGTCACACGAACACACTATGGTGATACCACCCCGACTAGAAATTTTCGGCTGATCCTCCCCTGGTCCAGGTAAGGAATGCCTGACTAGCTCCTGACAAGATATGTAATGCAAATCATTACCCTCTCTCTGGACCCGATCAGGAATTCCTAATGAGGACCAGACATGGTTAACCAGATCAGGTCCAGAGAGTATTGATTTGATGCCGATTTAAAAATTCTAACAAAATTGAAAAAATGAAAAAGGTTGAAATGCAAACTATTCGTACAACTCTTTTTATATGTCATATCCTACGCAAAAGGAAAGATAATAAATAAACGGGAGAAAAATATATAATATTTTAAAAGATTAATTAATAAGAAACAAATAATATATTGGAAGTAACCAAATACTTGTAGAACGTTTTCCATTATAATAAACTTTTTTTTTTCGATACTTATGGCAAGATTGTTTAATTACAAAATAATACACAATTTTTAATCTTTATTTCACTCACTTCTAAATATTAAAGGAGCTCCTTCATTATTGAAAGCAACTAATTTACCGCGAAGGCTTTTTTAGTACTACACGGTAGAAATGGCAAAATTCAGTAACAATATTTAGACTTATTTAGTACTACGTAGAACTTACTAGGATCCACAGAACAAAGTAGGTCAAAAAAGGTTTGCAAGAAGTACCACATAGACCATTTTAAATTACAGAAAATCTTTGTAGACTCAAATAGGTCAAAATAGTTTTAAGAAGGATAAACTAGAATCAAATATTCGACTCGGGTATGCCAAACTATGTGAAATCTGAAATCTCTAATTCTGTGAAACAGTTTCTTTTTACTTTTAGATACTGTCAAGTCCGATTTAGCTTATTGGAGCCTCAGATAAAGAAACGATACTAATATTGATTGGTAGAGGTTAGTTTTCATCGTGTTGACCAATCTTTCTCAACTTCGTAAGTTTACGTGTATATGCCGCACACAATGAAATCGAAAATCTCTAATTCGATTAATTAGTTTATTTTTATTGTTCGACACAGTCAATATTTTAATGATAGTTTATTGGTGTTCGAGATGAAAGTCGATTTTAACAGCGCTGAATAAAAATTCATATTCGTCGTGTTCGTTAACCCCTTCTTGCATCTTGTACCATATGTCCTATGCATGTCCGCATGTCCTATGGCCAACCGCGCAGGTGAGCTGCGACCTGAATTCTTGACTTCGGCAGTATTTATGGTACAGTTAGAGTGCGCTTCAGACGAGTGCGCCGCATAGGAACGAAAAGTGTCGACTGCTCTTCTAATAGCTGTCAATTCGGGACATCGAAGCGTTTCGTGTAACCTCAAAATCGTAAAGTTTTGAATTAGTAGTGAATAATTTGTAGAAGTGATGAGAAATAATCATAAATAATCTTCCGAATTGACAGCCATCGGGAAATCAGACGACGCTTTTCGCTCTTACGCTGCGTTCTTACGAAAAGTGTGAAACGTCTGATCTCCCGATGGCTATCAATTCGGGAGATCGAAGTCTAAGCTCGAAATTGTGAATCTTTGAATAAATGGTAAGTAATGTTCAGAAGTGAGAGTTAACAATCATTCGGGTTTTTTCGATGTCCAACCGAATTACACGCCTCATGCCTATTTGTTTCAGAAATTATTTCCGCGCTAGCACCGCGCGTGTCTAGGAAGTAGTTTTACGAAGTGGCGTGAGCGATACCTAAAGTGCGAGGAACAGACGCGAGAATGAATCGTCGGTTGGCGAGTATCAGTCGACGTATCGATCGAGAAAACAGTAATCAACGAACCTTTCTTCTCGCACAGATTTGGTTTACCTTCCTTCATTTTCTGATCCTACGAGCCTCTATTGGTTCAACGGTCAAAACCAGAGGCGCCGATGCAAGCCAAAGTCTAATAAACCGCATCGCGTCCACAGCCATGGTAAGTAATTTTTAGAAGTGAGAGGAAATGATAATTCTGATTTTTTCGATGCCCAACCAAATTACACACCTCATACCTAATTGCAGAGAGAAGCTAGTGCCGTTGGCAGCCGTGGAGGAAGAGGTTACCGTCAACATGGTCCCCAGGAAAGCGATGCCAGAGTGGTCGGACTCTGCCTCGGCGACCGAAGATGCAGTTAAAATCAAATCGAAGTCAAAGTCTCGCTGATTTATCAAAACATATTTCATTGTTACGTTATTATTTTAGTGGCCTTAGATGAGATCTAAGTTCTCATGGTTTACAGTACAAAATGTCATTTCCCTCTGGAGAAGCTAAGTTTATGAATAAAAAATTATAATAAGTCATAATTACACTGTCCCGCTGATGATGATATCTTGTATGGCTTTTATGCCTCCTAATGCCTAATGCATGCATGCCTAATCTGACTCTGTCTGAAATCCTTCTTGCTTAATTCAAACTAATCCTATTTGAATTAAAAGAATCGCGACGGCGATTCGAGTGTCTCGAATCACTGTTCACGGGAGTGGCGACGTACCGCGATCGGTGAGGTGTCATTCTGCAGCTGGTACTGGGTTGAGCAGTGTCGACCGGCTGCTGCTGCTGCTGCTGCTTGTTCGTTAGTGCCTTCCGCATCACTTTTCGGTCGCCGAGGCAGAGTCCGACCACTCTGGCATCGCTTTCCTGGGGACCATGTTGACGGTAACCTCTTCCTCCACGGCTGCCAACGGCACTAGTTTCTCTCTGCAATTAGGTATGAGGTGTGTAATTTGGTTGGGCATCGAAAAAATCAGAATTATCATTTCCTCTCACTTCTAAAAATTACTTACCATGGCTGTGGACGCGATGCGGTTTATTAGACTTTGGCTTGCATCGGCGCCTCTGGTTTTGACCGTTGAACCAATAGAGGCTCGTAGGATCAGAAAATGAAGGAAGGTAAACCAAATCTGTGCGAGAAGAAAGGTTCGTTGATTACTGTTTTCTCGATCGATACGTCGACTGATACTCGCCAACCGACGATTCATTCTCGCGTCTGTTCCTCGCACTTTAGGTATCGCTCACGCCACTTCGTAAAACTACTTCCTAGACACGCGCGGTGCTAGCGCGGAAATAATTTCTGAAACAAATAGGCATGAGGCGTGTAATTCGGTTGGACATCGAAAAAACCCGAATGATTGTTAACTCTCACTTCTGAACATTACTTACCATTTATTCAAAGATTCACAATTTCGAGCTTAGACTTCGATCTCCCGAATTGATAGCCATCGGGAGATCAGACGTTTCACACTTTTCGTAAGAACGCAGCGTAAGAGCGAAAAGCGTCGTCTGATTTCCCGATGGCTGTCAATTCGGAAGATTATTTATGATTATTTCTCATCACTTCTACAAATTATTCACTACTAATTCAAAACTTTACGATTTTGAGGTTACACGAAACGCTTCGATGTCCCGAATTGACAGCTATTAGAAGAGCAGTCGACACTTTTCGTTCCTATGCGGCGCACTCGTCTGAAGCGCACTCTAACTGTACCATAAATACTGCCGAAGTCAAGAATTCAGGTCGCAGCTCACCTGCGCGGTTGGCCATAGGACATGCGGCCATGGCACAAACGCCTTTTCACTCATTATCTTCTGTAAATAACCTTTAAATGTGAAAAATACAACGTTTTTCTTTGTCTCAATATAGATAGAAACTGTTTTTATAAGTTGTTATTTAGAAAATTGTTTTATGTCATATAGTTATTTAGAAAAATGGTTTTATGCCATATATTTTTTGTACAAGAAATAGAAAAATCATGCAGTAAGGGGTTAATTCTTCTAAACCTTGAGTGTTCACAGGTCGATCCTTGAGTCGTCTGATAAATTAATATTCTTCTAACTAATTTATTTTCACTGGTAGCAAAGAGACTGCAAATATAATAGAAAGCTCACCGCCCAGGCAATAACTACCGAGGGTTTGCCGATGATCTGATTGTCTGCTGCTAGGCAATGTGCAACCAGACTGATCGAGAAATTTCCTCCACCACTGAGCAGTGATTGATTATAAGAACCCCACGTCTTTGGGGTACCGCCATCAGTCACAGCTAAAAGCAGTTAGGAAAATGGACTACTCAAAACTCAATGAACTCAGCAGATCGGCTGGATTTCTCAATGTAAAGGAGCTAGCCGAGCTGGAGATCGGGAAGCAGTTCCTGGTCACCAAAGTGAAAAAGGTCGCCACGAAATACGGGCTCAAGATCGCGGTGGATCTGAAGAAGAGCTTTGCAATCTTCCTTTGGCGTGATCGCCATGGGCGGAAAAGTGAAACGTTTATTCTAATTTTCTTAACACTGAAATATACTCATTAATTTATAGACTATCAATTGCATTAAAAATACACAAAAAATCGTTAATAAATATTGCCCGTATTAAAATATTGTCCGTATTGAAATAATAATAATGTAAAAATAAACCAAAATTTAATGGTTCTAATTACGCGCTTTGTGGCGTCACGAGAACTGAAACACTTCGTCCTCGCTTTACTGACACTTTGCTCTGAGAAAGAGCGCAAAGCATAAGACAGAGCGTGGATAAAGAGTATGGCGGGGTCACGAGAAATTAAACGCTGTAGTGTCGCTTTACTAAGGGCGGCAGCACACTTACTATTGGATCTGATTGTCTGAAACGATTGTCAGATCGGGCGGCCGCATACTTACTACTAACGGATCCGATTGTCTGAAAACGACAATCGAATCCAGTAGTAAGTGTGCGGCCGCCCGATCCGACAATCGTTTCAGACAATCGGATCCGATAGTAGTAAGTGTGTAGCCGCCCTAACGTTTGCCGAGAGAGAGCGTGAGTAAGAAGTGGGGCGTTCGGTATTCCCTTTCTCCTCTGCCCGTCTTCTGAGACTGCTCTCCTCCATTCGTTTCACTTTTCGTAACGCTCGCATTTGTCAAGAGAGCAACTTAAGCCGGAGACACATTATTGTCACGTCACGTGAGCTCACGTGTCGCTCAAAAGATGTAATTTAATATTTTATCATGTATTCAAATCCATCAGAGACATACTGCTGTTACGTCACGCGTGTCGTGGTATGTCATGCGTGTCGCCCATGCTAGCACGTATTCGATTTCATGTCGATACAGATTTTTGGGCTCACGTGCTACGGGACATATATACTTTTTTGGTAGAGCATTACGATTGGGCTTAATCATTTCCTTTTAAAATCGCAAACATTGCGTACTATTTGTCGAACGGTACTGAATCCTAATCGTTAATTAAAACAGATATTTCTGAAAGAATTTCCCGGAGCCAAAAATCTGAAATAATTTTTTTTAGCTGATGAAGCTAAAGAAAAGTGGAATAAACCAAGGAGATGTTTTTGTAACGCTATAAACAGACGCCGTAATAAGAAAAGTGGCCAGGCACCTACAAAAATTATCCCTTGGAAATTTCAGCAACAGATGTCATTTCTACTACCATTTTTACAAAATCGATTGTAAGTCTAGGGTAGAGAGGCCTAACACCGACCGGTGGTCTAACTCCGACCCTCCCCCGCCCCTCTAGCGGCAATGTAGTGAAGCTCATGTTCAAATCGCTTATGCTGTCCTATGCGCATTATGTTTACAACTATTTGGATGTTGGTAGTCATGTTCTAAGATGAGTCGTAATTGAGTTTTAAAGAAAAACGTATTTCTCAAGATCGCGAGATTCATTTTTGGTGTTCATTCGAATCCAGCTGGGAATTTCTTCTCTTCGCATTCAAACAAAAAGGTAAGTGTTTTGGAAAGTTAATATCCGTACTTTTCCGAAGGACAAGAAGTGAATCGAGAAAATCAGCGAATTCTAATTTAAATTTCAACATTTCGTGCAAAAGACGCTGTGGCCTGACTCTGACCTCCAAATAGTGGCCTAACTCCGACCCCCCTTTTTGCGCTATATTTTATTCTAATTATCTAGCATTTTGATAACTTGCACCTCACAATATTTGGAACGCTGGCTAAACCGGGATTACCACTGTGCACAATACTGTAAGAGTAATTTCACGCCGTGGACGCAAACAAATAGGCCAAATCAGTTCATCCGAACGTGGCAGTTTGGTTACACCTCTTTTGGCTGTTTCTACAATGGAAATGCGCGCGCCACCTTACTTCGTTTTCCCGCGAGCACGATTTCAATCGCTTTTTCCCAATGTTGGTCCTCCCGGCCCAGTTGGCGATGCAAATCCGTCCGGGTGAATCAGTGTAGACTTATTCTTACATTTCCTACAATGTTTTCAAACGTTCACTAGATGCAGTTTCACGAAACCGCTCCTACTTCTTTTGGATAATCATGAATCCCATCGATTTTGTCAGCCTTAGAATTTTGCACAGCAAACGGGATTCATGTTGTGTCATTTCCCCAGCACTGCTCACATCGGCTCCAACCGCTCGAGGTTAGCATGTTTGGACCATTGAAAAAAGCAATCGACAACCAATTTGAAATGTCCGTGCGTATGAATCCTGGGCGTGGTGTTCAAATCTACGACTTGCCACAAATGGTTGCTCGTGGGCTGGAGATAGCAGGAACAGAAGTGAATGTCAAATCGGGTTTCCATGCGCCCGGAATTTGGCCGATCGATATGCAGAAGTATCAGGATATTGATTATTTACCGAGTGCAACAACAGATCGCCCCAATTCAACCGAATCTGCCGGTGAAGAACGTAGATCTGTTGTTGTAGTGTATAAGGAATCCAATCAGCAATTGAGCTCATCGACTTCATGTTCTCAAATCGCTGCTTTTTGAATGAGACGCTTGAAAACATTTTGCCGTTTCCGAAAACTCCACCCCGTCACCGAACATAGACTAGACAAGAAGGATCACTCTAAGCCACGCCCCCAGTGTTCCTTGTCTCGCTTACTCTCTGTCGCCACTCTTTTTTGGGAGATTTTGGGGTATTTTCAGCGCGCGCGGTGGCGGAAGTCTTATACGGGGTGTCGTACATATCGCGCGGGGGCATTGCGCGATCGGATTATACCGGTGTGTTTAATCGGTTAATTTAATAATTATTTTGTAAAACGTTGTCCATATTTTTCCAATTTTTTTAATTGCTAAATTTCAAACTTTATTATGAATATAGATTATTGCAAACAATAATGGCACTAATTAATTAATGCAAGGGGTAATTAAATAATATTCAAGGAAGGTTATATTAAAATCCCGAGTATACTCGTATTTAGGGAGAACATTATAAACAGGATATTTTCATGATACACCAGTATTTTCGGGCTTTTAAGTTTATGCAAGAATTAAAAGCCCGAGTTATCTCGGGCTTTTAAGTTAAGCGGTTAATAATGAAACACAATTATTATGGTTGATTGGTGACGTTAATTGCATAGTATTATTCCTGCGGAGTGCTTTAAATATAATAACTTTGGATTTCTGTTAAAATTATTTTCGTTCAAAATTCAACTACCTTTGTATTTTTATGTATATACCTGTTGTATTATATTATATATACGTTATTAAACACTATTACTTTTGAGGTTTTAAATATCTATTGTTTCTATTATATCATTGCTTATATTTAAGGGAACTAATAACATTATATAGTCTTATTTTAACAAAAGTAAAATTCGATTGAACAGTTTAATAAATAATTAAATTCTACCGATACTTCAAAATTCATTTCTACTCGCCACCCGGTGTAGTCGCTCACGAAGTACCGTAAACGTCGACACCGAACATGTGGCGTCCAGCAACGCGGCTCACCTCTGTAGTCCCAACTTTAAAGTACCAACGCGGAGTGACCCTTCTTGTCTAGTCTATGTTCGGTGACCCCGTATAGAAGGAAAGTGCAGAGGCCGTAAACCTGGTCGCACTGCAATTTTAACTGACCCAAGCGTGATGGCAGAAATTGCGAGCGAACAACAGAAACGAGTCAAATGTTTAGAACGAAAAAGGCCACATTTTAAAAATACGGTCAGTAATCCCCAACCATCTACCAGTGGAACGATACAGCAAACAAGAAAGCGATCTCAACGGCACAGCGGCGCTGGAAAATCGTGTGTCGAATCCAGTGACAGCGATTAAAATTTTGACTAATTTATGCTCTAAAATTCACTACTGTATGAAATAAATGACTTCTTTATTCTTGAATTTGTACTATTTAAAGAAACAATAACTATTTTTTCACGTATCATTGTATCCTGATCATTAAAGAAGGGGGGTCGAAGTTAGGCCATGGTTTTTGAACATGTCGAAAATGGAGTGTTTTACGTATTGGTATCGATGTTTATAAAGACTCAGATAGCATACCTATGAAGCAAAAATTAAAATTTTGCAACTGTAGGAGTAGATTGTAGTAGGAAACAAGCATTTCTTATGTCTACTACGGTAAAAGCACAAATGTAGTAAGCAATATTTCTATTAATTTCGATCTACTGGTGGTGAAATTAAATAAGATACTGTAGGTTACTTATAGATGCGATATTGTTACTGGAAACAAGTGTGAAGTACGAAACTCTCTTCACTATCCAACTAAAAGTTCTATATTTTCTTTCAAATGTTACGTTACATTCATATTCTAAAACTGATACCCAACATGGAAAATAAAATAGACTATTTTTGTGTGTGCTAGCAACAGTAGTATATCTTAGTCATTGCCCCTGTAGACCTTTTTTATCTATTCTTCCGTCGATGTCTTATAATCTGCTTTCACGTCCACTCTTTTGATTTTCTACTGACGTTGAAAAGAAATACGAAACGTAAAGTAGTATATTTATGACTAGGGGGCTCCGCCGCGCGGAGCCCCCTACTCGCTTCGCTCGTCAACCCCCGGGGAGGCTATCGCCCCTGCGCCGCTATCGCGGCGCTCCCCCAAGCTTTTGCAGCAGCATCACGTCGTTGCTCTCTTCTCCGTTCAATACGTCGTCGCCGTCCTCGTCGTCGTCATCCTCGTCCTCGTCGTCGCCGTCGTCGTCGTCCTCGTCGTCGTCCTCATTGTCGTCATTCTCGTCCTAGTACTCGTCGACGTCGCCGTCGCCGTCATCGTCGTCACCGTCGTCGTCGTCACCGTCCTCGACGTCGCCGTTCTCGACGTCGCCGTCCTCGTCGTCGCCGTCCTCGTCATCGCCGTTCTCGTTGTCGCCGTCCTCGTCCTCGTCGTCGCCGTCCTCGTAGTCGCCGTCCTCGTAGTCGCCGACCTCGTCGTCGTCGTCCTCGTCGGCGCCATCCTCATAGTCGCCGGCCTCGTCGTCGTTGTTAGGTTAGTAAAGTTACGAAAAAACAATATATGTATAGACAGAATAAATGTATTGTAATGCTTCATTGAATACGATGTTTGTTATTTCTTTCACCACAGATTTACATTGAATTTTGATACCCGCACGATTACGACAACGCGACAGAGCTACATACAATTGACCGTGAGTAAATATCGTTTCCTTCTCATTTACGATTAAACCAACATGATCAAAACTTTGTCCTTGAGACTTATTTATGGTTATCGCAAAAGCCAAGCGAATAGGAAACTGCGTTCGCTAACGGCATATCTACATTACCACGCGTGTATAGCGTTATCCTTGTAATGGGAACGATCTCTCCTTTTTTATCGCCGGTTAATATTTCACATAACAGTACATTTTTTGTGATCCGTCATACAACCAAGCGGGTACCATTGCACAAACCATCTGAAATACAGATATTACGCAAGAGCATAACTATACACCCATTCTTCAACTCGAGCTTAGCCGGCGGAAGGGCCGACGGCGTAAGAGAAGCCAGGTATTCTGGTGGGTACTGCAGGTTGGCGTTCTCACGATCAGCTTCATCACCAAGAGAGTCGGCTTGATCGACTGACATGCAAACCACAAAATCACCCGGTAATCGACCAAGAAAATGGACCGATTTATTTTTTTGACGTCGTCGTTACGCGTCGCGATGACGGCTCTCGTACTCATCTCTTCGGTGGTAATTTCGTATGGGTATAGTTCGTCGATGACATCGTCACACAGCATATCCTCCGGTATCTTCAAAGTTTCCATGACGTTGTTGCCTATGTCCAAAAGCCAATGGACAAAGTCGATGGAATCCTTCTCCGCCCGCATATTTTTTTCAATTCGAGCTGCACAAAGTCAGGCCACAATCGACTATTTTTTATACAGGCATCAAAAACTTGCTTGCGACCACCCTTTTTAATCACTGGCAGTACTTGTCGGAAGTCGCCGCCCAATATTAGCGTCTTGCCGGCGAAAGACGTATCGCAATCAAATACGTCACAGAAAGTTAGATCGATCGACTCCAATACTGCACGCGGAATCGTAGACGCCTTGTCCCAGGCAATAAGGTCCAATAGTGATAATTTTTGTTTGAGCATGCGCATCCAATTAAGTGTGTTGGCTTCGTGGCTCGGGTTTAGCGGCAGATTGAATGTCTTATGCGCCGTCCTCCCGTACGGAAGCAGTATCGCAGCTATTCCAGTCCAGGCAATCGTTGCTGTTCTTTTGTAGATGCTTGCAATAATGGACCTAGCACTTGTAAAGAAACGTCTTACCGGTGCCTCCAGGTCCATCAATGAAGAACATTTTTTCTTGTGTTTCACCGAGTAACGTTTTTTGTATACCGTAAAGTGGGGTTATTCTGCTCCATAGGGGGATACTTTGCGCCACTTGCAAGAAAAGGTTATAAGTTTTATTGACAGAGACACGCAGTAAATAATTGACGATCGCACCGCTGTATTAGAAGTTGCATATACCGCATGTCCTATGGCCAACCGCGCAGGTGAGCTGCGACCTGAATTCTTGACTTCGGCAGTATTTATGGTACAGTTAGAGTGGGCTTCAGCCGAGTGCGCTGCATAAGAACGAAAAGTGTCGACTGCTCTTCTAATAGCTGTGAATTCGGGAGATCGAAGCGTTTCGTGTAACCTCAAAATTGTAAAGTTTTGAATTAGTAGTGAATAATTTGTAGAAGTGATGAGAAATAATCATAAATAATCTTCCGAATTGACAGCCATCGGGAAATCAGACGACGCTTTTCGCTCTTACGCTGCGTTCTTACGAAAAGTGTGAAACGTCTGATCTCCCGATGGCTATCAATTCGGGAGATCGAAGTCTAAGCTCGAAATCGTGAATCTTTGAATAAATGGTAAGTAATGTTCAGAAGTGAGAGTTAACAATCATTCGGGTTTTTTCGATGTCCAACCGAATTACACGCCTCATGTGCCTATTTGTTTCAGAAATTATTTCCGCGCTAGCACCGCGCGTGTCTAGGAAGTAGTTTTACGAAGTGGCGTGAGCGATACCTAAGGTGTCACAATTCGGAAGATTATTTATGATTATTTCTCATCACTTCTACAAATTATTCACTACTAATTCAAAACTTTACGATTTTAAGGTTACACGAAACGTTTCGATCTCCCGAATTGACAGCTATTAGAAGAGCAGTCGACATTTTTCGTTCTTATGCAGCGCACTCGTCTGAAGCCCACTCTAACTGTACCATAAATACTGCCGAAGTCAAGAATTCAGGTCGCAGCTCACCTGCGCGGTTGGCCATAGGACATGCGGTATATATCCTGGAGAGACTTTTTGTGATAAAATGTTCCAAAAGGTTACTATATGAACCTGACATTACCATATTTAAAAATGTTAGAATTGTAACTATTTCAAATACATTTTTATACAGCATTTTGTTTCATTCATATTAAAATTGGAGCAAAGTAACCCCACTTTACGGTACGGTTAAAAATCGCTCGTTGGTCGGCATTCAGTTGTGCGAACATAACTTCGAACGTCGCACGGTGTTCGTCTAACGTCAAATCTTCTTAGACGGTAGTGTCGGTCATCACAGTCTGTCCTTCGACGAATTGAGGTAAACCGAATTGTATAAGGGTCATGCCTTCTTTGTCCAATAAATGTTGGATGACAGCAAGAGCCGTAGTTTCGTTGCTATCCTCTGAGAGAGTTTGGATTTGAATTGCTCCCAGAGGATAGCGCCGTCAATCTCCCCACATATCAAAAGGTAGGTAAAGAAATGTCTCAAACGAAGCGGCGTCATAGTTTCGGCAGCGTCTCCCATCACTTCCATCGCGAAATCCTCGGTCTTCGCCAACCCGACAGCATGGGCGGCCTCTTTGAATGTAGCATATAACTCCCCGTCCACCCGGTGTAACTCCTCGAAACACGTAGGACCTTTGACGTGACGAAGTAGAAGCTTCAAGTTGAAACGCTCGGCGTTTTTAGGCGACACGATGTTCATACGCGACACAATTTTACACGCGTTCTTTCTCAATTGCCAACTTGGACTTATTCCACACGTAATGCATTGGTATCTCACGGTAGGCGTATCGGCGCGCCTCAGGGTCCCGGCGATTCAACGCGAAAAAATCCAATAACTTGGTGGTGGTGTTCTTCGAAGCTGCCTCTTCTTCTTTTCCTTCTTCTCAAAAACCACATTTTGATGGCCGGGCAAATGGATGGGGAGCATCTCGACCGCATGGCTACGATTATGCATCGGCAACTCCATGGTATGCCACGCACTCTCCATCGCGCTCACGTAGCGGGTATCCAAGTACGCCTGGATCTCGTCCCTAACTTTGTCGGCGGGCAACTTTATTCGCGCCCGGTCGTGGCCCTTGTGGATATACTTGTGAATATATTTGATACTCATCACCGACGCGCAAAACTCTACGTTTAAATGGCAATTGAATCGTCGCAGGAGGTAGGGGTTGTAGGGTACGACCATTGAATTGTCAATGGTTAGCAATCGCCCGCCGTGCTTGCTGTGGTAAACGTGGCCCACACGTCGGTTGTCTCTCCGTCTATACAATGGGAACCCAGGCTTCGTCATGTCCGTACAATCGCTAAACGGCTTGGGAAATTTCTTCTAGCAGGTTTTCTTCTCGGTGTCCCAACATATGGACGCGTCGGAATGGGGTTCATGGGCCATGTGTTTGATTACTTTGAACCATAAATCTGGGTCATCCTCGCGCCTTGGAATTTCGGCGCTAACGAATTTATTTACGTCATCCGCCGTTAACAATTTATTTTGTAGGATAACCAAGAGATGCATATGTGGCAAACCACGTTTTTGGAATTCAATGGTGTACACATAGGCTCTTGTCGAACCGAAGACATTATCCAATTCGGCTAGCAACGCCACACACTTTTGGTAAAACAATCGGCAAACAAAGGTTGGCACGTCTCCGGCTTGGGTACCGGGTGGCATGGTCTTCAAAAATCGGGTGATCTCTGGCCAACGTGGATTGCATGTCATGGTGATAAACAAATCGGGTCGGCTAATCGTCCTCGAAATCGCCATGGCGTCATGATATAGCTGCTGCATGACTCGAGGACTACCTTGGAAGGATGATGGCTTTCCCCACCTTGAATTTATCGGCAGTATTCAATGCCGAATTGACGACGTGGTCCATCAAGCCTTTCATATGCTCGGTCCGTAATTTATTTTGGTTGCTCCGCAAATGGAACAGGCGGTTGCTTTCAATCTTCAAATAGGCGGTGATAATATAATGTTGCGATAGACGTTGGGCCCAATGTAATTGGTTCATGTCTGTCGACCTAAAGGCTAACCGGTGCCTGTAATACTGAATCGGAGTTATTCGTTTTTGGGTGTTGGTGTTGCCATAGTGCTTGAGCCAATAATTCCACCCCGTTTGATCAGTCGGAAATAACAGTGGGAATAATAACAAATCAGCGTGCGGCGAATTGAACGACATAAAATTGGAATCGTACTCGTTTTTAGGATATACTCGAACGTCGACTGGCCGCTCGATGCCACCATCCTTCGACGAAATTATCGCCGCTAACTCTTGACAGGATGGTTGGTTATAAATAAGGGAATGTGGTCGGTAGGTTTATTCTAGAAACTAAGATGGTATTCCTGGTCAACGTTTTCCTGTTGTATTTAGTGGAGGCTACGAAATTTTTCGGCATACATATTGCGATTCATGATGGGCGTTAGAATCTCTAGCACATCCGTTCGTTTCACCCGACTGGCTCGCACAAAAAACGCCTCGCCGTCATCAAAAATATAAATTTTGCCGAATTGTGGGTTATTGCCACGGGGGGCTAAGGAAGTTGTAGCTTGCAGGTTAGCCTCACCCACTATACGCATATAATACGGGCCCGAACCACGAATATCAACATTTTGCGCGTTAAACGATGCGAAGGCAAACAGGTTGTTGTAAATCCGTATATTTTCACGGAAATGCCGACTGATTTCATCTGTGCTAAATAGTAGCTTGGTGATCTCAACAGGATACACATCTAACGGCCACAATCGAATCTTTCCCTGATGGCAACAGTTATTTTTTGACCAGAACATTTCTCCTGTAAATGTAAGTGCGCCACAATAACCGCACTCAACATTAAGATCACCGATATCCAACACTTGAACAATCTGCCCTGGAACATACTCTACAAGACTCTTCTTTTGCTTCTTAGGTCTTCCCCACTATCTATCTACACTATTAGCTCTCCGCTTTTTTGCACGTCGCCGAGCAGTAGCGCGCCGCTGCAGTATGCGCCACCGTTCACAACGTTCTTCTTCCGTCAGATCCGCACGCTGGCGTGGCATGATGACGACTGATTTTCGTAACACTTACAATAGCTAATAAAACTTACAGTAGCTGACAAAAGTTTTCGATATTTTTTATGTTGCGAAACTTTGCCGTACTTTTCGCGCGAGACGATGAATCATTTTTTTGGTGTTTTTGAAGTGAAACTTCTTTGCTGAGGGGACTAAAAGCGTGGTATGCAACGAAAATTCCTCAAAAACCGTAACGAAACCCACACACTCCAGCGCTACCGTACGTGCCTCACTCATACATCGATCTCGACCCTGCCCCATTCCACTTAGGCCCTTCGCACACAACGCTACGCAGGTATACGATACTCGACGAGTGTACACACTACACGCGACGCGACTTTCGTCGGAGAGATGCTACATATTATACTCTCGCGACCGGCATGCTCAAGTGGCCGATACTCGCGTCGCCAAGACTGTTCCATCGCACAATTATGTTTTCTTTTATTTTACATCGATCTATTTTGTTGTTTGGCAATATGTTTATATGTACTCGAAAGAGCTCTTTCTGCTCTACAAAACTGTTATAATTGTTATTTCGAATAATTAAATTTTTTATTATTTTTCTGGCTTAGAAATGGAATATCCAGGGGGCAAAAATCAGCAGTTTCGATATCTGCTTTTCTTTGCTTTTCATCGAGGTCAAAAAACTGCCGTATACGGAGAAGGTGTTATAGGCGAGTCTTTGATAAAAAAAAATGTCGAAAATTCTGATTTTTTCCTCCTGGATATTCCATTTCTAAGCCTGAAAAATAATAAAAAATTGTTATTCGAATAAACAATTATAACAGTTTTGTAGATCAGAAAGAGCTCTTTCGAATGAATATAAAAACTTTGCGGGACAGCAAACAAATCGTTGTAAAATGAAAGAAAATAAAAGAAAACGCTACGAACTTATTTTCCAACCCAACAGCATCGCGATCATAAATACTTCGTCAAACTAGGGTTCATCTCGCCATCAGCGAAGCAGTAGGTACATTGCGGCGAATCCAGGCTGCTAATGAGTTCGCAGTCCCGCACCTTTCCTGAAAGGGTTAATTACTGGACGAATCGGAATGAACCTTTGCCGAAATGTTCGGTTATCTATTGAAATCGTCATTTCTCTCCTTTACAAAGCTGAATGCATTTCGCATGCATTCGAAATATAGCGGTATCTGCGAGAAGTGATTCATTACAATTCGTTCGGTAATTAGCCTTCCGGGAAAGGTGCAGGACTGCGAATACATAAGCAGTCCTCGTTTGCCGAAACGTACCACCCGAACTGCGTGCACTATAATGTGTACTATAATACAATTTGTAATGTATGTGAAATTCTGAGAAACAGCGATTAATGTTTTATCACTGTCAAATTTGGAAGTAAAATTCCTTGATTCCGTTTATGATTTTCTAGAAATTTGTCAGTTTAGTGAATACTTCGTTCGTTCGATCAAAGTTACTTCGTATACTGAGAAAAGAGTTTATTTCCAATTAATAAGTGTATACTTGATTATGGCGGAAAAAATATTTTGTTAGACCAAGTAAGTAAATATACTGGGTGATTCTTTAATATTTCGACAAACTTCAAGGATGGGTTCCTTGGATGAAAATAAGAAAAAAAAACAAACAAAACGTATGGCCGCCACACGCGGAAGAAGTGAAACTTCGATACCAGTTTCTCTGAATTTGATTTCGGTGGTATTAGTTTCAATTGGCTTTACGAAGAAGCATGTGTATAGAAGACTTGTATAGAGCCAATTGAAATTAATACCATCGGAATCAAATTCAGAGAAACTGGTATCGAAGTTTCACTTCTTCCACGTGTGGCGGCTACATGTTTTGTTTTTCGTGTTTCTTGGTTGATGTCACACATTTTGCGAGACATTTCTTAGTAGGGTAGGTGTACCAGTTATAGCCATGTTTAAGGATTTTTCAAATGTCATGCCTTGTATTTTGTAAAGAATTAACATATCGTTACACATTCTATGGTGCTAAATGATAGATTGTATAGTTTTCTTGCAGCAATTCATGAAAAAAAATATAACGATCTTTCCGTAAAATGAAAAAAAAACCATAAAAAGGAAAAACTACCAATTTTCCCTATTATAGCCACTCATTACCATTAATAACCAGGTGTATGTATTTGTGTCACGTCAGCTTATAGGTACCTACTGTTTGATCAGCGATTTTAAACCTTAAGGAGGCAATTTAAAGCACATATCTTAGTTATAAGACTGGGAAGTGGCTATAACTGGTACAGTGGCTATAACTGGTAGGCCTATACATACAACCTTATTTACCCAGCGACGAATATTCGTGAATCGCGCGACTGCATTTATGCACGAGTAGCCATAATAAGACCTGCCATTACGCCACTATCCAGTATAGAAGAACGGGGCGTAGAAGAACGTAGCTGAAGTGGACTCATGGCTAATTTAATGTTGCGATAATGCTGATTGTAACCTGCTCCGTTGTTTTCGCTTGTCTCTAAACCAACCTACGACAGGAAGTACAATATAGCGCGTCTTCCCTCTCTTTTTCACGCGCTAATGCTACCTATAAGCCACTATTCGCCGTCTCTGATGCTCTAGCGCGCCAGCGGACGGGACTGGCCGTTATGTCCCTCTCTAGCGACCGACTGATATAGCTCCGTCCTTATTGGTGGAAGGCTCGAGACAGAGCTTGAAGTTCCCCTTCCCCTCGACGTCCCAATCACCGCGCTTCTTGCCTCTCTTTCCGATCCGGGCTCCATTCAGTTACTCGGTCCTCGTCCGTCGCACGGAACGCGTAGTACGAGTAGGATTACGGAGGCGTGGTTGAATCGTAAGGGGCGTCAGGGGCGGGGCACCCTCGATTTAGTGGCGTTCAGGGGGAGATTTTCGGGACAAACGGACACGCGGGCTTCCACGATACCACTTTGTGTCGCAACGCTGAACTAATCACTCTCTGTCGTCGGGGGCGAGGAGTTTCTCTTTTCAATTCTTTCTAGCGCCGCGCTCCTTCTTTCTCGCTACCATCATCGCAGAATCTGTGCATAAGTTCGACCTTAAGTTTTTACTCCGCGTATTTCGGAAAACTCGCGTGTTTCGATGCGGGTCTTTCGGGTAAAATTGCAAAGTGGAAGGATCGTGTCGCTCTTTGCGCGGATGTCGATTGCGTAGATCTGACGGGAAATTCCGAATCGCGAAAGAACGATGATCGTTAAAGTAACGCGCGCCCTTATCGACAGCTGATAAGGTAATTTAATAACGATACCAAAAGTGCCGGAGAACCAGTTCGGAAGATCGGGATATCCTTACACGTGAGGATCAGTGAAATTTTCAAATACCTATAACAGTGACCTTTTCAACGTTTCGCGGACAAACCCATGCAGGGATAATGTGCGAGTAGTTACATCTGTTTTTATACCGCTCTAGAGACGCGATGGCTGCACCTGCCAGTGCTATACACTACAACTCTCGGATAGCCTCCGACGAATTGCACCAGCACTCCAGGCAGTTGTACAGCATCCAGCAGAGACTACAAAATTCTGGTGCCTCACCGCGTTTGGAAGAGGCGAGATCACCTCGCGACGTCATGATTCGATCGCCCGAAGAACATTTCTCTGCGATGAAATCTTCGGATTCCGAGGACAGAAACCAATCTTTGCTTCGTTGCTCGAATGAGGTACTCTCAGCCGTGGGATTCGTGGAAGACGGCACGCAGGGCCGAAAGGTATTTTACGACGACGTCTCTCAGCGAAAGTGTCCAATAGACGATAGCGTATTGGCGGCTGCAGCCTGTTATAGGGAATCCGAATCGCCTCAAAGGAGAATAGAGACGGAATCCCCGCAAAGTATCAATTATACGCTCAGCTCGCCCAGCCAACACAACGCCATCAGGAAGACGTCATTCTGCATCGATGCGTTGCTAGGAAAAGCAACCGAGAAGCGCCTGACCACCACCACTGATCAGCCGATGGATCAATCGAGGTCCTACAGAAACCACTCGATCCAAGAGACGTTGAATCTAAGCAATCCCAACGCCATGCACATCCCGCAGTGCGAGTCTCCCGGGCGATTGGAAATCACCGAAGAAAAAACGCTGTCTTTGGAGAACCGTCTGCATTCCTTCGTACAACATCGCATCAGGAGGCCCGACTCGCCCGCTTCCGGTCTCAGGAACAACTCCAATTCGACCGCTTCGTCGACGGTGCTTCAGGTCGAAGCGGGGACGCTACAGCGAGATCAATTTAGATCCGACACTAATGGCATGCCTGTATCGCATTACCAGAACGACCGGTTAGACAATCTTGAGGACGAGACCTCCGCGGACATGGCTCCCAATAGAGCCGGAAGCGCCAGTCCCGGAAGTAATGCCAGTAGAAGCCCCGCGTCGAGTCCGCCCATATCGCCGGGATCGGAGGACCTTGCGGGAAGCGGGATCTTGGCCCAACACAGCCTTCCGACGAATCCTTACGGGGTGACTCCGGGAGTGGCGAGACAAAATCAAGGACTGTTGCTTCATCCTGGCGGACCACTTCTCCATCCCGGCGGCTTGTACTATCATTCCGCGGGTGGAAGCGCCTTCCACTCGATTCACAAAGAGGGGCAGCCCATGGGACACCATCAGTCCGGCGGTCCTCATCCTCAGCAGCATCACATTCACCCTCTCCAGTTGGAGTGGTTAGCTAGAACCGGGATGCTGTATCCAAGACTACCCGCTGATTTAGCAGGTGAGTTGATTTCCGATGAACTTTTTTAATCCAACCCTAGAGGGCATTTTTGTCTGCTAAATCTCTACCAAAACTGTGTGAAAAACTCTGCCAAAAATCTATCATTTCTCTGCGAATGTTACAATTTTAAAAGCTAACAGAAAAATAGCAGAGCTGGCAGATAATTCAACAGAGTTGGCAAAAATTTCATCAAAGTCCGCAAAGTCGGCAGAGATTTTTTCAAAATCTCTGGCAACTGTGTAAACTCTGACGAAATTCTTGCGAACTCTACCAAAACATCTACCTACCGACTTTGCTATTTCTGCCGAAATCTCTGCCAGATCTGCCAAATAAATCTCTACCAGCTATTAAAATTGAAACATTTTCGCAGAGAAACAGCAGACTTTCAGCAAAGATTTTCACAGAGATTTGGCAGAGATTTCACAGAGATTTGGCACAGAAATATTTCTGTTAGGGCGGTTCGTGTATTTAACACTTCCGCAGTATTTTATTGCATAAGTTACTTATTGCATAAATTACGTAGATAGGTATAAGTACGTGGAAACGTTGATAAAGCTAGGAATCCACTACACTCGACTCGACTAGACTCGACACGACACGACTCGACACGACACGGTGACAAAAATTTGCGTGGTGTGTCCACTGGAATCGACGCGACACGACTCGACGCTACTCGACACGATGGTAGTGCTTCGTCCTTTTAAATTTTAACGTACAAGGATGCATCGTGTATGGCTCTATAATTTTTCCAATTATTGCTTCTCTGTAACATCTATACAGATAGAAATTTACTATATACCTATTTATGTTTACTTGGTCTATTCAAGGCTTTTGAGATTTCTTCTCAAGCTTCGTTGCGTATATTTTGGTCTCTATATTTCAAACTATGTATATTTTACAGCATCTCATATGCTCTAACTTTATTAATGAGATCCTCCTCCATTCCTCTGCGAAATTAATGTAAAATCTTCGAACTGTTCTTCTCAACTCTTTCCAAGCAAGACTGCCGCAATTCAACTGTTCGCTCATCGGTCCATATCTCGATGTGCACGCAAACCGTGTCCACTAGGCTCGAGTCGAGTCGAGTCGTGTCGAGCCTAGTGGATTTCTACGCCATTTAAATACATGGAAAATCATGCGATCAGAAACGCGTCGTGTCGAGTCGCGTCGAGTCGTGTCGTGTCGAGTCGAGTCGAGTCGAGTGTAGTGGATTCCTAGCTTAAAGCCTCGCTCTTTCGCGATATTTATAGAACGTGCCAGTGTACGTAGAAGAGAGCAGGGTTAAGAGTGTAATACTATAATGTTTTTCACGTTATTACCTGTATCTTAAGACTTATGAAAGAAAAGGGAAATATATTATCATGGGTGTTTAGTTCATTTATCTATTTAGCTAGTATACCGAATCAATAAATTAGAAGTATATGCAATTGTAGTGAACAAAGTCGCCTGTTACTTCTTGTCCTGTCATTACGACTAAGAGTAACAGACACGGGACAAATAATATAATACAAGGACAAGTTTATATGATGATTGAAGATAAGTATAATAATGTCTTTTGAGCAACTGAACATTTATCACAGGCATCGGCATTTATTGCTCTATTTACCTTCTTAATTAAACTTTAGAGTCTTTCTTAATTAAATAGGTATATATTAAGTATTAAAAAAAGTCTATAAATCCTACGAGTTTTATCCTATTGAACCTAATAATAATATATTTAGTTTTCTAGCCATATTAAAATCCGGAAGTTTCTTCTTCAACATATTTTAACATGTTACTGCCCCAAGAAACTGTTATGTCATGCCCAAAGCGTTTATTTTTACTATGAATTGAAATAAAATGGACAGGGTTCACATATAGGTATTATTAATAACACATCCTTATTATTATGAAAGACTAACGTACCTAGCACTATGTAGTCGTATATTGCATAAGGCACGAACCTCTCGCAGAACCCTCTTCGACGGAGGCGCGCGGGTTGTTGGCCGATTACAACGATTACCAAAGATACCTAACATGTCCAGGGCGTGATTCCATGCATCCTGGAAAATTGCATCATCCCACAAAAAATGCCTGTTACTTTTGGTCCGCTCTCCTCTATCAATACTACCGCAAAAATATTCTTCAACTGAAAATACTCGTAAAAGCATTCTAAAATGGAACGGTATCCCGAAAATTAAAACATCTACCTATACTTGTCGAAATTCCGGTACTTGCTCCTTTCTTTTCGAATGCGACCTTTAGAAATTTCCAATAAATTCTTAAAACGTAGCAAAATATATGGATTTAATAATCGAATAGTAATCATTAGTAGAAATTATTCAACACAATATTATCGGAACCATCACCTACTTACTATTCTGACGTAATAATTATTACTGTTCAATTTTCTCTATATAATAAGGTTTTCACGCCGAATTTCTAATGTATTCCACCCAAGCCAACAGATTCAATTACCATTATGTACCATTTCAAATCACCACTTATATAAGAGACACACACATGTACAAATTATAGCTACTATCGTTTCATAACTTCAGTACCTAACTCCTTTTATATAATGTGTTAATATATGAGGCGGTAAAAGGCAAAGTGGTTTAAGTCACTTTTTTGCCATTTTAAGATAATGGCGAAAAACGTTATCTACATAATCGAATGTGTTAGCTAAAATAGTGGTGTAAGTTCTAACTTCGTTCAAAGGTCCATAGGATGGCAGCACAAATACGAACGGCAAACTACAAACGGCTACAAACAGCAACATTTCTATTAAATTCTTCTGTTTCTTGAAATGACTCACACCACTTTGCCTTTTACGGCCTCATATATATAAAGAGTATACAATGTTTTCATAATGAAAATGAAGAATTTCAACGTTGGAACTATGTTACACTGCGATTTCATAGAATGTGCTATAATTTAAAGATTCTGCCATAACGTTGTAGTTACAAACCGTTGTAATATTACATGCATATTTATAACTACTGTATCTTTGCAAATATGCTGCTGCTACCTATATCGTATTTATAAAATTCTTATTAGAACACAATATTTTTATGCAACACCAATGTATTAGGTGTGCAAATAAGTTTTAGGACACTTGTGCATTCCATGTCATAAAAGTAATTCAAAGTTACCGCTCACATATGATGTGGTGATACTTGTTATGTAGTATCGAAACATAAAAGTATCATAGATATAAGCTTTAAATTCTGTGAATAAAATATGAAGACCGATAAGCGCTTTATTAGACACTACATTCGCTACGAATTCCATCAAGGAAACAGTGTTAGAAAAGCATGTGAATAGATCTGCAGTTCTGTTCTTGGGGACGACATTGTATCTAAAAGTACACGTGAGTATATTGGTATAAGAGATTTAAAGATGGTGATTTTTTGATATTAGTGACCATGAACGTATCGGGGCCCCTGTAAAGGTGGATGACCAGGAACTGCAAGCGTTGCTGGATTCTTGCCAGATGGAAAAACAACTTTCAGAATAGCTAGGAGCAACTCAACAAACTATTTCTTATCACCATGAAACAATGGGAAAGATTCCAAAAGGAACAAAGTGGATGCCATACCCTTTGATTCAAGCAAATAAAAATAGCCGTCTTGACATATATTTGAATCTTTACAACAAGCAACAAAGAACGTCTTTCTGTGGAAAATTGTGACCGGCGATGAAAAGTGGACTTATTTTGTTAATCCGAAATGCTGATATCATTTGGGTTCACCCCGTCGAGCCGACGATATCGACGCCAAAGCGTAATATTCACTGTAACAAAGTCATGCTGTATATACCTATGGTGGGATATGAAAGGCGTACTCCATTATGAATTTCTTAAACCTGGCAACACAGTTACAGCCGATCGCTATCGTCAACAATTAATACGATTGAACCAAAAAATTGACCAAAGCGTCCATTTACTGGCAAAGGAAAACGTTCAGCAAAACTGCTCCATGACAACGCCAGGCCTCATGTGGGTTGACCGGTCAAGGATACGTTAATACTCTTGGATGGGAAGTTGTACCACACCCGGCGTATTTACGAAACTTAGCTCCAACTGATTTTCACTTGTTTCGGAAAATACATAACAAAGTATCTGATGTGCGATTCAAAACATTTGAAGAAGTCCAAAAATGGGTCGATAACTTCCTCATCTCGCAAGATGAAACTTTCTTAGCGAAAGTCATCCGTAAATTGCCTAAAAGATAGCTGAAGGTCATCGAAAGAAAGGGGCATTATTTTGATGAATAAATGTATTTTACTTTTTTCAAAAGTAAATTTTGAATGTTTGCAAAAGTGTCCTCAAACTTATTTCTACACCTAATAGAACCGATAAAACTCTGCACCGTCATTTATTCGCTCAATTTGTGAAGCGCTGTTTCACAACACTCGTTTTCTTTCTCGCCTCTGCCAATTAGTGGTCATCCGAGATATAAATTCGCGTGATTTTTGAAAAGAGAAGCACTATAATATAAAATAAACAGTAGAACGCCCTTTGATTATTTCCCCGCCCACGAGAGGACTGGCGGAATAATAAGATTTGCGTCCAGAAGTATGGCTGGTAAGTAGTAGAGGTATAAATATGTACACTCTCTCTCTCTCTCTCTCTCTTCATGTATCAATACGTTGGCATAAAAGACGGGAATGCATAGAAATATGCATGTGCAAGGCACCGTACCAACTTCGGTTCCTCTTACTTTAAGAAATCGAAGTGGCGGCAAGAAAGTAGAGGATAGCGAAATAATCAAATGACGAAATAATAAGCGTTCTACTGTAGATATTAATTGGAAAACTTGTGTTGTGTAATGAGAGCAGTATTCAAGATCAGAACGAAAATAGGACGTATAAAGCAAAACACCGTTGTGAACTCTTGACTGTGTATTCATCAATCGCGATATGTACACAATCTAAAGTAAATAATATTGTTAGTCTACAGCTGATGAATAGCTTATAAAATAAAATCTAATTGAGCAGATTAATAGGTACCTACCTTATTCTCATTGTAGTTCGGCATATTTATACAGACAGTCGATTTGGATTAAAGTGATATTAAATTTCAAATGTGTGTAGCCGCGTCTGAGATAGTAGAGGCTTTGGTTCTTATCTTAGGACAGCCGGTGAATCCTAAGCGTTGCTGGTTTAAATCCTCCGATAGAGGAAAATTGTTTTTCGTTTTTTCAAGGTATATCTGTGATATTCAATTAATAATTATTGTCTTATCCTGAAACACAAAACCTTCGTTGTTATTTTTCAATAGCATGTGTCGAGTGTATAACGCATTGTTTCGATGTGACATAATTCATAACATTAGGTAGTAGGTGTATAAAAATATGCAATTTTTTATATAAATACAATTGGAAAATGGCGAATTGTAATAAGTAGGTATAAATATAAACTACCATATAATGTAAATATTATATGTATTTAACTCCCTGAGATTTTAACTCTTTAGATTTATAGATATTTTAATAATAGTAACTGTCTGTTATTATATGTATAACATGACTGTTTGGATTGGAATACACTGGATATAGCTATTTTATAAATAACTGGAATAGCAATAATTGAGCGTGAAAATCTTACTATTTTAAAGAATATTTAAGCCACTTCTTTACTAAACCACTGCTTATTCACCCGTGTGGAAATCTGCCCAGATTAGCCTAATTAATAATTGAGCGCCAATTAGGGCCCAATAGGGCGCCTCATTTTAAATAAAATATAATAAATCGAATAGATACAATTGTTTGTTTTATTTCTGTACCGGAAGTAAAAATAAATCTGGAAATTTAGAACTTATTCCGAACTTTTAGTGACTGGAATTTGGGTCAGGTGATACGATGTAGTATTAGCGTTTAGTTGGGGCTACATTGGGTACCCCAATCTGGCCACAACTGAGGTAGGTACCTACCTAATCACTACCCTAGTAAGAAATATTGTATGATTTTTATATTTTAATGTTGATAGCATCGCCTCAGAAACTTTACTAACTTTATTATGATGACATTGGTAATAAATGTATTGGTAGGGGAGATCGGGGGGTTATGAGACGGATTTTGTTTTTGTAAAAAAAGTATACCTAATGAAAAAACTTTTTTCTGCGAATAAATTTTGTCAAATCGTGAGTAAGCATAATAACACCTAAAAAAAAGATGGGTTTGCTGAAATTTCAAAAAATCCTATAAGTTTGGCCTGTTAGCTCGAAAGTTGGTTTTTCTGGATTTTTACAATGTTCGTGGGGTTGTGAGACACGCCTTCAAATCATAGAAAGTGGCATACGTTTATCAAAATTGTTTATTCAAATTAAAAAAAGAAAGCAAATGTTGCGGCTTACAATGTATTGAAGTTTAGAAAAAGGTTAGATTTTTACATATCCCGGGTCGAGTTTTTAGTCCTGGGAAGTCCTAGAAAATCCTGCCCAGGTCGAGTATCTGACCTGGGAAGTCCTGGGAAGGTCTGGTACACCCGGGCTCACGGAATCTGTCGCTGGTGACTTTTTTTAAATGTTATTTTTAAACGTACTAACCAATGATTAATCAATCCTCGTGCTTTCATTAACGAGAGTAGACGTCACCGTAGCTAATGAGGGCATGAGAATTAATTGTTCACTGGTTAGTACGTTTAAAAATAAGGTTTAAAAAAAGTCACCAGCGACAGATTTCGTGAGCACGGGTGTACGGCCTGGCAAAACCTAAGGTAGCCTAGTAAGACCTAAGTTGACCTAAATTGTCCTGCATCTATAAATACGTCCTGAAGTGGCCTTCCAAAGTCTGATGTGTTCTGCTTTATTCGCTCATGTTCTTATTTATTCTTATTTGTCTTGAATGAAGTTAAATTAACTATTCGTATGTTCCGCTTCTTCCACCATTTCCGTTTGATTTACATATTTATCCACATAACGGTTTAGTAGATTAACAGTGAATAAAAAACATTTGGAATAAATTTTTTTATTATATTTAGAAGTTTAGTCTTGTGATAATATGATATAATTAAAAAGGCGGAAAATAACGTCCGTACTGAAACTTGTATTGTCTTCCAAGTTACATTGATCAAAAAGATTTTAATTTTATTACTGTTGTTTTAATTAATTTATTAGTTTTGAGCGAACATCTAGTACTCAAGAGAAAATTGTACGTGACAGATAGAGAATCAATGTACTTGATAACAATAATATTTTATTTATATTATAAAATAGAAAGAATTATCCAATTATGGATACATTCGGCATCCATATGATGTGTACACAAGTACCATCTGTAGTCAGTAATAAATTATTCGTTATCGACAAAATATTTTTTGTTAATTTTATTCACATAATAGATTAAACGTTTAATCGTAAAGTCTTATAAATATGTAAATATCTAAAAATATGTTAACTGTAATTGGTCTAGTGTTTTTAGAATAACTAATATAGTTTTGTATAAGGTTTTTCATATTAAAAATGTGAGCTATATGTGTCATATTAGAGCAATGATTGTTTGAAGCACAGTTGACATTTAAGACTCTGAAAACGTATATATAAAAACCACGCGCACTGTGCACATTTCTGGCATGTGCTTCCGTTCAGTGATGGCACTTCGGCGGACTGGACTGCCGAAGCGAAAGGGTTAAAACTGAGTAGACCTGGTGAAGTGTAAGAAGACCTGTAAAGTCCTAACACGCGTGCTATGTCTCCTCGCTCATCTATAGGTTTGTTCCTGCAATAGCCAGAGACTGTCTAAAACGGTCAGGAGCATGCGCATTACGATTCTATACGTTCGTAGAATCGTAATGCGCATGCTCCTGACCGTTTTAGACAGTCTCTGGCTATTGCAGGAACAAACCTAAAAGCTCTGTAGCGACCCGTCACGCTGTGGCGGCCTGACGCCAGATGGCGCCGACCCTCTCGGCTCTCGGTAGTAAAACAGCGGTAGAATACTATAATACCTAAGAGAGGACCACAGAGCTTCTAAGGCAGGAATCAGCCTAGTTTTACTGATGAGTCCACAGGCCGACTCCGGGTCGAAATGACGAACTCACTCACTCAGACCATTTTTGAAAAAGATCTTGTTCTATATCTATATATATAAAAATGAATGTTTGTCTGTCTGTCTGTCTGTCTGTCTGTGTCTGTCTGTATGTCTCTTATGCCTTCCTAAACCGTTCATCCGATTGCGATGAAATTTTGGGAAATGGTTGGACGCATGCCCGCGATGGTTTCTGAGTTAGTAAATCTTATACAGGGTGTTCAAAAAGTCCCGGTACGGCCAATTATCTCAACGGGAAAACATTTTAGAGAAAAATGTTTAATACAAAACTTTACGGATTTTCCCTTGGCTACCCAGTGGTCGTATTGGATGTGACCTTGACCGTGACCTTTAAGGTAATATCAAATGCCTTCCTAAACCGTTCATCCGATTGCGATGAAACTTTGGGGAATGGTTGGACGCATGCCTGCGAAGGTTTCTGAGTTAGTAAATCTTATACAGGGTGTTCAAAAAGTACCGGTACTGATGATTATTATGCCTTCCTAAACCGTTCATCCGATTGCGATGAAAAGTTGGGGAATGGTTGGACGCATGCCCGCGGAGGTTTCTGAGTTAGTAAATCTTATACAGGGTGTTCAAAAAGTACCGGTACGGATGATTATTATGCCTTCCTAAACCGTTCATCCGATTGCGATGAAAATTTGGGGAACAGTTGGACGCATATCCGCGAAGGTTTGAGTTAGTAAATCTTATACAGAGTGTTCAAAAAGTACCGGTACTGATGGTTATTATGCCTTCCTAAACCGTTCATCCGATTGCGATGAAAAGTTGGGAAATGGTTGGACGCATGCCCGCGAAGGTTTCTGAGTTAGTAAATCTTATACAGCGTGTTCAAAAAGTCGAACTATACTTGACCTAAATTTGACCTCCGCTGACAATGAAGGTAATATGAAAAAAATGGTCAAGGACACATTTGAACGTGAAAAAAAAATTAATTTGACCTTGATATAACCTTGAAGGTCATGGTCAAGGTCAAATCCAATATGACCATTGCGTAGCCCGGGAAAAATACTAAAAGTTTTGTATTAAAAATGTATTTAAACAACGGTGGACGGACAAAATCAATCCACAATCTTCCCGTGCGAAGCCGGGACGGGCTGCTAGTATGATATAAAAATCAACAATTATCGCACGGAAAATTTAGAGTAGGGGTTATATATACCCGGGTCGAGTTTTTCGACCTGGGAAGTCCTAGGAAGTCCTTGTACTAGGACTTCCCAGGACTTCCCAGGCCGAAAAAGTCGACCTGCGCAGGTCAAACTAGGCCTTCCTAGGTCTTACATTAGTCCTTTTTAAACCTGGGAAGCTCTGCTTAGGACCATAACTAGGACTTTAGAGGACAACTCAGGCCTTCAATATGAATAGGAGTTACAAGGACTTCTCAGAACTTCCCAGGACTAAAAACTCGACCCGGGATTAAACAAGTTTTAGGTGCGACTCGCTACAAAATAAAGAAAAAATCATTTAAAGAAGGCTAAATTAATTAAAAACAACTAAAATTGCACAAAACGTGCAGTGTTCACAAAAAAATCAAAATACGCCCATAAAATACGATTTTTAGTAAATCGCTTTTAGAAATAGCGTGTCTCACAACACCCCGAAAATGTTGTCTCACGACCCCCCCAAATTCAATATTTTTAAAATAGCCACCGCTTCATGGATACATAAAATTTTTATCCAAAATTCTTTTTGTGGGACAAAAGGCTACTCACGAAGGAATGATTTATATCTATACACTTTTGTGAACAGCTTGAAAACATGAGTGAAAATACGGCAAACACAAATGGTCGAAAAAACTTTAAAACACAAAATTGAAGTTGCAATCTGAAGAGATACTAAGAATCTGCGTCAACGCGACGAGTGTCAAATGAAAATGGAGATACAGGACGAAAATGAAGTTTGACAGTCATTGGTACATGTCGCACTTTTCAATTCATCATTTTAAATAAGCCATACTCTAGCTATCCTGCTGCTGTGCTCTTACATTCTTTTTCACATACGTGGTGAATCATACTTAATGTTGAAGAAAACTTTTTTTAAGCGAAAACCGTAATTCTTTAGTATAATTATTATCAAATTCTATCGTAAATACCTACATGCATTTTTTGTATCGAGGGCAGAGTAAATGACAAGATCTGTTATTTTTTTTATTATAAAACGCATTTTTTAATTTTTCACTTCGTATATAAAAAAAGAAAAAACAAAATTATGGACCGAGTACTAGGCTAACTGACAGCGGAACCCTACTTACTTCAAGGTCCTTCCTTTGGAGAGGGGACGAAGGGGAAGGGCGAAATATGGCGTGCAGTTTTTGTTGGGACCTCTGCTGACACAATTTTTAGTGGGTAAATTTTGTAAGGTGTAGCAATGTAGCAGACACCTGATAACGTCATGTCTTTTTAATCATAACCGAATTTTATGCTGTATAAAAGTCATTGAAAACTCCTTTTCAAAGCACTACATAATGTTTGATCTTGATGTATTGCTGTAGTAGGTATAAAAAAAATTATCTGCAACTGGACATCAACCCATGACTCGTTTGGTTCAGAAACTAAGCGTTTCCTATTGAGCTATCGGCGCATTCTTATAATTTATATTTATTTTGCTCCACAAGAACCGTTCTTATTATTTAAAAAATTTTAAGTAGAGCTTAACTCTATAGATATACCGATTGTGAGTTATAAAATTATTGCTCGTCGAATAAATTTGAAGTGTGACGTGCAAAGATACTTCTCATGAAAAACCGTTATGTATGACTACGTTTTATAAACGTCACAAATGTAACATTTATGGAAGCATTTCTGGCACGTGTCAGTTACATGTTATTGAAATGTGTGAGCTCGTCATATATACGTAAAACTTTTCTGAGAGGTATTATGCTGTGAGGGCTACAAACGAGAAAATTGTTGCTTCACTAGGCTGGTTCTTTCTCATACTTATAAATTGTATTTTCGTCGAACACATCGGTATACAGCTATTACATAATGATGAGAAAGCATACCAAGAAAACGGTGGAATATTACACTCTATTAAATATGTATATGATACATAATATTTACACCAGTACCATATGTTAAATCAAAATCCGACTTAGAAAGACAACAAACACTAAAAAGGCAAAAATAATTATATTTCTTTCATATGTACCTACTTGAATAAGTGTTTGGCACCTATTAAATTAAATTAAATCAGATGTTCTTTATATTCGAGGTATGTACGAGGGTAGTTCCAGAAGTACCCGACCTGACGTATAGATGGCGGTAATTGTTT
The DNA here is from genome assembly GCA_963678675.1 of Xiphydria camelus. Classification (NCBI taxonomy): domain Eukaryota; kingdom Metazoa; phylum Arthropoda; class Insecta; order Hymenoptera; family Xiphydriidae; genus Xiphydria; species Xiphydria camelus. Next base: position 12,292,643 of record OY783197.1, read on the forward strand.
GAAAAAAATTACTATGTTAGAAAGTATCCACCTTATAAAGCTTATGTTTCAAGTTTGAAGACACTACGTTGTTTAGTACCTACTTGTTTTGCAACCATCAATAGTGAACGTTCTCAGTGAATTTGTAAACATGGAAAAAATTTGTCATCGTTATGTGATACAGTAGTTTTACTTGAAAGGTCTCAGTCCAACTAATATCAAAGCCGAGCTAGATTCTACTCTGGGGGAGTTTACTCATTCATTTACAACAATAAAATATTGGGTGGGAGAGTTTAAACGAGGCCGTATAAGCTGCCAAAACGAACATCGCAGATGTCGATTAAATGAGGTGACCACGCCAGAAATGGTGAAGAAAATCCACAAAATGGTACTGGGTGACCGTCGACTCAAAGTGCACGAGCTAGCAGACATGGTACGCGTCACAAAAAGTGCTGTACATCGTATATTGACTGGAAATTTGGACATGTGAGAAAGCTGTGCGCAAGGTGGGTGCAGCATTTGCTCACAATGGAATAAAAACAGCATCGTGAAGATATTTCAATCGAATATGTGTTTGGCGATGTTTCACAACAATAAAGCCAAGTTTTTGCGTCGATTCATAACCATAGGTCCATCACTTCACACCTGGGACAAAGGAGCAGTCAAAACAATCTGCTGAAAAGGAGAATCAGCTCCAAAGAAGGCCAAGACAGTTCCATCTGCAGGCAAGGTCATGGCGTCAGTTTTTTTGGGATGAGCGTGGAATAATTTTCATTGATTATCTTCAAAGAGGAAAAACAATCAACGGCGAGTATTATGCGAACTTATTGCAATGTTTGAGTAATGAAATCAAGAAAAAACGGCCGCATTTGGCTAAAAAGAAAGTGTTGTTTCATTAAGACAATGCACCAGTTCACACATGCACCTTATTCGCCAGATTTAGCCCCTTCGGATTATTTTCTGTTTCCGAACTTGAAAAAATGTCTCGGTGGTAAAAGATTTTCCAACAATGAAGAGGTGAAGGCAGCAGTTGATGGCTATTTTGAGGAGTTCGACGATTCTCACTATAAATAGGATGTCGAAGTTATTGAACATCGCTGGGAAAAATGTATCGAGCTGAAAGGAGACTATGTTGAGAAATAAAGATATTTTTTTCCAAATATTTTGTGTTTTCTTTGTTAGGTCAGATACTTCTGGGACTATCTCGTAAGTACTATAATAGTATTTTTATGGAATCGATGCCAAGGCGCACGTCATATGTAGGTAGACTACACAAAATAGGCTTAGTCTTTTTTATAGACTTGACGTGCGGGTTAGTACCGACTTCAAAAAATACTATTATAGTACAATACTTTCACACCTCGAATATAAAGGTACATATGTAAAACATTACGTTATTTTTACCTTTTTAGTGTTTGTTGTTTTTTAAAGTCGGTTTTTATTTTTTCTTAAAATTGTCTTATTTCGCAATATTTAATGGACGGATAAGAAGGGTATATTGTTGTAAAAAGAGAATCATCTAAATCGGTCCAGATATAACGGAAATATGAAGCATCATAACGTAGGTATATCATTCGATTCGATAGCTGTGACGACGTGCAAGCAAGGTCCACCAATCGTTCCGGAATACAATTCCTAATATCTAATCGCCTGAATCAGACACTAGAGATCTTTTTCCGAAGGGTTTGCCAGGCACTGCACGCCATCGCAGCCAGTTATACAACGTCCCCAGACTAATAGCGTATAATCTATAGCCTACAAAACGCTATATAACCTACCGTCCTATGACCTCCATCTTAAGAATCACTCTGTATGTACACCGTGTTCGTTAGAATACGTAACAAATGCACGAGCTACCTTCTATTAAGTATGGTTGCACATCAACCCCGCCGGTTGAGAGAAGGAGCAATGAGCTCCAGGACTCCCACACAAGATTTGGTCGACAACTGCACCTCACGAACGGGTATCTCGTATATTCGTTATGTATTGTGGTGGAGACGCTGTATATGGTGGTTATCTGTAACCTACTAGAATCCATTTGAATAAGGGCTAGTTTAGGGTTTGAGATATCTCAGGGCTAATTGTAGGTATACATTTCGCGGATTCAACTCGAAACTCTTATTAGTTGCGATGGTGTCCGTTTTGCTATTGGCTTCTCCGTAGCAACTATTCAAAGTTTATATGTATTATATACCAAGATAATCTTAGATTGAAGTATTGCTTTGAACAATATATAATATTTATTTTATATGTTAGATACCCAACCAAATATGTTAAGTATACCACTGTTAGGTATTATTATATTCAATTGACGCTTGTGGGCGATGCAAAAGGAAAAAAAGAACCGAGATCGACGGGGGGCTAAGAGCTTAGGTACTTTGAAACCGAGGAGCACAAAGAAGGAGGTGGGGGGGGGGGGGGGGGGAGATATGTGGAATTGTATATTCTTCAACTCGAGGGTCGATATAATAAAACTCAAAATGTATACAAACTAGTAGACAAACTTTATAATAACGAAATAAAACTATAAGAGAATCCGGAAAAGAAGTGAGTAACATAACTGCACGATCCGCGCCAAGCGCGGAACCAGTAAAGGGGTCTGGTCAACAAAATAGACAGACTCTCGGTGGCATGGGACTGGTTCTCGTCTGTCGAATTCTGCAAGCCATTTCTTTTAGCTGTATGAGATTTATGAAAGAGGCTCTACATCCAACGGACATAATATCTCCCCCGTATGAAAAAGATCAACGCTCTCGGTGTCGATAGCTGCTTTCCATACTTGAATGATGTCGTTTGTATGACCACGAGGCGGGGTGAGAGCTTTGCTAGTTATCGTTACATGGTGATAGTTATCAGTGTTGAATTTAGGCCTCGTGTCTGAACTTCGATTTTGATGTCGTCATACAGTTTACAGGTAATGTGATGTCGTTTTAATTCTGGCCATCTCAATTGTAGTTCTTCTTTTTAAAATTTATAAAGTTTGGATAGTATACTGGAACAAGAAAACAGCCCGCTCCTAATTGGATGCAATGGTTATGCTACAGTGAGTATTAGAGGTGGCTATAATACTCGACAGGTTTTCTCATGATTGGTGCCTGTAGTGCGCTACTGGTGGTGTTCGGTACTCCTGTACTGCTATCGACTGGGGTTCCGGTGGCCTAATATCGATTTTGATAATTTCTAGGCGTCTCTGAATCTTGGATTGTGAACTCCTTCTACAAAATATTTGTAGTGTGCTAAAAATGGATAGCTTATATGTTACTCTTGCCGTGAGGAGTAGTGTTCCCAATGTAATTTCCGAAAATATTGTTGTCTTCTCAATTCTATGTAATCTCCCGTTAACGCTGCGGTTCTCTCAGATCTCTTTCGCTTTATTTAATGATTTCTTGCAGAGTCGCTCCTTCTTTAACCCTTCGTCACTCGCTAGAAACCTACGACCTTAGGTGGTCGCGTGGCGAGCGCTGAGTCGCCGTGCTAAACGGAGCACGCTGTTGCCACATTACCGGCTACTTTGCACTGAACGGGAGATGAATGTAAGTGCGTCGTGGCAACACTCGAGCGTGTATCTCGAGCGTTTGTCGGAGAGCTACTCGCACTGGGCGGCTCGGCGCCGCTTTTCCGTTCGCTCGGACAATTATCATTTTTTTTTAGTTGTGCAAGTGTATTTTTTTGAAAAATTATAGCCGCGGGCCGTTTCAGAAATGTTTAAAGGAAGCATTTATATTTTTTTCGAATTTTTCTAATAGTACCTAAAAAATATACAAAATCACTTAAAATCTAAAAACGGCGGCGCCACGCTCATATAGCGAGTGACGAAGGGTTAATCAGGTCGATATTGTCTTAATGCAGTCCAGGATCTAGACCCGCCTGAAAGTCATGTATAGGAAGAAGTGTCATGAGGTTTAAAATATTTGTGTCGGTTGCTTCTACGTATATTTCCGTTCTGTTTAGCGATAGTTTACGAGTGAAGTTGTACATTTTCATTGTCTTGATTTTCCACAGCGGAATGAGAATTATACGCTACGTATTCTACCCTCGCATCTTAGGAGTAGGTAATTGTATTATACTGGTTTCGACTAACGATGACATGACGGAGTCTTTGCCCGTGCAAGTTATAGGTATGCAAAACGTCTCCATTTCTAGAGCGGAATACAACTATGTGCTAGCATCTCTAATTTTCGACTAATATGTTTGGGTTATTGCTCGGAGCCTAATGTCGCAAGTGGCGAGGGACGAGGAATTAGGGCTAGTGAGGAGTTTAATTTCACAATTGCTATTATCATCTACGCGGTATATATTATAGGGTCCGTTTTCCTATAAATATATCGAGATTGAGATATTTTACATTCATCTACGTCTCTTGTTTCCATTCTAAAATAAGTATCTAGGATTTTTGAAAGGGCAGTGTATATGGTGCGCTAGGCTTAATGAAAGCAAATTAAGAGTTTGATTGATCTATCCTTTGTTTTACTGGTACTGGCATTTGCCTGTAGAGTTTGAAATGTTCTAATTCCAAAAGGAGGACTGATAGCGCATGGACTAATTTGTTTTTTGAAAAGTAGATTCCTACTCTTAATATTTTTGTTAATTTAATCAGGTTTCTACTGTGTCACTTTGAGCTTTATCGAAGCTATATATTTAGAAACTTTCTAAAATGAAACATTGAAATACACAGTTACATTCGCGGCCATAGAGACGGTTCTGGAGCATATCTGTGTGAAGGATTAATCGAAGTTCCCACTCGCATTTAGGCACTCTCTTGTGTCGCCCACCCTGAAAAATATACTTGGTGTAGGTATCGGATATCAATACTTTTTTAATTGAATTTGTTTGGTTTGGGGGGCGAGGGCGAAACATGGGGTGGAATTGTTGCTGAGCTGTTTGTCGATACGATTATTAGTGAGTTATTTTTTTAAGTGGCAGCGCATAGTCTTTGGCGTATTTTTTACATTATTGATGTATTTTTGGGGTCATCACTATTTTTTTTTAATCGTTTATAAATTATGGATCGACTTTTCCATTTCCATATCTTTTGACAATTCAGTATACTTTTGCATATTGTCATAATTTCATATATTTTGTCCCATTTAACATAATTTCCTAGAAGATTGCATCAACACTCATTGCTTAAATAAATTATTAACTCGCGTTCTCCAATAATCCCGTTACGGTTGAACATTTGACCCTTTAAGTCTACGCATAGTCTTTAAATTTTCACCATTTCGTTGTATTTTCCACAATTTCCTAAATACTCTTCATTTCGTCGTATTTTCCACTATTTTCGAGGCATTTGCGAAATTTTATTGTTTAAATAATTATCGGTTCGCTCTGTTCAGTGATTCTATCGCGATTGAATGTTCGACCCCCTTCGAAGCCCAAATATTTTCTGTGTTTCGTCGTATCTCTTACCGTTTCGAGATATTTGCATAAGTTTTTTATTTCAACGAATTATTGTTTAGTTGTCTTTGGTAATATGATCGCTACGAAAAGTTAGACCTCCCCTCGACGACCGAAAATCTTCTCCGCTTCGTCGTATCTCCTACCGTTTTCGAGATATTTGTAAAAGTTTATTGTCTAAACAAATTGTTAAACAATTTATCGAATCATTATGTGTGGTAATACCATCACAGCTAAAAGTTCAACCTCCTAGAAAAAACCCTAGAAAAATAATTAATTTGATCTCAGTACATTGGTAGATGAAAAGATTTTATATTTTTAGCGCATAAAAATTCATATGAATATATTATTAGCGCCATCTACAAGGGTGCTGGGGAAAGGGGACTTCTGAAATCTGCGTGAAGATTCCTCTCATGTGCTGAAGACGACGAAAAGATTATTCCTTAAAAAGTGAAAACGCATAAATTTGAAGGAACGTATTTCTCGAATCTATTAGTCGATTTGATTGAATATAGGCTCGATTGGAAGCGCGAGTCACAAATAATACGTGAAATTAATTTTGTAACTCGAAACTTCTTACTGAGAAACGAAGACCTCGCTACAGGTATAAACTATGCGTGCAGTAAATATTACCTCCCTATGGACCTCATGCAGGGTGCTACGCTTTTGATCCTTGGCGCGAGCCTCTAAGAGTTTCCTTTGATTTTTAACTGAAACGTTTCGCCTTTTCGACAGGATTGATGACGGAAACTTATAGAAACAATACATTTCTTCAATCAAATTAATACTCAGATAGTATGTATTAGGTGTACAAATATCTTTATAGGTCTTTAAATCTCTTATACCAATACTCACATGTACTTTTAGATACAATGTCGTCCCCAAGAACAGAACAGATTGAGTCACACGCTTTCCTAACACTTTTTCCTTGATGGAATTCATAGCGAATGCACTGTCTAATAGAGAGCTTATCGGTCTGCATGTTGTATTCCACAGAATTTAAAGGTTACCTATATCTATGACTCCCTTATGTTTCGATACTACATAACAAGTGCCACCATATCATATGTGAGCCGTAACTTTGAATTACTTTTATGACACGGAATAGAAACTTATTTGTACACCTAATATAACTTGAAAAACAATATACGATCTTGTAGTTGTTTGCTTTGTAGATATAAATTTAATTTTAAATGGATTAAAATATGTCAATACATGTAGAGTGTGTTAAAATAACACACGAAGGTATGTTAAATTTAACACCATTATTTTTACCAGCATACTTTTTAACAAAAGAAAGCATAAAATTTCCAACTGCGTAAGGCTCCTTCCAATATAGATACGATATTATCCATCTACCTATAATACTTCTCTCTTGCTTTACTGTACACGATTTTATTAGAATTTTTATACCGATAGTTGGATCTAATAAATGTTTCTTTTTGAGAAAGAAGTTTAGCTCTAGTTCTCTCTGCGCGGTCAGTAAACAACAGCACAATAAGGTTTATATTAGTTTTTTTGGTTATTCCTTGACTCCTCGATAAATCAATAACGGACCGTGTAATCAGTAAATTATGTGGATAGGAAATTAAGTCTGCTATAGCAGCTGTTAACGTCAAATCCACCTGCTCGACGATAAAGCGTTATCATAATTCCGCTATAATTATCTTCGGAGCTAATTCCGACGAACTTGTTAAATGTTATCGTTTCTTAAGATTCATGACGAATGAAACCATGATAGCACGGTCGCATCGAAATTCCGAGCCGATTATCATTCTTTAAGATGCCAGACTACCTTGAGAGTGCTAACAATCACTGTTTTTTATAAGTTAATTACAATGAGAATTAATTAGGCCTAAATTTTCTCAATTCACTCGCCAGACTCACTGAAGATGCTTCACCCTCCAAATTTAATATTGAAAGGTTCCACCTTTCAAATTTCTCGCAACTTTCATGCATTTTTAGGCATGATCAATAATCATTAAAGCATTATAATATTAAGTGCAAAGAACAGGAAAACTTCATTTATTCACAGTAAGTACGATGATCAATCACCATGGTAACGAAAAATGTTTCAGTTATATACTCGTACGTTAGGAGTTTCATTTTAACAGCTTTTTACGCTTGATTTTGGTATTTCGCACCTCACCAGAACAGTTATTTCTTAAACAAAATATTCTATTTTAACGAACTCTATAACTTTTATATAAAAAAAATATCGATCTTTTCATTTGAAAGAGCCTCCTGTATACGAGTAAAATATCAAGACTGTAGTTCATTTTTTGCAGTGTTAAGAATAATAAAGGCCATAACAAGTTAAGTTGTGTCAAACTGCCCCCTCATGTATTCAGCTCATTCTTTTTCTATGTGTTACTATTGATATGACTCTTAAATATCCAAAATGGTAATTGTCGAAACGTCATTGCTTAAAAGTTATAATTATAAATAAAATTTTTGCAAATAATTTTTTTCTTAGCAGCGACTTGATGGATCCTTTTGAAGACATAATATGTTATAAATATCTGTGAGAGAGTTTTAGGTAAAGATCAAGAACGTAAGCGGATGTTAAGAATATTAGGGACAAAAGTCATGAATTACTTCAAATTTGTTTTCTATGGGATCTCCCATTATTACAAACATCAAATTCTTTTCATAATATCTTCTAATATAATTCTACATTGTATATTTTTCCTAACCTCGCGACAGTGGTAGACGATAGTTATAATTAACAAAGTATTCAAAAACATCGTATTTCTTTTAAATTGTGTATTTGATTTAACAAATATATAGAGGTCAAGTAAGGAAAGAAGTTAAGAATAAGCTGCTGAATTTAAGCCTGTAGGTACCTACTTTCAAAATGATAAACAACTTAAAAGCACATTCCTTCATGCCAGCATGATTTCTTGTTGATTATAGATATCGATGTTGATAATAGATGCTTTCGCGCAGAGTCATTTATTGATGTACCATGTTCTATATAAAAAATGAGACTCTAATAAAAGTAATATAAATAATTAGATTCTAACATAAATGTATCAATTCCGTATATAAAAAGTTTGTTCCAATACTTCAGGATAATGTGTGTGGAGAAGTGGAAATTTTTTCTACTTATATCAGAGTCCCATTTTTATATAGGACATGGTATAGGGTAAAGTCGGGAGAGATGGAGCAGCGGGTGAGACGGCTCAGTCAAATAATTTCTTTGTCTGTGTAGCAACACTGACTCAGTTGGCGACACACATGATTAGTGCGCATGTGCAGTAAGTGTGTGTTACCGAACGGCTGTTTTTCTCATCAGAAGATAAAATAAATATAACTGTATATTGTAGGATTGGCCCTGATTATTTTCTTGTGTAATAATAATTAGGCATCCAGTACGTTATTATTCTGATTTGAATGTATTTGGTTTGGTCATTTCACTTCATAAACTTGTAAATATTGTTCCTAACCTCAAATTTCGTTCCGCGTGTTTCATGTACAAGAAAGACAATGACTGCAACATCTAACCCAATGAAATCGGGTGAGTTGGCGCAAGCCGTCTAATCCGACTGTTCGGGATGCACCAACTATCCAAATATGTGTTTGCGATGTGGCAGAAAAGCGAAATAACTTTTACATGTTATTATTAAGATTTATTACATTTTAAAGATGTTTTAAGTTTATGTGGTTGGAATAATCAATAGGTACTTTGGTATTTTTCTTTAAATTTGATTATTTAAGATGATTTTGTATTTTTGTTTTTGTTATGTGGCATTAAAAGAGTAGTTGCACTTTTAATTTTGAAGCCTATTCTTGGAGAACCACTCACCCCCACCAATTTTTTCTACTGCGCCATCTCACCCATACTAGGACGGGTGAGTTGGTTTTTGGTATATTTTCTTTTGACAAATTTTTTACAAAACTCGATAACACTTTTGGTCGTTCCTTTACAAATTCCTATATTTTATTGTTCGCTCTATCCACATTATCAATTAAGTATTGCTTATCCTACAAATATAGTTTTTGTACCACTTTAAAAAAAGGTGCGCCATTTCTCCCGACTTTACCCTATCAATAAATGAGTGTTTTTTTAATCAATAATAAATCTGCAGGCACGAAGGAATGTTACTTCAAGTTTTTTATAATACATAACTGAAGGAGCCTGTTTATCATTTTGAACGGGACGGGCCTGAATTTAGCAAATTGTTAGAGCGTCTGCTGTCCTACTGGCGATTACGGTACTACAGCAAGACTAAGTGAGACTATGTATCAAAACTGCGATTGGACGCGATACAACCGTACGACGGAAAGCTGTTAAGTACAATGTACTCGACTAATCATAATGCGTTTGAAATGAAACACTTTGAATTATATTTTAACGTTAAATGCCGCTATAAAAAATTGAAGAGGTAATTTTCCACGGAAAATTTATAAATATAGAAAGTATTTATATGGCAAGTTAACATTTTTTCTTCAAATGTCTCAACATCATTACTCCGTGAGTTTAAATCAAGGCGATCAACTAAATAAGAAGAAAAACGAACACGAAATATCGATAGGTATTGGATTTACTACAGAATCTAACTATTATGTATTAGTTTCATTAGTTAGGACAAAACTGTATTAAATATTGGCGACAAAAGACATTATAAAAAAATGTATATAGTGATTGTACCTTGATTTTATTTATAAATTTCACGTCTAACAAGAAATCGATTTTAACTAAAATTTCCCCGCCGCTAAAAGGTTAAAGAACTAGGATAAAGTCGAGAGAGATGGCGCACCTTTTTTTAAAGTGATATAAAAACTATATTTGTAGAATACGCAATACTTAATTGATAATGTGGATAGAGCGAACAATAAAATATAGGAATTTGTAAAGGAACGACCAAAAGTGTTATCGAGTTTTGTAAAAAATTTGTCAAAAGAAAATATACCAAAAACCAACTCACCCGTCCTAGTATGGGTGAGATGGCACAGTAGAAAAAATTGGTGGGGGTGAGTGGTTCTCCAAGAATAGGCTTCAAAATTAAAAGTGCAACTACTCTTTTAATGCCACATAACAAAAACAAAAATACAAAATCATCTTAAATAATCAAATTTAAAGAAAAATACCAAAGTACCTATTGATTATTCCAACCACATAAACTTAAAACATCCCCCAACTCACCCGCCCTAGTATGGGTGAAAAAATTGGTGAGGGTGCGACTATGTTCTCCATATAGTCTTAAAATTGGATTTTTTAAGACTATTGAGGGATTTAATTAAAAGATTTCAAAATTTGCACTTGCGTCATTGTTCTTCTGGAGAAGCGATATGGTTACAGAACCCGATACAGGGTTAACTAAATTGGTGCTCTCTCTATCTTTAAAACATTACGTCAAAAATTACCATACATAGAAATATACCTATTTCTGATGAACGCTTTAGCGAACTCAAATATGTGACAATAATGATGTGAATATCACTGAATCCCGAGCAGATGCCATATTGTACTTATTTTGTCCACTAGATGTCATATCTATATAGAGGTTTCCGAAAAACTGATGGAATACGATTTAGGTAACCAGTATTCTTTTGACAACTCTTCTGTTTGTATCTTTTAACTTTGCAATTGAAGCGTCACATATCTAGGTATTTATCATAGCGGAGAATTATAATGTTTCTCGTTTCTACAGGAATCAGCAGAGAAAAGTAAGAGAGTAATTCTTAAATTACTTTATAAGCTTTACCAGCGCTGTTTGTATCACTACCTGAACTCGGCAAATTATACCTGTAACTTCGGAAGAAGGGTAACCTGTTTTTAGGCAACTATGAGCAGGTGGCACAAAATAGGGCGAGCATGCCTACCTAGCAATCAGTTGAACAATTTCATCACCAATGGATGCCGATCCAGCTTAGGGTGTATTCGCTATGACCAACCACAGATCGCGTTCAACGGCTATGATCTTAAAAGCTCTACACATTAAGTACGAGGGGTGTCTCAAAAGTAAGTTCCGCTATTTTTTAAACCCGTTTGGTTGGCGGGAAACGTTTGCAATTTGGAGAGAATATTTGCCTATGTGTAGTGCACAAGCCCTGTAAAATTCCTATGCGCGCGTACATTCATCGCAAGATCAGTCACGCCCCAGGCGCCATGGAGACTCCACTCGCACCTACCGCCGATTGTGAAATTCGTAGTGTTATTCGTTTTTTGATCGAAAACAATAAAAATGCAACTGAAATTCATCGCGTGTTATGTAGCGTGTAGATACGGTGAAGATGTTATGACAAGGTCAATGATTGCGGGTGTTGCACTCCGAGTGTTGCCGAGCATATTCGAAGGATCTTGGATTCCGATTGGCGCCTTACGCTTGATGAAATTCTTTATCAACTGCCTCCGAATATTGAGATAAGCCGTGCAACACTTCACAGGATCATTTCTGATGAAAACGAATAACACCACGATTTTTTCACAACCGGCGGTAGGAGCAAATGGAGGCTCCATGGCGACTGGGGCGTGATTGACCTTGCGATGAATGCACGCGCATAGGAATTATACAGGGCTTGTGTGTGTGCACTACACACAGACAAATATTCCCTCCAAATTTCGAACGTTTCACGCCAACCAAATGGGTTAAAAAAAATAGTGGAACTTACTTTTGAGACACCCCTCGTATATTTCCTATGTTAGGCGATGTTGCATCCGCTTTATGCATGGAGCGTGAGTAGAGGAAGCATTAACCTGTGATAACCGTATTCGTCTTTCTAAACCTAGGAAATCCTTAAAATGCTGCCATCATTCCTTGCATGCTAAATACGAGTACGTGATATGACAATTCAAACTTATTTATAAGACTTTATCTGAATAGACTCAACTTCAAGAACCTTTTATTATATTAATAAGATTCAATATTTTTTATTGCATTTTATATTCGCGAAATCACACACATTAAACGCAAAGAGTGTGCAAACGGTTCGTATGTCAATCGCATATGATTATGATATATCAAAAGCCTGCTCCTAATAAGCTCTTCAAATACTTTCATACACTGTAAATTTCGAGTCATATTTATGAAATTCATCATAATACCCTGATAACAATTTGGACATTATCAGAACATGACGATAGATCATCACAAAGATTTTATCACGTGTACGGTGCTCTACTTACTCACGCGATGAATTTATGGCACACGTGTACATAAATATTACAAGGTATTGTTTTATTTATATAACTGTTAAAATTACTGAATATGAGAACATTTTATATACCTACAGCAGAGCTTCCTTTATAGTAGGTAATTTTTGTAAGATTAAGTAATATATCGTATTCATTGAAAAATATAAATTGAATACAAAATAACATTCCAAATGTATATTGTATGGGTGGTGCAGGAGGTAGTATTATTATAATTAATTTTATGTGAGGAAACATTGCAAAAAAACCGAGATAATTGATAACCTGGTTATAAGTATAGACTTATTTACAAGCTCGGTGTCAAAAATTCGAAAAAATAGAGCAAGAATGATAAAAAATAAAATAGATCGAAATCGTCGGCCTAACTTTGAAATCGTGTCAGCTTATGAATAACAGTACATACAGCATAGGTACTGTGTGTCTCAGAAATATTTCAATTGCATCCTTACATGTGTAATACATATTACTAATTATATATTATGTCCGACTCTGTGCGATGTAAAATAAAGTAAAACTGTAATAGGTACCTAAGACCAGTTTCATTGATTATGAATACTGTTAACGAGGCGATTGTCGGTTCGTGTATACAATTGGCCCTGGTCAAATGTAGGCTTAATGACTACATAAAATCTTCAGCTGTCTATACATACATATGTAATTAAATTGAAATCTGCCGCTCGTCAAATTAGTATTTCACTCTTACCCAATTCAATTATGACTGGTTTCAATTGGAACTGCAGCTACCCTGTTAAGAAAAATTGTTTGAAAATAATTTAAAATTATTCGTTTCCATATTCTCATTATAAAAAATTTCGTTTAAAACTCAAGTAAAAACAATTGAAGCAATTATCTATTATATTTGTGTCTAAAATGACAAATGACAAATTATGTTTATAATGTCCTTTTGTTTTGAATTTTTGCGAAAAAAAAGGAATATTGAGAAACAGTCAAGTATTTAAGTAATTACTGAATATCCAGGTTCTTTTGATTCTCAACGCGATCCCGAAGTCACCAAGAAAGGTCAAATCGACCCCAGCGCAACCGCATACCTACTACATTACAGATTGGCTGTTTCATGTCTATGCAATATCCCAAAAACACGTTCGGTGTAAAAAAAAACTCCGCCAAATGGTACTATTACGTTCATAACTTATCAGTTTTTACGAAAAAAAAGTGAATTCGAATCTTTGAAACAAAAAAATGTACGAAATCAGTTACTTGTACTAAATACAACAAATCGCTTATTAAATAAAACAACGTCATAACTCAAAATGCTAAAAAACGCGTATTTAAAGTGTCGAATTAATTTCATTTGTATATGAAATAATTTATAACCAAAACATTTGTATATTTCGGCAGAGCAATCAGTTGTATTAATCATCAAGTACTTATAGGTATAATATGATAAAACTTTCTGTTTTCGATATTGGTATCCCTTCTTGGAACCATAGAAGATCTGATGACCAGTTGACGTACTGAGGTTTTATGTCATCGATGGAACCTCAAGATTAATGATAAATATTAAGCGTTATCATTCCTCTATACCGGGTGTTCACGCGCTGGCTCCGAGTCTGGGTGGAGCTTAATTCAAATGTGTCGCATACGTGAACTAATAGTGGTCCCACTGTCAGTACAGCCATCTATTGATCGGTAACTGAACTGTATCGATTTCGAGGCGCCGAAATTATTGACGTCTAATCGAGCATTGCAATCCGTCTATAAATATCAAGATAACAAAAAATCATAACCTGTACCTGCTCAGTGACTCAGTGGTTCTTTGTATTCCCCAAATACGCACTTACCGCGAAGATAACGAGTGACTTCAGGAGTGTTGAAGACGAATTAATTTTGGATAATCTTGAAGGTAAGAACACCCATTTTCACGTCACCTTGGAAATAGAGTGTTGCGAACGTATATTTCCAGGGTAATGTGGAAATTGATGTTTTTACCTTTAGGAGTATTCAAAATTAATTCGTCTTCCCTCCTGAATTCACTCATTAACTTTACAGCAGATACGAATTAGGGAACATAAACAACTACTGAGTCACTGAGCAGGGGTACAGGTTATCTATGGTTTTTCGTTATGTTGACATTTTATTGACAGGTTACATTGCTCGATTAGATGTTGATAATTTCAATTTACCGATCAATAGATGGCCGTACTGACGGCAGGGCCACCACTGTTCCGCAAATGCAGCACATTTGAATTAAGCTCCAACCAGTCTCGGAGCCTGGGAACAACAGGTATATTCAAACTTTTTTATTATCTTACAGTTATAATTCGAAGAAAATACATATAGATATGAATTAGGTACATAATTTTATGTTTCGCCGAGGGTTCGTCAATAATGGATGTACGGGGTTGGGCCGTACCGTCGTCCTTCGTCAGCTTAATGCTTGGGTCGTGCACATGGTCCTTTCGTAGCTTTATCCATGCACTTGTAACGAAGACAACCTCTCGCGTGGTCAATGTTCGTGTGAACTCGTAGTGGATGCATTTCAGTTCACCATCTTTCGTATATATATGACTAATACACGTGCGGTGCCGAAGATTCGTAGACGATAATCACGGACTGGTGGTGAAACTGAGCAACTATCATTTCCGAAAAGTTTAAACATGCACAGCGCCGTCGCAATAGTACTGAAACATGTAAAATAATTAAGGTGGATACAAGAACCAGTGTACTTTCATTAGTATGTATATAAATAATTTCATGAATAACTTCTTAGAATGAAGAATTAATGTTTCATTATTTGCTGTAGTGAAGTTACTGTACTTGTGTGTGTAGCTGTTGCCTTTTTGATGATCAAGAAGGGTGATAGAGCATGTTCTGCAAATTTGATTTGTTACATTGAAATTTTCATTTACCAAGTTCCGTATAAGACATTCAACATTTTTGCTTATAAGACATTTTTCTGGTTTATTCTTTCCAAAGATCTTTTTACCGCATGGTGCGCATACTTATCTTCTATTCTCCTCATGAGAACATTTCTTACTACTCGTTTTAGAGCTAAGACAAAAGACTTACTAATTTCAGTTCAATAGGTATGGGTGGGTGGCAAGCGAGATTCCGTGAATACTGCGCGAGCTGGCGGTCACCACACACTCCCAGAAATCAGACGCCGCTCACCGCTTCGCACGGTAGCCATAAACGTTTACTGTGGACTATCCTTTAAAGATACGCATATGTTGCCGCAAACGTTTTATGCTCAATAATTATGTCATGCATAGTTCATATAGGTATATCTTTAACGGTTTTGGCAGCGTATGCCAAAAGCACTATGCTCGCGCGGTCTTCTTTCGTCGCTTTGCTTCACTAAAATCGTTATTGTTCGGTTCGCTTTTATAGTATATTAATATTTCATACACATAAATTTTCTTCGAGAAATAATTTATAGAATAGCGAAAACTATATCAAAATACGTACAGTGGTTCTCGAACTATAGTCTGCACAAATACCATGAAATGTAATTTTGCGATAACCCAAAAATGGATCAGTTACGATTTCAGGATCTGTATTTTATGAGTCTATGAATGGTCACGAAAAAAGATATAAAGGAACCCGAAAAATACGAGTGGACTAGACATGAACTTCGAAAATTGTGTCCTCATGTACTTGGACATGGGAAATTACGAATAGGGTAAAGCGAGGAGAGATGGCACACGTTTTACAAAATTTGAAATATTTTCTTATTCACGAAAAATTAAAAAATACCAAATAATACAGAAAACAAACAATAACTTTAGCGTACTTTTGGTATAGCTGAAGAACATAAAACACTTATCCTAATGACACAAAAAAGGAAAAAGTCAAATACTAAATTGGTCCGTTTGTCCTACTTATTGTTAGTGTAGGAGAGTTGGACCATTAGGGGTAGGATAGATGGACTATTAACTTTCAACGCTTTTTCTTGATTGCTTTAATGCCGCATATTTGACATTAAGCCAGTCATCCTTTTTTTTTGGTTTGTCGATAATCTTCGTTGCACCCAACGCATTCATTTTCCATATCGCTAAAATGTTAAAATGTTATTGCCAGGTATAAATCATCCGCAGACCATGTAGTCCTTGGAGGTGTGTTCAGTTTTTGTCTGTACTTGTTGGGCATTTTTCTGAAATCATACCTAAAGCCTTAGTCCATCTCTCCTAAAAGCGTAGGAGGAGCGTAGGAGAAGCGTAGGAGAAAAGCGTAGGAGGAAAGCGGAGGAGGAGCTACTGTGTCATCTCTCCTCGCTTTACCCTAGGTGCACGTCGAATTTGAAACCTAAATATGCGTCGTTTTAGCAGCGGTGCCGTCTAGGTGTAGAATTTTTGGGTCTCTTTTTTACACAATATTTTTTTAGCATCTTTAAATGCCTACGAAGAAAGTTATGTGCTGAAAGTAAAATATCTTAATTTTGCTTGTCCCAGTGAAGGTTTGCAAATTCGTGGTTATTTGTATAAGTTACGTAGTGATTTGTAAAATATTTTATCGCCAGTTTTTCTTCATATTATTCGTCTATATCATGTTTTCCTTTAAAGTTCGATCAGTCGATCGATCGATCGAGTGGGGCGGGAGGGTGGGTGGCGGCTGTATTATTCTATATTGATTGCCTTATAATATCAATTATCTTTATTTATTTTGTAAATACAAAGTTTAGACCAAATTTACTTTTATAGTTTTCCTCGAAGACCATCTTACAATCAACGAAGAAAAGTATTTGATCGATTTCTTCGTTCTTTTCAATGATCGGATGACCCTTCGTATTCTTTACCACTAACAACATATTTACTCCAGCTGTTTTAGTATGTTAAAGGTAAATTTTAAGGATTTAAAAATATTGAATATTTGTATTTGTTATATAATTCAAGTTTAACGTATACTTTTTCTATCAATGAAACCAATTTAGGGGCTTATGTCAAACGAAATCGCAATAATACCGTAAAAGAAATACAATCCTCACATATACCTATTTTAAAATTGTCTCTTTTTAATATTGATTTTAATTAACGGTACCCAAAAACAAAGAATCGTGCGTAAATAAATGACAACTACTTCAATGCATGAACATTTTTAAGAACTAGATAGTGTCCATGAATTATCAATATTACCCAAGAAAATATAATACATATCGACCGGTGCTAGAAAAAAACACGTATCTTTTCACTATTATTATAGAACATCGTAACTCATTGCTATGCAAGGAAAAGTCGTAAGTTACGTTGATGACAACAAGGACTTACGAGGTTTCCTCGCATAGCAACGAGTTACGACGTTTCTTAATAATAATGAAAAGATACGTTCTTTTTTCGGATACCGATCGATATATGTACCTACATATGTATTCCCGATATTCTCCGGAAAGATCCACTCGAGAGAAACACGTGTACATAGAGGTGTGCGTGTATGCGCTAGCGAATGTTAGAGCAGGTAGGTACTATTATCGTTATAAGCAGGTAGACTAGTCTATGAAGTTGTGTTATGTTAGCTCTTGACGGCTATTACTGGCTATTAACTCCGAAGTGAGGATACATTGAAAGACAGATTGCCCAACTGATGGACAGGTACGACACTGTTGACATGCTTAATGCACTGCTAAGCTGAGCCATATTGGTCGGCTACTCGAGTTTTGTACCTATGATAGAACTAAAAAGGTTCTATCGAAAAGTTAGAACCGAGAAATTTGGGTAAGTTTTTTTTAAATGGGATTACAAAATATTATAAATCATGAGCTATTGATTTTCGATAAGGTTAAAACATGTTTTAAAAAGTACCAATGACTCACGTAAATGTTTTTACATTCGCGGTTAGGGGCGACCGAGGGGTTGGTTGTAATACTTTTGAGAAAACATAATCCTGTATCTAGCTTGTTCAATTATTTTAAACCAATATAGCATTAATGGATAAAGTAGTTCTTCAGTTTTAAAATGCGATATTCATTTCGTGGATAAGACTTCTTTAACTACGAAAAATTAATGAAGTTGAAAAAATGTGCAGTTTAACCTTTTGCCTCAGTACCCACGGTTTGTTGTTATATGATAGGGGGTAAAAAGTTAAACAGACATTTTAAATTCATGCATTTGTCTCATTATACCGTTGTTTTAGTACTTGTTCTTCATTAAGATGTAAGACAGTAACTTTTTACCCCTGTCACATCCAACCTCGGTCTTTTCTACTTTCTTTTACTCGAAATGAATAAGGTTCCTAAAGTAAGCAAAAATAAGTGACGTGTAGTAAAATCAATAAGAATTTACCGTTAGTTATTTTCGTTACTTTTAATGCATAGAACTATAAAATCATCGTAATAGTTGGGCAGAGCTCAAGAGAGGTATGAAATGTGAAGGTGATTTAAAAATGGTAGGGCGAGAAGGTGAAACTGTCGTAAATTTCTCGTTAAAAAAACAGTAGCTTCGTTGTCAGACCAATCAGTTGACAGCTTTCATCGAATAAATTGCTCAGTGAGCGGACGAGGGCGAGGGTAGTGGGAGGCATGCGGGGATCCTTCTGTCAGATGATCCTGATTGGGTAGTTGCTACCCTCTATCCAGTGTTAAAATATATCACCTACCCATTCTACAACTGATTGAAAGCACAAATTCGGGGTTGGTTGTGACATTTTCTATGCGTGCATTATATATATATATTTATACAAAATTCGTACAAAAAATCTTATATTTGAGAGAGTGTTTAAAGTTTTATCTTTTAATGTTTTAACACGTTCCGTGCCACGCGCCGCCATGTGGCGGCATACGAACAAAAACTTCACAAATCATGCGCCGCCACTGGGCGGCATACCGCCTGGTAGCGCGAAGTAAAAATAGTTGATAGGTATTGAAAAATAACCAATACGACAAACTTTACCAAAGTTATAAGCCTGGCACGCACAGGCAGACCTGTGATTTCGGGGCCTGGCACTCACCGGCCGAAACAGCGAAAATGCCTCAGCACGGAACGTGTTAATAAGTAGGTATTAAAACATTTAAAAAATATATGTAACATTAAGCATCATTTATTATTCCTTATATTTTATATATTTTTTCAGTGTATTTTGGTATCTACTTGCAGGTGCTAGACTTAGAAAAATTAAAAGTTAGGGGTTTTTAAACGTTTCTAACAATTGCGTTTTATATGATTAAGAGAATCTAGTCAAATTTTATATGCGAATTACATTTTTTCTAGTCATATTGTATTATCAGCGTTGCCTTGGCTGAATCTAAGTTGAATCTAGGTAATTGAATGTGGTCAAATCTAAGAAACTTTATCGAATTACAAAACATGTACCCTACCTAGCTACCTATTGCAAAACTTCGATTACAGCACGAATTTTTAAAGCAATCATGTCATTTTACAGCTATGTAAACTTACTTTCTAAATATGGAATAAGATACTTATATGATTATTTTCACTAAAATGGTTAGTCAGGCTTTAATTTATCTATAAGTTTTTCGACTCTTCAATAGTAAAAACCGTTATTACCGTATCAGCTAAAAATAAAGGTACGCCATCTATTTCCAAGTCTAATTCTAAGCACACAATGCAACTAATCAAACAACCAAACATATCCCTACTGTTCTAGAAACAAGGGCGGTCCAACCTAGGTGGCTGTTCAAATTCCGCAACTCTTCCCTAATTATGTATGTGTCACTATATATGTATAATTATATGCAATAGGAAACAAAATCAACACCTCTTTGTTTAAAAAATTATGTATTTTCTTCAAATTAATATTTCATAATTTCCTGCCTTACTAAAGATTATAATAATTGATAAAAATGCTGTCTAATCAAATTACTTACAATTTCGACTCTTTTATTTTAAAATCAGATATACCAACAATACCGCATCTTCTCAATTCTCTCCTCGACTGTATAACCATTTTTTTCTCAGACATGTTTACATAAATTAAGCACGCATCAAGTTATCTTAGCGCTCACGAGAGCTCGCCTGAAAATTTGACACTGCAAAGAAATTGAAGATTACATCTCTTAAGCGTTGCTAACTCTATATTAAAGGTTCATTTTACAATCGTTCTGAACCGAAATGAATCTTTTTCCTATATCGTCCTTAGAAAGGCGAAGAAATCTAAATCGAATTATGAATTCCCCCTTAATGTACGAGGAGTTTTGACAGTTATTTTCTTAACTTAATGGCGCGACTTTGAAGAAGAAGAAAAACAAAATTTTTTCAGCAAATTATTTGCTTTCTGGGGGGGGGAAAAGGTACTACGTTGGACTTGGAATATTAACGACTGGTAGAATATTTAAAGAAGATGATGCGTGAAAGCTACGATCCTACAAACTGCAGTGGAATGAATCCAGATAGAAAGAGAGGGGAAGTATTGTAAAATAATAGATATAAATAGTACAATGTATTTTTGCACATGTCAATATTTGCGCAATATATACCTACATAATATATATTTTCTTCTTCTTCAAAGTCGCGGTATTCAGTTAAGAAAAAATAATTGTCAAAACTCTTCATATATTAAGGGGGAATTCATAAATAAACATTATTTAATTTATTTTGTATTTCTTATACAAGGCAGTGAATCGTCACAAAAATTTAATTGAAGGCTCCAAACACTTATATTTGTCAATTTACTGAAATTGATAAAAATTTTTCTATTAGTTTTATTATCAATAAAACCTTCAGGGATGTTTTAATTTCTTGCTGCCAATAAAATGTTGGCTATAAATATACGACCATTTCTTCGATTGCCAAAAGATGACCCTTTATGGTTATTCCAGAGCTCCCTAGAGAAATCATTTTACAAGGGTAATGAAAGAAAAGAGAGGGGAAGTATTGTAAAATAATAGATATAATAGGTAAATGTATTTTTGCACATTTTGCATCCCTGAAGGAGGTTTTATCGATAATAAAACTAACGGAACAATTTTTATCAATTTCAGTAAATTGACAAATATAAGTGTTCGGAGTATTCAGTTAATTTTTTGTGATGATTCACTGCCTTGTATAAGAAATACAAAATAAATTAAATAATGCCCATTTAATACAGAATCTTATGAGAAACAGCAGAATAATCTCTTTTATTTCTGAACCGATAGATATAAGTATTAGGATACTTCAGTTAAATTTTTGTGATGATTCGTTAATCATATATTTATTTTATATTCCCTATATAAGATGGTAAAACGTCATAAAAATTTAATTAAAGAGTCCTAACCTACATATATTTATCAATTTACCGAATTTGATCAAAATCGTTACCTACGTTATTTCTATTATCGGTAGAACCTTCTTAAGCTCTGCTCTTATTCCAACAATATTTCCTGCAATAGGTATGTGCCAAAAACGTATGTTCGAAACGTTCTTTGTGTGATTATATCTGAGATGTGAAGACCTAATAGAATTATGGTTACATGTATTTACTGTAATTGACAACGATTTTTTCGTAGGTTGGAATGTCGACTGATTTTGAATTCCGAATCATCAGCATTCAAAATGAGGAAACTTAAATATACAGGAAACAGCTAATTTGTTTATTGTTAAAATTAGCAATTTACGATGTATTTATTGAATTTGATACATCAAACATACGATATTTTCATGGATATTCCGAATAAATAATATGTATATTCACCAACGTTAAAAATCGCAATCAGCTATTTCTACATTTTTCCGTTTAACATATCGCACACCTAGATCAAAACAGTATCAACGCAAAAAAACTTGTTTTTCAAAAAAAAGTAAACCCCTTATCACATATCGACATGAGAATCAGTTTTTTTGCCATTTCTGAAAAACAATTTTTTTTTGAGTTGATACTGTTTTGATCTAGGTGTGCGGTATAACCTATTGCGAAAAAGAAGTATTTTTCGATATTTCTCCGTAATACTATCATATTAGCATATTGAATATGAAATATTGTATTCTGGTCCATTGAAAATTGTCCACTTTTGTCCAAAGAACAACATTTCTCGTTCAAAAACCTAATATAACGACTTGATGACAATTTATTCTACTTAACGAAAGGACGAGAACTATCAGAAGATCAGTGGGATGAAGATGGCAGAGCCCTCTAATGTAAAGAGTTTGGAGGGCGAAGCTGCCCCCAATGAGTCTGACCGGTAAAGCCAAACCAGGCTTGTTTTTCTTGTATTCAGAGCATATCCGTCAGTATGCGTTCCCGATCGATACCTATCCATTTTGGAAACATTTAAATAACGATTTCCTCGAATTAGATCGTAGATCATCTTTTTTTCTTCGTCTGAACATTAATGGAAAATCTCATTTTTGACATTTAGCTTAACGACGTAGTAAATAAGAGTTCCTCACACTTCTTTGTCTACTTCAATTATCATGTGATCTTATCCGTAGACCTGAGATAAAGCTTTAATTACAGTAATGATACGTATCAAATTTGTAATTGATCGGTCAAGTATAATTTCGGTAGATAAAGCGATGTAAGAAATCCTATGAGCCATGTGAGATAGGCACGTGAAAAATAAGATCCGTTCATTTTTATCAAAACCAGAGTACACATCCGTAACGTATTTTATACATAAATCTCTAGAACTTCATTATAATTAATAAACAATCCATTTGATTCTAAGATACGGATATTCGTGTTAAGCCGCGTAAGACCTTCCCGAGTGGAAATTAAAATTCAAGTAGGTATACCTAGCTGCCCACCATCTAAGAAATCCGAGCTTTACCTCATTACTGTCTAGTCAAATTACACAGCGGTGATGCCAAAAATGTAACACTTTTTTAGATAGTAATGCCGCCAAACAAATTTAGTTAGTAGCTATAGATACAAAATTTCATCTCACCACTGGCCATTCCATATTAGCCACCGATGGAATTTAAAAAATAATATAAATCTGTATTCCTTTCTTTTTCTCCCTTTCTCCATCCCCTTCTCTTCCGGGAGATGGACTTACAATATTTAAATACATTTATAGTATATTGTGCAACAAGGGCTGAAAGTTGGCGATTGCCGACGCGCGCGAGTGTGAAGTTTGCTGCCCGAGCGAAGCGAGGGCTGCAATCACACTCGTCGGCGCCAACTTTGGTCCGTGTTGCACACGATATTTTTTATAACAAGTGAATGTAAGTAGTGCTTTTCATGCTAGTTTTCAGGGACGAAAGTGAACGAAAATTCACCCAAGGGACGAAAGTGAAGCAACTATAAACTGCGCATGCGCGAGCTCAACTTTTCTATCCTAGCGTGCAATTTGCTATTTTCGTCCCGTAAAACTAGCATGAAAAGCACCACTTTCGATGCACGTGTTATAAAATATATGGGTGGTTGCCTGTAAAGTGCACAATATGCAATATCAGTGGTGCACTGTTCTTGAGTTCAAACTCTAATGTGTTAGATATCTGTTTTAAGCACTCTTTGCCTTTGTTTTATTGGGTCGTTGATTATATTTTTTATAGTTCTATAAAATTCCATTTTTATTTAATATTTTAGGTGTAAATTGTCATTCCCCTGGTTTGTATCTCCTTCGCTTTACAGCCATTAGACATAAAGTGAAAGAGTATTTGGTATGCTTAAGCAGCTATAAATTAAGATCTACCTACAAAAAACTCGGTTTAAAAGTCGTAGTAGATAAATAAATAAAAAAGTTACTCTAATAAGTCTAAAAAAAATGTTAAACTTGCGTGCCCACAATATGCATGTCATTCCCCTGCACATGTTAAAATTCCATTCATGCCTGGGAAATGGAGCCAGAGGTTTGTTTTACCAGGTGAGAGTAAGTAGCAAGAGTGATGCACAGTGGGTTTCCAAAAACTGATTGGTTTACGTGTATTTATTCTCAAGTTAATCAATAAGTTACAGAACTTTTTTCTGTAGTCACATTGAAACTGTCATTCCCCTGGTAAGTAATAGTTCTAGTGAATATTGAAATGATGTTGTGAACTGGAAGTAAATAACTAAGATTAATATTAATATATTTTTGGGTATAAGCCTTATAATGACGCTCAGCCCGTTCAAATTTAATTGAAAATAATCTCATATTTTATCATTCCCCTGGTGTCGTTCCCCTGGAAAAACAGTTCCAGGGGAATGATGTTTCTACAGAGAAATGAGCATTATGAAAGGTAAGCTCGTAAGTAGGGTATACTTTCGATGCGATATGTTATCCATATTAATTTTGCCTCCTGATCACGAATCCGGTGTCAGAATTTGGCCATCACATCACATTTTTGTTTTAATCTCAAAAAAACCAGCCAGAGATCATGATTTTCAAAAAGTTAATGAACTTAAACCAAATTCTGTATAGGGGGTTTTTTGGGTCGCTGATCACGGTTTGGAAGTCGGATTTCAAAAATTCAAAATGGCGAATCAAACATGGCGGACGAGATTTTTGAAAATTTTAATTTTTGCAAATATAACCATATTTGTGATCAGCGATCCAAAAAAAACCCTATACCAAATTTGGCATAAATCCGTCGATTTTCGAAAATCTTGTCCGCCATATTGGATCTGCCATCTTGAATTTTTTAAATCCGACTTCAGATTCGTGATCAGCGACCCAAAAAAACCCTATACCGAATTTGGTTAAGTCCATTAACTTTTTTAATGATTCCCCTGCTGCTAAATTTAAAGAAAAGCTAAATAAAATAAAAAATAATAACACAAATGAACTGTCTCCTGTAAATATTTGTTTTTAATTGGTAAACCAAGCTTCTATTCTAGTTTTCTCTCAAAAATATTGTTTTTTTTTGTGACCAAATTGGAAAGCTGTTTTGTTTCATTTCGGGGCATTCACCCATATATTTACATATACTATAATATTACGTTCGCAAAAATCTCGACGAGAGATGGGTGGATTCAATCCTGGGTCCTTGGGATGATAAGCCTCGCACGCTTTGTGCTGCGAACTTCATTTTTGTGCTACGAACTTCTCACACAAGTAATAAAGAAATATATAATACCCCTAATAAGATTTGGCTTGCATACTCATAAGTGACATATTACTAATAATTTGTAACATTTATGGAAAATATACATAGTATACATACACAGTACTAAAAACACATATCAAAGATGTCACTTTGGCTGCGTAACTTTTACATCCATTCTAATATGGATCAATAACATTTCAAGGTTACATAGCAATCCTGAGTTTGAGGCATGCATATTCACTGGGTTAGAATTATATAAAGGATACTTAAAATGTACGTCACAGTCACTTTGGCTACGTAACTTTTACATCCATTCTAGTATGGATCAATTATATTTCAAGGTTATACTACAGTCTCGAGTTTGATACATCTACATTTGCTGTGTTAGAATTATGCGAGGGAAGAGTGAAAAGTCCGATACTTTTCTAATAGATGGTGGTGCGTCTCAAAGTCTGTAAAGTAGCCCCTTACTGCGGCAATGACCTCTTCGTTTGGTGAGAATTTCTTTCCAGCCAGCCATTTTTTCAAGTCTGGGAAGAGAAAGAAATCGCAGAGAGCCAAATCCGGTGAATGAGGTGGATGCGGCAGCAATTCGAACTTCAAACTGACCAATTTCGCTGTTGCAACGGCACTCGAATGGGCAGGTGCATTGTCGTGGTGGAACAGAACTTTCTTTTTTCGCCAAATGGGGGCGTATAGTCATCTTCACGATCGCACCACCATCTACTAGAAAAGTATCGGACTTTTCACTCTGCCTTCGTATAGGTAAAGGATACTTAAAATATTGTACGTCATAGTTACTTTGGTTTCGTAACGTTTACCTCCATTCTAGTATGGATCAATTATATCTCAAGGTTACATAATAGTCTTGAGTTTGATACAAGTGTGTTTGCCGGATTATCTTATCCATTTTTATACACTGGTGAATTTTAAACACGCTTGCATGAGACCTCGGCTGAATAGTGACGATTAAATGAAACACAGTCTTATATTTTGTCTATCACCAATATTGACTAGACAGTGGTGAGGTGGCTATGGGGTAGAAGATTCGACGTGATGAAGCGTCATCTATATCTAAATTTTCCGCCGTAGCCCTGAGGTAATGGCTAGATAGCAGTAGCTAGAATGCGACATCATTTCAGATTTTGTTTGGTCAGTATTGACTAGACAGTGGTGAGGTAGTGATGAGTTAATGAATTCAAATGTTATATAGCGCCATCTCTGTAATTCAAGTTTGCTTGCCACTGATGAGCCCAGTAGCAGCTTCAGAGCTAGCCACGAGCCACAAACTCAATACGATGAGACAGATTTCTACTCGGGTTATATTACCCTTTGGTAAAAACCGTGACATTACTTACTATCCTAATATAATATAATAATAATAATTTATTGATTGAACAGACCTTAAGGTATGTATCACCTTTTAAGAATTTATTATTTAAATTGACTCATATCGGTAAATATTATTTTCAGTTATTTACAAACCTATTAATATTATTATTGGAAAAATGTCTTAAAGTCTAAAAATGTGTTAATTAATAAAGCTCTTACTCTAAACATAGAGACTAAACTTACTTAACTTTGTACGAAATGTGTTACAGATAGGTATAATCTTAATATTCTCTGTCGTCCTGCTACGACTTATTAGTTAATTGCTGACAACCGTATTTGGTGACATAATTTTAATTTGGATTTTAAAAAAACATTGTTACGATTGGATAACCCTTGAGATTTGTACGCGAGTGATACGATCACGATAGAGCAAAAGGATAATATTGACATTTGATCAGCTCGGATGATAACGATCCCAAACTCGATAGAAAATCCATTTGTCAGTAATACGGATATCTAGACTATATCCAATGCCTAGGAAAGCCGTTATCGCATTCTTGATAACATTACTTGCTCCAAATTGCCGTGAAAGAATATCGTAGAAATTAACGTTTTTAATATTGAACATTACTATTTATCCATACACAATTGATTGATTAGAGTGTTGTCGTTTTTACGTCGTCTACGTAAGCGAGCCTACACGAAGCGGAACAATGCCAAGAAGATGGCCGAAAATTTAGCAACGACGGGATTGGTACTCGAGTTCACGGAGGGTTGGCGGATAATTTAATTAGTTAATTGTGCGTCATTCATCCGTCTATTCATCCCCTCGGTCTCTCTCGCTTCCACCTCGATTTCCTCCTATACCTCCATGGGGTTGCCATGACAACCCCGCAGATTTATACTTCAATAAATGGTAATACTCGTATCATCTCCACGTTGCTGATAGAAGCACGCCAAATATAGCTCCTAATTTTTTTAACCTTATTTTCTTATTCAATTGTACTACCTTTTGAAATTATATTCACGAGGCGTCTATCGTTATTGTTGAAATTTCTAACATTTAGCAAAGTTTACGAAAAGCTTTCTTGTAATTCCCAATATAACTGATATACTGACGTAAACTATTTTTGACACGAATTACGAATGGGAAATAGGTTTCAATAAAATCTAGGATGCCCGAGAAAAAGAGTATAAATCAAAGTCGCCTACCAAAACACTTCTACAATTTTCTTCTACTTTCCTAGAGATATTTGTGTGCTACATGCATTTAACGGTTCTTATGAGAAGTGTTATTTTCATTTTATACATTTTTTCAACAGTTTGTGTTTCAATATAAACAAATAAAGGTGTTTTCTGAGCAATACCATTTTTGACTTGTACTCTTTTTCCCGAGCATCCTAGAAGTATTACAACTAGAAATTTTGTTAGTCGATTATTAAATTTCGAGAAGATTTTTGCAGACAACTGCCCTAATTAATAGGGCTTGAAATTGATTCGACAGGTACCGACACTTTTAGCTCTATTTGACATATTTTGTATTTATGAAGAATACTGAGTTCCATAGAACACAATATTTCTTAAATATTTAAAAAATATCCATTATTATATCAATCACGTGTGAACAAATAACTCGGCGCAAAAAGACACTACATTGAGATGTATTAAATCGAAAGCCAAAGCAATTAAATCGCGTTTGTAATTACCTCATATTCTTCGTAAGGAATTTGAGTCAGCGCATAGGTTTAAAGAAATCATCAAAGTTCAGCAATGTTTGTTCAATAATTCGGGAAAATGTCTTGGATCGGACCGTATTCAGTTGCCCGGATTAGACCTAATTTCAGCAATGGGACGGATTGCTGAAAAAGTGACAAAAAGTCACTTTCGATATCTGCATATAGTATCAATTGCTCAATATCATCCATACAGGGTGTCGCACGACTTATAGTCATTTGAAAATCCACGGATTCGTCGTAAAATGCTGATTCTTTTGCGAATTGTCCGCCGACGATCTGTTACAGTATTCTCATGTAAGTGAATTTTCAAATTCAATCAAATGTACTAGCATGGAACAGTCTCTATGGATTGTTGGCTATTCCATTTAACGTCAGTTCAAACGAAATGAAGTTCCGATCATTTATCTACATTAACGCGCCCGATCGATATCGATATGTCACCGAGCACACTCTGTAATGTCGCAGCGACACTAATTATTTCTCGATTATCCGCGTGAGATAAAGAATTATTCCTATTACAAGTACAAGTAAAACGGAGAAGATGCGCGATCACTGAATAATAGATGGAGAGCCAGCGACGTTTTTGTGGTAGTGATTTTATATAGAAAAATTCTCTATAACAAATCGTGAGGCGAACTTATGTTCTTTCCATATCGCTGCGTCTACCACCCTGCATGCGCTTCGGCATTGCGTGATGAGCATTTTTATGGGGGTCGAAAATTCATATTTTTTTTTAAGTGATTTTATAAAAGAAGAAAACATATTGAAAATCATTGTCATAACCTCAATATACTGAAACGGAAATTGCCTGATCATTTTATTATGCCGAACAGCTCGCCAGACGCCTCAATTTGTAATTAAAAAAATGGTTTTTTGAAGTCATAGTATAAAGTCTGGCTTTTTTTTATAGAAATAGATTATTTAATTCTAAGCACCTCTCTAAAATGCCAGACGGATATTTCACTGCGAACATGTCCAAAAAAAAGTTGAAGTATTGTAATTTCGTTCCTAAGTATGGGCCGTCGCGGGAGCTGCGGGGAGCGGGGACGGTTAAGGAGGAACGTCACAAAACTGAAAAAAGATAAATCATTCTGATTTTTTTTTAAGTAAATGTTGGATATGTATTATAAGACGTGCTTAAATTTGAGATAATTTGGTCCAGCCGTTTTTTTGTAATTAATTTTTGAATATGAAAGTTTTAATATAGGCTCTTATGGGCATACTTCTTTAAATGCGAAAAAAGAAACTTTGAAAAAGACAAACTATGATTAAAACTTGTTAATTTCACAAGATTTTATATCAAGTATTTTTGAGAAAAAAAAACAGAAAATTTGATTGAGCCAATTTTGCGTTATTGTCTAAAAACTGACAGAGAAAAGGATTCTTTCACTTGATGCGGCGGCCATATGCAGAAAAGTGGCAGCGCTGAGTAGTGACGTCACGGTGAGGTCTAGAAAGCCAAGAGCGCGAAATTTCTTAATTCGGGAGCTTCTTTTCGTATGTTTGCTTTGGCACTCTTCTTCCTTTCCATCGAAATTCTTGAGCTCTTGAGAAGTAAAAAAAATTTTATTTCACTTTTACTTGACACGTGCAACTTTTGTTTACACTTTTGACGAGGAAAAGAGAGGTTATGTCTGCTCCTCAAAATAACGCTCGGCCGATAACACAGGTTTACAAAAAAAAAAAAGTCCGGACTATTTGACCGGACCATGGTATTCCGAGGTATTTTTGCGTCCTAAATCCAATCCCGAGGTCATCTGAGCCCCATCACGTCAGAAAAACGAGATTTGCAACGAGGAGGTTGCCACTGCAGACGCACAAATTTTTGACTGATGTTCTGCATGCTGTTTCATAGGGCCGATTGTACACGAACAATCGGCTTTACAGAAGGGTCTTTATTGTTCGGATAAAAACAATGTTCCCAAGAAGTCCCCTAACATGGTGCGAAATTTCAGACGAATGGGTTGAGCAGTTCTCGAGATATGGAAGTTTTCCGTCAAGTTTCTGCGTCTTGGCAGGGAGCTTAAACTCGTGAGTTGGTAAGATTCCTTCGTCAACTTACAGCAAATTTATGCCGTCCAATTGTGTGTTGGTTGTAATGTCTTTGAAAAGGGCAAGAGCCCGTGAAATAAATAAATAAGGAAATGGGACTGCCCTGAGCAGCACCCAGAGCATGACTCCAAGGTTTTAAGGCCATTAGGGTCAGTGCTGGGTCCACTGTCAATATGTCACAGTGAACGGATTGCCGGAATTGGATGCCTTGCCAGGGAGATCGTAATCCGCGAGATACAACGATCATGGCAACATTTTATCCACTGGGGTGGTTCTGTGATAGTCCCGGTCGAGATTTAGGACTCCATTTCAATGTTTGGAAGGTATTCAAGACCTAAACAGCTACCCTCTCTCCAACTCAACAGGTCGCTTGAGAAATTGTCCCGGGTCCAGTTCCAAAAAATGGTCATTTTAATCTCTAAATGACCTTGAAATCTCGTTTTTCTGACGTGATGGGGCTCAGATGACCTCGGGATCGGATTCAGGACGCAAAAATACCTCGGAATACCATGGTCCGGTCAAATAGTCCGGACTTTTTTTTTTTGTAAACCTGTGTAATCGATGAATCGTACTAACCGACTTTGCTACCGACTTCGTCCATCATCAGTGCAACGTTGCCACGTTTTACGTCCATTTAGTTGAAATATAGTTAATTAGTTTACAGGCATTAAACACAAAGATTAAAATTTTTCTAGTGATTATTAAAAAGTGTAATGTTGAGAATGCACGTATTCATCAATTTGAACCACATTTACCTCTCTATTCAATTGGAAAAATTTGTCTATGTACAGTTGGTAAATGCTGTCGGAACGTTTGATGTTCCGCCCCGCTTACCTCACCCCGTATCGAACTGACGTTCCTCCTTAAGGAGTGGGGATTGACTTCAGTGACATCAATTCCCACTCCTTAACCGTCCCCGCTCCCCGCAGCTCACCGCGTCGGCCCATACTTAGGAACGAAATTACAATACTTCAACATTTTTTTTGGACATATTCGCAGTGAAATATCCGTCTGGAATTTTAGAGGGGGGCTTAGAATTAAATAATCTATTTCTATTAAAAAAGCCAGACTTTATACTATGACTTCAAAAAACCATTTTTTTACTGACAAATTGAGGCGCCTGGCGAGCTGTTCGGCATAATAAAACGATCTGGCAATTTCCATTTCAGTATATTGAGGTTATGGCAATGATTTTCAATATTTTCTTCTTTTATAAAATGACTTCAAAATATGAATTTTCGACCCCATAAAAATGCTCATTACGCAATGCTGCAGAGCATGCAGGGTGGCAGACGCAGCGATATCGAAAGAACATAAGTTCGCCTCACGATTTATTATAGAATTTTTCTTTATAAAATCACTACCACAAAAACGTCGCTGGCTCTTAGACTATAAGTTTCGTAAGAGGTTATGCTAAAACCACTGCCACTGCCACTGCCTGTAATTAATACCACTGCTTTAGCTACAATACGGAAAAAGATTTCATAATAAATTGAACATATTGTCTTTCATGACTCTTTTGTATTTTTTGGAATTGATGAATTTCAAATCTTGGAAAAAGTCTTGAAAAATTTCTGGGATTGGAGGCGACGACACCTTGTTTACGACTTACGTAAACAAGCATCCCCTGTCTGGCCTGGCCTCGCACAGTGGGGCCAATTATATTGAAAGTTGGCGGAAATTATTTTTATTGGATTTTATACTTATAGTAGTATATTAGGGCATAAAACTTTACTTTATCGTCGTTTAGTATTAATTTAACCTTTCAGTGGTCGCGCGCGGACTCTCGCTACGGGCGCATACAAAATCGCGTATATTTCGAGAAATACGGCTTGGCGCGACCACTGAAGGGTTAAGAATAAAACAAATATAGGTGACATAAAAACCACACTCCAAATTTAACTACTTATTCGCAATAAAGTCAATTTAAAATATACTTGTTAACGAGAACATTTTCGAGTTATTTAAAAATTAAGCAAATATGAGCTCGTTTTGTTTCTTCCACTGAAAGCGTATATCATACCAAACTACTTTTAACCCAAAACCAAAGTTCAGGCACATTCGGGCACATACTAAAACTCTAAGCATATACAAAATGACTACAAAATCTTGTCATACAAAACAAGTTGTTTGAACCAATGTAGCCATGTTGACAACGAGATCACGTGCACTGAGAATTTAATAAAAGTAATTATATAAGCACGCACTAATATAATTTCTGCACTATCTAACTACCACGAAATAAAAGTTTAGACGTGTGCAGAACGGGAACCATTCGCACCGCACCGAGATAAGTAAACTTGTTTTGGTACATGTGACTTGTAGAGGCTACTAATTTATGTAAACAATTGCTTGCACCACCTACTTTTGTTTCATGGAATTTCCGCCAACTTTTTATGTAATTGGCCGCACTGTGCGTCGTGCCGAACAGAGGGCCATGTGTGGACCTCTTGCGAGAGTGACGCTGCGGCAGGTCGCGGATAGCCGCTCGAAGCGATGATCCTTTAGCTACGGCGGATCATTTCTAAAAGTTCAGAAATGGGATAAAGGATCCCTTTTGTGACATTACATCGCACGTATTAGTGACAGTGCAAGTGCGCAAACTTGTGTAGTGAAAATGGGGCGCACGCGAAAAGAACATCGTAGGTCTCACCGTCGATCTCGTTCTCGCAGAAATTCGTCCAACTACGCGAGTGTACCTGAACGGCGACGATTTTACGAAGGACACAGTAATGCTAGAGATAGATCATCGAGATGACGCGAACGCTTGTGTGAGAGACATGGTGAAGAGCATCGTCGTTGTAGCTCAATGGACCATTTGCAAACGCCAAGTATTGCAATTGATAAACCACCTTTTCGAACATTCCGGAGCATGGAAGGAAAGACGTCGATACCAAGTTTTTATCAAAATGAGAAATACCAAACCATCGAAGTATGGATACAGAAGGTAGAAGAATTGTAGAAAATTCATGGGTAGGTATGAAGAGCTACCGACTATCGCTTTCACCTGGCCAGAGTGGAAGGAGTAACCTGTGATAGCATTTACTGATCACACGGAATTACCTGATCGGCTCACCGCAATGTTCGCACGCACCAAAGCGAGGGACGAGAGCATGATAAAGTATTTCTTTGCAAAAGCGTCCTTGGTAACTACTTGCGGCATCAAAGGGAAGGATGCTGTAGCTAGCATCGCGCACGGTATCTCAAATTATTCGTTGAGAATGACCATCAAATGAAATGACTTTCAAACTCCTGAAGAGTTACGCATATTTCTGAGTAAGACAGAAGAAGCGCTCGAGAAAGGTGACAACTACCTTCCCAAGAGGAATAACGAGCATGCGAAGCAGTTATCTGTATCGCAATTAAATAATAAACAGGATTCGCGGGATAAACGTAAATCGGAAGGGGCTTCAGAAGATATCTCGCCTTCTACTAGTGTAGCGACGGTGTGCTAGGTCGCTATCTCGTGGCGGAGCGTTTCGTCCCGGAGTCGGCCTCGTGACGTTCTGTGGTCCTCCGTGAGAGACGGGCAGTTGCGATCTTATATAGTAACTTGCCCGTCGTCGGATCACTAACGAGACCCGAGAGCCGTGGGTCGGGAGCCGCGAGTCGAGGGCCGAGAGGGTCGGCGCCATCTGGCGGCAGGCCGCCGTAGCGTCACGGGTCGCCACATTAGCAGCAACGCGATGCTACCGATGTAATGAGTTTGGGCACATTGCTAAGAAATACTTAAAATGTCGTCAAAACGATGAAACGAAGATATAGGACTATAAAAAATTCAGAGCATATATATCGGGACTTAACCCCAGCCGAGAAAGGTACAATTTATTGTATTAGAAACTTCACTACGAGAGCAGAACCTCTTATACCCTTAATAAAAAAACCGAGGCCAAGTATTGGGGTATCGAATAACAGGCCTTCGACGAAATAAAACAGATCCTGATTTCAAGAGCGGTGCTAGCGATATATAAACAAAACTCTGAAACCGAAATCCATATAGATGCTAGTAAGTTAGGTATAGGAGGTATTTTACTGCAGCGACAAGATAATAATGCAATGAAACCAATAGCTTATTTTAGTCACCGCTTCTAACAGGATAAAGTTTTGGAAAATATCTGGGATAAAGTCTTGGAAAAAGTCTGAGAAGATATATTGTTTCGATATCTTATAACAATATATTGTTGCATTACTTAACACTAGTTTATTTTTTTACATTTAGCAATGTTACAAATGTTTGTAAAGCAATAAATTCCACTGGTTGAGGAGGAACAATAGTTTATTGTTCGTCTAGCAATATTATTGCTAATTTATTTTCCGTGTTGTAAGAGATAAAAGAAACATGAAAGCGTCATGAGAGACACACTCGATTTATTATGAAATCTTTTATTTAATTTCCGTATTGTAGCTAGGGCAATAATAATTTTAGCATAAGCTTTTACGAAACTCATTCAAGAATAATCACGCGTCTTCTCCAGTTTACTTGTACTCGATTAATATAATGGGAGCAATTCTTTTTCTTGCCCAGATAATCAAGAATTAACACGTTAAGTACCATATGTATCCAATGTGGATACACATAGCACAGTGTTTTACTATGGTGGCACTTAACCCTTTAAGTTTTACTGGGAGAATAGTTTCCCACCAGGCCTAAGTCTCCTAGCTGATGTTTTAATGGGAAACTAATACTACACAAGATAAATATAAATTCTAATACATATGAAAAAATAATATAAATAAGTACTTACTATAATTTTAAAAAATATTAAAACAATTTTTTCATGGCAAGAAATATTACCTATATATACATAAAAAGAGTTCATATAATGTGTTTTAAAATGTGTCCCAGTCTTCTGCCACTTAACCCTTAAATGCATGATTTTTTGTTTAAAAATAAAAAAATGAAAAACTGGAAGATTTTACAAAACTAATACAGGGAAAAATAAAAATAAAAATTATATTTCACTTTGAACCTTTTTTTTTCGAAAAAAGGGTATGTAGCCAAATGGCAACATCATGCATTAAGTACATAGTATGACATTACATTACGTGTGAAATTTTTTGACACAATTATTACGTTTATTGAAACATAATTCTACACCGCAATTCTCACACTTGGTATAGGTAAGTCCTTTGCAGTTAGGCAGCTTGCATCTCGTTTTCTTATCCCGTTGCTCGCCGGTTGTCTGCAGACTGGGACATGTCAATAATACAGTGACATGAGCGCCATGTACCAACAAATGCTTACAGCCTATTATAAAGCAATACGTAGCCCAACGGATACTCCATGCAGCAAGTCGATATTTGCTCTAGTGTGAGTTTGAAAGGTATAGTAGGCAGTGTGTTGCCGAAAAGCAACAATATGCATTTAAGGGTTAAAGGGTTAACGTGTTAATTAAAGCAGCTATGACATTACAGAGCTTGCTCAGTAACACATATAAGGTACCTAAGGGTAATACGGCCCGGACGAAAATATGGCCCACTCTGTTTTTCTTAGACATGTTGCGCCATCTGTCAACCAGTGGCTAACAATTAGTATTTTATGAAGGTGTAAATAACTTCTTGCTAACTTCACTAACAGCTGTTTAGTTAAACCACGAGACAGACGTGAATTCATTTTTTGACGGTATTTCTTATAAGCGATAAGTGAAGCTATTATGTTACATAAAAAAGGTTGTCGTATATAGACTCACCGCGGACGAAGTTGAAGAATTTGTGTGTCCAAATTGCTCACCATAAACTTGGGCCATATTTCCGTCCTGCTATTTCTTACCGGGCCATATTATCCTTAATGACGGAAATATGGCCCATGTTACATCTTTTTGAAAAATAGGTGTTTTTGTTTTTGGGTTATGAGAAACGTTACATCAGGGTGCATTTTTATTTTTAGTATTTCTTAATAAAGATATGTACAAAAAGTCAGTTGTTTTAGTAATTAAATAATACTTTTATAGGCCATATATTTGAACGCAGGCCATATTACCCAAATGTACCTTAGTATGGGATCCCTCATAAGAATAAAAAAATTATTACCACTCCTCTGAAACTTTATGAGCAGCTTCATTTTGCCGAGTCTGCCAGCTTTTTTGTCTGCGAAAAATCTGGTTTCCGCCGGGGTTTCGAGATGTTAATAAACAATCATGTCAAATTTATGAATTTTGTTTATTGATGACCAACAAGCTGATTCTTTTCCCGAAGTAAGATACATATTTATGAAATCAAACGGTAACATTGTCCGACAAGTTTTCTGCCGGGTATGTCTAGTCCGACAAAACTCATAATTTTGACATTGTTTGACATGTTTGTTAATTAATATCTCGAAACCCCGGCGGAAACCAGACTTTTCGCAGATAAAAAAGCTGGCAGACTCGGCAAAATGAAGCTGTTCACAAAGTTTCAGAGGAGTGGTAATAATTTTTAATTTCTTATGAGGGATCCCGTACCAATACCGATATCAATCGGGAGTGCCAAGGTACGTACACGATCGTCACTTCTTTTCATTTGAACTGATGTTAAATGGAATAGTCAATGATCCATGGAGACTGTTCCATGCTCACCTGTAATCGCTTGTACTTCCGACGTCACGGATTCTGTCGCTAGTGACTTTCTAAAATGTCGTTAACATACTAGCCAATGAACAATTAATTATCATGCTTTCATTAGCTACAGCGGCGTTTGCCATTGTTAATGAAAACATGAGGATTAATAATTATTCCCATTTCTGATATGGCGTACCAAACTGTGACTCTCTTATTATACTGATCCACAGCTCTGAAGTTTTTTACCCACAAATCAATTTATTTTCGGTCCGGAACTTTTCGATTACGAGGAATTTCAAATCGAAGGCGAAACGCTCGTTGTGCAACGATGACGAATCCTTTTTCACGGATGTACACTTCCACGGCGTATAAGCGCGCTGTGCCTTTGTCCATATAGCGTTTCACAATAAACCTGTTTCAAACAGAAACTGTTAGTCTTCCCGCTTGTACTGATGCTATCCCCACTTTTCTGCGATGCCACTCCACTTTACGAGAGCGTAATTGAAAATAGGAAGACAGTTTTGCCGCACCCTATATTTTCGAACCTTCCTAAAAAGTATTATATAATTTCAACAAATCAATTTTTAAAACTCTTTACCGAGTGGAGTTTTCTCTAAACGAAATCCCGTTCCATTTCGAAAATAAAACAATGAAATCCATTGTATAATGCATATAGGTATATTTTTCACCGCGTTTTTATCAAAATATTTTGTCGAGATTTGAACGTATCATAATTTTAGTTTTTGTAAATATCAGAATTATCTATGACTTGCTGATATTTTAATTCATTCATTAACGACTATGACACATTATTAATCAAATATTTGATCCAACATTCATTTGCGTCGTTAATGTGATTACATGAAATTTACTTTTAATACTGCGTAATTTATATGATTAATTGATTATGTATAGGTAAGTGTTCGTTCAAATCACATATACTAATTCATATTACGAATATTAAACTGACTATGATTTAGGAAGAAATTGATCATATTTGACAATTTTACCTTAGGTGTTATAATTACCTAAATGATGTTATTGTAATTTTTGGAATTATCTAAAAGCTCAGTCTTGCATCAACACTCAAAACTCACCGCAGGCAAACCTCACCGTCTGCTTTACAATGACGTAAAAGTAGATACATTTAAGGTCTATCAGTTAATCAAAGAAATGATATCGTACCACGTTCACACACACATTAAATTATATGAAATTATGGAAGGAAATCTCTTTCCCTGTATAGCGTAGATATGACATATGGCGCACTGATTGCGAAGGATTACTCTTATTTATTGAGCATTCAGAGAGTATTCTTATTAATATATCACGAGTTTCAAACTCTATATAGGTACAACAACAGACCCATATACTCGTATTTAACCAAAACAGCCTCGATAATCTCTATGAATCAGTCAAATATTACCATTATTGTTATATTTTAGGCCCCAAAAACGAAATATAGAGAACACCCTCAAAAATCATATAAGTTATGCGTTATTATTAGAATTCTCCTATAGATATTATTTGAGATTTTCAAAACTCAATATCGAAGCTATGGACATTTTGATGTGAACCGGTACCTACATTAAATTAGATATCGATATTATTATTTTTACCGGTACATTTTTAGATTAGTAAATTTGCAAATTATTATTGAAATTTAAATCGTCCACAAGCTCCATT
This sequence comes from Xiphydria camelus, assembly GCA_963678675.1. NCBI lineage: Eukaryota > Metazoa > Arthropoda > Insecta > Hymenoptera > Xiphydriidae > Xiphydria > Xiphydria camelus. Next base: position 12,331,377 of record OY783197.1, read on the forward strand.
TCATTTCTCAACATCGCTACTCGTATAATATAATTTTATAGATTTCGTTGCAGTCTTCCATATCATCGATATTCTTCTAATCTGTTGCTTGATAAGACCCGAATTTCGAGTACAATTGAATCTATATATAGGGTAATGTACACTGAAATACAGTAAAAAGGTATTAATTTTTAATATCACTACACCCGACTTGGACCTTTATATGCCACATCTGGTGTCATTCAGTCTTATACTATTGTCATATAACATCAAAAGTAATCTACATGTATAAGTTCACACCGCAGATTTGTTTATTGCCCCAGCGAACAATAAAATATTTCTTAACTAAACTGTAGAGCATATGCAGGGAATATAATTATTATACCTATAACACTAGCTGACCCGGCGAACTTCGTACCGCCTCAGAATCAATAAATGTTGATATTGTATTTTAATTACAGTTAAATTAATTTAATTCACTTTGCAGCAAGGCATTTGCTTTATTGAAACGAATCGTAATGATTCGCGTATCATTATTGCACTAGTTTCTGTTAAACTATTTGCTGGATGGGTTGCACTCGAATCGATTCCCTTCATTGAAGCACCTTCTGATAACCGATACTGATTCAAATTTTTTTTGATTTTCTTACTTTCCAATACGCGAGGAAACTTCTCTAGAAAAATTAATTTCTTAATAAACTTTTTTTTCGTAAATTTTTCACTTAAATTTTTTTTTTCGTAAATTTTTCAGATGTTTCAATACTTATTCTGCTATTCGTGGCGGAGACAAATCCAAGAATCAAAGGTCATAAAAATCTGTCCAGCCGTTCTTTAGTTATAAATAATGTAACTAACTTGACTTTGTTTTATATACAGGGTCTTCAAAAAGTCCCGGTACGGCTGATTATCTCAGCGGGAAATCATTTTGGAGAAAAATGTTTAATGCAAAACTTTAAGGATTTTTCCCTGGCTACCAACGGTCATATTGGATTTGACCTTGACCATGACTTTCAAGGTCATATCAAGGTCAAATTGATGGTTTTTAAATGCGAACCCCTATTTTGATACCGGAAATGAATAGAACGGGAAATTTCACATTCAAATGTGTCCTTGACGATTTTTTTCATGTGACCTTTATGGTCAGCGGAGCACAGTGGGAAATTTTCTTGAATTAGAAGGACAACACTCTTAATGGCTTACTCAACTTAAACCAAATACGGTATAGGGGGTTTTTTGGGTTGCTGATCACAAATCTGGAGTCAGGTTTCAAAAATTCAAGACGGCGGATCCAATATGGCGGACGAGGTTTTCGGAAATTGACGGATTCGTGCCAAATCCGAAATCGAAAAAGGAAAGAGGATCTTGGAAATCGATCAAGTAATTTAGAAGTTATGATGAGAAAACCATTTTTTTTCGAAACTTTGACACCCTGTATCTTTGTTAGGAAACATTTTTGAAACAAATTTTCTTATGAAAGTCTACTTTTTTGTTGTTGTTCTATCACATATAAAAAAAATGACGTTTAACCTGGTCCACCCTGTATAATATTTCTTGCCATGAGAACATGGTTTTCATATTTTTTAAAATTATAGATAAGGTAAGGTGGGGTAAGAGCGTACAAAAAAATAGACGGGGCAAATCAATTTTTATTCAAGTTTCTCAGCGAATGGTGCTGCCATCTTTAATTTGTAATCTTTCGTGAGTACGTATGTTAATTAAGCTGTTTTTCTAATCTAAGAGGTATTTCCGCACTTGCTAATCTAAATTATTGTTTTTGTTGATATGTTGATATAATGTACGTGCCCCGTCTATTTTTTGGTATGCTCTTACCCCACCTCACCTTCCTTATTTATATTATTTTCTCATATGTATTAGAATTTACATTTACCTTGTGTAGTATTAGTTTTCCATTAAAACATCAGCTAGGAGACTTAGGTCTGCACAGGTGGGAAACTATTCTCCCAGTAAAACATAAAGGGTTTGTGATAAAGGGTTAAAGCTGTTCCAGGAATTTCTTTCGCAAGTATTGAGTAGCCGTGGAAATTCGTCACTGACCATTATTTTATTTATTTGTGGTCCGACGAAAATACCAGCTTTAATTTTGGCTTCGGATAACTTAGGAAAAATATTTATTAAATATTTAAAGGCTTCAGAATCTTTACGAATTCTTTCATAAGACCCAATTTTTATATGCAATGGAGGCATTAATATATGAAGGGTCCAGTGGAAAACGATGAGGTTCCATATTTCTCAAAGTTGAGAAACACGACATTTAAAGTTTCACAACGCGCGGGAGTCCACTGTGCCGCCTATTTTCAACCACAGTTTTTAGTGGAATCTCATTGTTTGTCCCCTGTAGGGTTTGGTATGTTGATACTTCATGTTACAAGCTAACAGATGCCGCTAAAATATCGATTTCGAAAAAAAATGGAATCTCATCGTTTTTCCATTGGACCCTTCATATGTTTAGGTTCCACAATAGGGAGGTCTCAAAAATATGATGTTATCATTTTATGCCTCAGAATCGTAGAAATACGTGTCCAAAACCAGTCAGTGAAAGAATTTTTGAAAAATAATGACTGTTGGCTTCAAAAAATAGCCATTTGAAGTTCAAATATTCGAAGCGCGACACAAAACGGTACCTGAGTGGCTTGACGTCAGCTCCCCGCTCCATAGCTCCGCCCACTCCTGCTTCTACGCAGAGCATAGGCAATATCATTCAGTTTATGTTTGTGCGTTGTTTGAAACTGAAGAAATGGAACCGGGGTTCCAAAAAGCGGACACACACAATTTACCCAGTATAAATGTTGAAATGCTGCACGATTTCATGGCCCTCAGCACTCAATTTTCTCCAGGTGTTAAAGCAATGCGGTAAGTGGTATTGTGTACCTACATTTAAGGTAGTAGTCTCGTGAACACTAATTGAGACAGATTTTCAAACAAATTGTTGTAGATAATCTTTGGACTACTATAAAAACATTGTCTTAATTCGTAGGAGATCTACCGTTTAGAAATATAGATATTAATTATTAAAATATCGCCATTTTTTACACGGGCTCTTTAGCTGAAATGAGATATTGTACTATAATAAAAAAAAAGGCGAGACAGATTTTGAAGAAATTTAGGCCAATGATAAATTAACGTTATCCACGCATTTTCCAAAAAAAAATGACTTATTTTGACCGTTTTTGATAAACTGTCGCTTCTACATGTGGAACTTCGGCTTGCTGTAGAATGTCTGATATTTTCCTCTTTCGCGATCGTTTCTCACTGCTCTCCCGAAACCTTTTTGCAGTGAACTGCTTGTCGGCTTGACAAGAAAATAAATGCGGCACAATATTTGGCTTCATTCTGGCATTTACTTTGCTCAATTTATATTCTATGTAGTTTTCCATGTCCTCCTTTAACTGAAAATGTTTACATATACATTCAACATTCAATAAAATACAGTAGAAACTTACATCAAAATGATCTTCGCAATAATACACAGTAGACTTTTTCGATACTTCCGCAATGTCGCGTCTTGCTGTTGAAAATCATTTTTGCCGCTTCTTAGAATCATTCGGAACCAAACTAATATTTTATCTGGTGTTGTATGTGATGTATTTTTACAATGAGGCACAAAACACCACTTCCGAGTTGGCATATTTGTTTCAAAGGCACAAACAGATTAAAACACTTAACAACGTCTATGCGTGCGTAGCGTCTCTGGGGTAACTGAGCCGCAGCAGCGGGCAGCTGATGTCACAATGGTAGCCTCGCCCCGAGGTACCGTTTTCTAGCCTCTTTCGAACCACGAAATAATACTGCCCATTACTCCGTGAATTTTTTTTTATTTTTTTTTATTTGTGCCACGTATTTGTGGATCACATTGTCTCTCGAATTATAAATAAAACAAAATGTGTGAGACCCGCCTATTGGTTCCCACTTGATATTACGCTCTTCTACAGGATCTTGTGAACCTAATAACGTATTATAAAGTACGTTGTGTGTGTATCGCTACAAGTATACATGCCCTGACATGCACCATGACCACATAAGTGAAATGATACTTGCTTTCTTCTCGCTCAACCCTACTCTTACTTCCCGAAACATGTAAAGTGAAGTGGGGTAATTGAGTAGTAGAAATCGGTAAGTTGAGGTTTGGATGGTCGTAAAAACTAAACAACTGAATTTATTAAACTCTCTTTGGTGCTGTACACTCTTGGGGCCTTCCTGATTAAAAAGCTTTAATGATTCCCTATCAAAACTACTAATTTAATATTTACAATTTTTTAAATAATATGATTCGTACTACACACTTCCCCGGAACTTTGGGGTAAGTGTGTATGCAGCTCATATTTTCTATGTGCCTTCTGTTAGGAGGATGTGGGGTAAGTGTGTTAGACTTGACTATGTGGCATATAAGATGGAATTATAATTTTTTAGTTATATAGTTTATTACACGAACCATGTGCAGTTATAAAAATAAAAACGAACAAACATTTCCGCAACTTAACAAAAACTAATGGAAGTCAAACTCGTCAAAGAGAAATCCGAAAGATAAAGGTGATATCGTATAAAAAGCTCCCTCCGTCGGAATTGAAATACAATGAAAATTGTTTCAATTCGGTTCTAAATATTTGAAAAACGGAGCAACAATGGAGCACCATAGGATGTAACTTATTTCGATATTAACACGTTGACTGCCATGAGAAGCAAGTGTGCTTCACAGACCTTTGATATATCTGGGCCGTGAGAAGCATTGTTGCTTCTCAAAGTTTGATGAACTATCGACGTGCGTGGTACAGCGATACTTCTTGGTTACGGTATAAGGCTTAACTCACACGGTGCGACTTCACTGCGACAGCAGTGCGACAGAACTGACGCACGCTGTCGCAGGAATCGACGACTTTCCTGCGACAGTTTTGTCCCACCGCGTGAGCAGATGCGCGGCAAACTAACACAACGTCACCGCCACTGTAGATGCCATACAGCAAGCGCGAGGTGCGTGTCGCAGGGAAGTCGCACCGTGTGAGTGCTTCGCTGCGTCTCCATGTCGATTTGCCGCGTGCGACGTACTCTCGACCGAGTCCGACCGAGTGCGTCAGTTTTGTCGCACTGCTGTCGCAGTGAAGTCGCACCGTGTGAGTTAAGCCTAAACTTATGGGGTATGTTTTTTGGTTGCCTAGAGAACTATTTTATGTATATAGCCCATGTATTTGTCGTACCTATGCCGAGTAAAACAACACTGATTCTGGATGAATATTTATTTGTTTTAGACTGTTATAAAATAACTAAAAAATAAGAAAACGTTAATGTCTGAACGTTGTTATTTTAACGTTGTTGAAAACGTAGTCCTGAAGAAGCGAAAACAAACAAGTCCTGGACGCGATTATGCTTTGTTTACGTGAGAAGCAAGTGTGCACTACACGGCTCCCTCTAAAGTATAAATGCTTATTTTTTGGGCCATGTGGCGCAAACGTGCTTCTCAAAAGTAATAATACTAAAAAATACCAAAAACCGAAGAATGAGGATAAGAAAGGGATAAAATCGATTTTAAATGTTAAAGCAGACATTTTCAACTTATTTTTGAGTTTGACCTAAGAGATTTTTCTTTTTTATATTATGGTGACAGTCAACGTGTTAACATAAACCCATAATGTAATTGTTGAAACACCATAAGTGATCAATTGTAATTTTCAGTACAGAAAGGGATATAATGAGTTTTTAATAATTATACTTTTCTTATTGAACAGTACACTTTTGACACCAAAGAGAAAAAGGACAATGACAATATATTCTCATTGTAGTTACTTAATACATTGTCAAAAATATTATACCATAAAACACTAGACAATTTTTTGCCACCTTAAAAATATTTCTAGAATGTTGTAAACACCAATATTAAACAAATCCATACGTAACAGTTCAAGAGCCTCGCGCCAAGGACGAAAAAAGAAGCGGAGCGTCCGCCTGATAGTGAGACTCGAGTGGCTACTTTTATATTATATTATTCCGCCGATCGCGTTTGTACGTGTTCAAAAGGTATCGGTTTCTTTGGAGCTGGGACTTTTTGACGTGCAAAGATGTGTTCATTACGTTATCTCGGTACCATGATTCTAATAAGTCTATATTTATAGAACTCGGTAAACCCTACCTAGAGCTATATATTAATTCATGAAATTATCGATTCCGTAAAATATCGCGTAGCATTTCGTCTCCTTGGTCGTCATCGTCGTCGCTCGGTCTGAAGATATATCGATGGTCTCTCTATTCCCCACTTTTTTCTGCTTCCGCGGTACTGTTTCTCTGTTAGATAGAGATGCTGCGCGGTACTTATTAGGTACCTACCGACCAACACGAGTCGATAAATTGTTCAAACAATAAATTTATGCAAATATCTCGGAAACGGTGACAGATACGACGAAACGGAGAAAATTTACCAATTTTATAAAAGGAGGTCGAGCTTCCAGCTGTACTGAACAAGGCAAGTCGGTAATTGTTTAAATAATAAATTAATGCAAATAACTCGGAAATACTTAGAGATACGGTGAAACGAAGAAAATTTGGGAGTATCACCTAGGGGATTGAACTTTCAGTCGTAATGTGATATTACCGCACATAGCGAGTCGATAAATTGTTTAACCATTTATTTAAACATAAATATTTGCAAATATCTCGGAAACAGTAAGAGATAAGTACGTGGAAACGGAGAAAATTTGGCGTTTACGAAAGGGATTGAGCTTTTAACTGTAATGGTATTACCGAAGAGAGTAAATCGATAATTTGTTTAAATAATAAACTTATGCAAATATCTCGGAAATGATGAGAGATACGAAAAAACGGAGGAAACTTTGAGACGATGCGTAGAACGTCAAATATTCAACCGCCTTTTTATTACCGAACAGTGTGCGAGTCGATAATTTATTTAAATAATAAAATAATGCAAATAACTCGGAAAAGGTGAGAGATACAGCGAATCGGAGAAAATTTGGGGTAACACGTCTAGGGAATTCAACTTTTAATTGTGATGACATTACCGCACATAGCTAGTCGATATTTAGACAATAAACATTTGCAAATATTTCGGAATCGATGAGAGATACGGCCAAACGGAGAAAATCTGGAGGCTTTCTAAAGTGAGACGAACTTTCAGTCGCTACAATGTTACCGTGCAGCGCGAATCGATAATTATTGAAACAATGAACAATTATAAATATCTTAGAAACTGTGAGAGATACGGCTAAACGGAGAAAATTTTCAGGTTTTCTAAAGGGGGTCGAACTTTCATCAATACGATGAAACGAAAGAAATATTGAAGGTGCTTCAGAAAAGGTTCGAAATTGCAGTCTCTTGGTAGTATTACCGAATAATGCGAGGTGATGGGTAAGTTTGGAGATAACGTATAGATGGTTGAATGTTCAACCGTGATGATATTACCGAAGAATGCGAATTAATAAATTATTTAAATAATGGATTGATGCAAACATCTCGAAAATAGTGACAGATATAACAAAATGGGTGAAATTCTGATAATGCAGGGCATATTGAGTTGTTATATATTCGTAGAAGTATGAAAATGAAGAAGTCGATCCATAAGCCGTAAACGATTTTCAAAAAGCTACACTGAAAAAAATCTTTAGTTTTAACAGCAATACATTTCTGGCTGAGACTTTCTAGCCATTCCCCCCTAAAAATATTTTTATTACAGTAATTCTATTAGTTGTATTTGAGATACAGCATTGCTATGTTAGCAGTCCAAGTATTGCTAACAGATATGTTTGATGCAGCAATATGGCATCTGATTACTTAATATACTAGAAAGGTTATCCTAAGCAGATGACGTATTCTTACCCCAACTGTATGATTATACGTAATATAGGTATATAGGTATAGTTAGCTGGACTATAAAACGTATGTTTACACCAACTGTAAACTTATGTGTAGTGTGACTGAACGGTATGGCTGGGTGGACTATACTGGATGCCTCGCGCAGTTCCACACAGTTGCAGGGACCCCTTCGGCCGGGCTTGGTCGGTATTCGAGCAATTTTTACCGGTAGAAGTGGCTCCAATACCGACCAAGCCCGGCCGAAGAGGTCCCTGCAACTGTGCGGTTCTGTGCCCGAGGCATACGAAATACCGGTAGAAGTCGAGTCGGTACCCCGATAGCAAATTAAATATTTATTTAAATATTTTTGCCGAGATATCTCAGTGTTGCATTATATAAAGGCCTGTTTTAGCTAAGACCACTTGAAGAGTCGGTGGCGCAATTGGTAGAATGCGAGCATTCCCAGTCTCGAAGCATCTCATCTAAGGAACGCAGGTTCAAATCCCGGTGTGGGCCCCGCGACATTGCACTTTCTCGTCGCGGGATCACCCGAGCTCCACACACCTCCGGATTTCTAGCCAAACCTGGGGATGGTGCGTAAATGCATTTCCCCTTCTATAAAAAAAAAAAAAAAAAAAAAAATCGAATCCCGGAAGGGTTGGAAAAAAAACCGACACCCCAGTAGGCGGGTTGGCAGGCGGCAGGATAGGCGTGCGCGCCCCCTTTTTGCAAAATCCTACTTTCAATTTAGCAATACGGTATAGCTGACACAGCTATACTGCTTGTCTAAACGAACCAAAATTCCCGCGCAATTTAGCAATACGGTATAGCTGACACAGCTATACTGCTTGTCTAGATGAACCAGAATTTCCGTGCAATTTAGCGATACGGTACAGCTTACGTAGGCATACTGCACGTCTAAATCAATCAGAATAAATAACTGGCTCAACAGTACAGCGCAGCTTGACACAAACATCACGATATTGTTACTTTAAACATATTAGCTTAGCCATACTCGGCTGGCTGTCTTAAGAAAACTTCTGGCTGTGGCCACGGTGGCTAGAAATTCTGGTTGGTTCAGCCAGAATTATTGCTCAATTCCCTGAAAATTTTTTTCAGTGTAGTGATATTCCCTAAAATACATCAAAAATATAACAAATACGTAAAGAACTATACGGGGCCCCTTACAAAATTTACCCACTAATAATTGTTTCAACAAAAATCTCAACAAAAATTGCACGCCTTATTTCGCCCCACAAAAAAAAGTATTAATGTTCGAATGTAGTGCCAAGAACCTAGTACCTACCAAGTATTTCTCAGAATCCCACCTCCATTTCTCTAAGTCATCCATTTGGCAAATCACTTAGTATAATTAAACGCAACAAAAGTGTCCGAGATCGAAATGACAATGACTATACCAATGCAGGTCACCAATATTCAAAGTGGTACTTGGCAGGCCCGTGCCGGAAAAAATTATAGAGAAGTAGAGTGCATACTATGTTATATAATATACACTGGATATTATCGAATTACGTTATATTAATTCTTATAATTAAAATGTACCCCTACCAGTGGTTAAAGAGCTAAAAGAGTTTTAAGATGTCCAATAGGATGACAGTTCCGATGGCAAACGTCGTTGATCCATAAACAGTAAGCGCGAGCAACTTCGTCTGAAAGATTTTCACAAGGAATCTCTCCCATTTTCCGTCTTCACGATCATTATGAGACACACTGTATATAGAAAAAATGTATTTCTTTCTCAAGTTTACTCTAGTATAATTTGATATTTACTAAAGATAGTGACAAAGAAGGCTATTAAATAATAGACGATTTTCTTCTACGTCCGAAACGTAAAATTATGTGATAAAAGTATTGTTTAGATCCTTGGACAAATCGAGACAACTGTAACTAATTCGGGAGATCTAGAAACTTTTATTATAATAATCCAAATACGGGTAGTCTCAAAATATTATAGTAGCACTATACGTTGCAATGCGTTAGTAATGAGTTATTGAGTTGGCTAATAAGTAATAGCGTTTTTTAATTTGAAAGTGCGCACAAAAAACGTTTTTGCATAATGTTATTTGTTACTTGAAAGGGTACCTAATATGTATATTAGACTGATTCAAAAAAAAGATTTTTCAATTAATTCTTTTGGCGGGCACTTAAAAAACGTCAGTATTTAATGTAATTTTGAATATGTCGCCGGGTGCACATTCTCACTCAATATTTAGGGATGTCTCAATCGCTTTTTCTGATTTCCATTTGAATAACACGGTGAAATTGTTGAATCATTGGCTTAGTGCTAATTCTTTCTACGGTAAAAAAATTTCCCCGTGAATATAATTAGAAAAATTGAGAGTTTTAGGTGTAATTGAAGTAAAGAAATATTATTGTTAATTATTAAATAAAATGAAATGGTAATCACGGGGGAATAAATTGTGCAATCGATTCCCCTGTAATTATCATTTAATTCTATTTGATAATTAAAAATAATATTTCTTTACGTCAATTACACCTAAAACTCTCAATTTTTCTAATTTTTCACGGGGACATTTTTTTTACCGTAGAAGGAATTAGCACTAAACCAACGATTCAACAATTTCACCGTGTTATTCAAATGGAAATCAGAAAAAGCGATTGAGACACCCCTAAATATTGAGTGAGAATGTGCACCCGGCGACATATTCAAAGTTACATGAGGCGTCTAAATTCAAATCCGGATAGATCCATTTTTGGTGAAAATGAGAAAAACGCAAAAGACTGTTATTTGAAGACAAAGTTATATATCAAGTAGATTATTTTTTTAATAGTTTTCTAAGGTATCGCTTTTTTGTTTTTTAAATTTTGGTTCTTTAAACTGCAAAATTAACTGAGTTTTTAAAAATAAATGAATGGATTTGTCCGGGTTTGATATTTATCAATTTTTTATAATGGAAAATATTATCTTTATTGTGTAGATATCTTTCTCTTAGAAGTATTCATAAAAAGGTACGAATGAAAAGTTACTTATATTTTTAAAAAGTAACATATTTTCATTAAGTTGTATGAAGCATAGGTTATTATAATAATATTGAAGTTACACAAATCTGTTGTCATCTTCCTGCTGCTCACAAATAGCTTCAGACTCTACAGGGTCTCCACGTATGTTGTTGACATAGGACGATATGGCACGTAGCGTTTTGTAGACTGCAGGCTGTACGCTATTGGTCGGAGACGCAAGGATGACAAACGATTGGCTCTGTCTATCGTCGGCAGACGTCAATATCGCGAGAGAAGTTCCCTAGGGCGTAAAAACCTAGAAGACGAGAAAGTATGGCGGGTGACGGGTATGTATCTTTACAAAGTGGAATTTGCCGGAGTAATTGTATTTTTTTGAAAATAAAACGTGATTTTCAAAGTTCATATAATATTTCCATTCGCAAAACGATTTCCCTCGCGTTTATTTCAATCCTCGGACGCGCTTATTAATAAAGAGTAAAAATTCAGTTAAATCGAAGTAATGAAGGAGAGAGAGAGAAGGGTGATAACGCGTCTTTACGCGTACCCGTCACCCGCCATACTTTCTCGTCTCTGCTAGGTTTTTACGCCCTAGGGAATTTCTCTCGTGACTATTGACGTCTGCCGGCGATAGACAGAGCCAATCGGTCGCCGTTCTTGCACATCCGACCAATAGCGTACAGCCTACAGTCTACACAACGCTACGTGCCATATCGTCCTATGTCAATAACATACGTGGAGACCCTGTACTTCAGCTTCTTGTTGCGGTTGCAACCTAATGAATACAGTTTTGTAATAATCTAAGCCCAGTTCAGTAGATATATTTTGCCAGTCTGATTTAAAATGCCCCTTCAGCAAGTCATTAACATTAGACAATTGCTCTGGCTTGATCAGATTTCTACAAAGATCTAGTTTATCTGGATTTATGCCAATGTAGGATTTTCCTTTCTTACATATTCCTTTAGGAACACCTAGGAAATGCTTGTAATGGGGGGTCCCCCTTGTACCAAGAATTCATCACGTAATGTTTTGGTAATTATTATTCTCTTACAAGAATTTATTTTAAAATGCATATATGAACTTGACTTTACATTCTCAGAATAGGCGATTCTCCGATCGTACACATTCCAGTCTTCTCCAAGTTTAAGAACACTACCGGATTCAGAAAATATTTCTAAATATTCTTCGGGGCGGATTATTGTATCTTTCTTCCTAACTTTTTTTTCGATGTTGGCAAAAACCCTATCGGGAGGAATATACGAATGCCCCGTTACTGGAAACAATAATTCTAACATTTTCAGTTCTCTTGGTGCATTTCTTTTCATCCAGCTTGATGCCGTAAACGCTTTTCCACCACTGCCTTCCTAGTTTCTAAAATTGTACAACGCTTTCTACTGGCATTTGAAGGAGTTTCAACGGGTATATTCATCGTTAAGAAGTAAACGAACTAATGCTACTTCTTTACTTTACAAGAATACAAGCCATACTGAATTATAGAACACGCAGAAAAACGATTCATAAGCTTTTTCGCGTCCTACTGGATATATCCGGTTATGAATTTTATTTAGCGACATCACCCAGAGATCTATCCGGTTTTGACTATATCGGGATTTATCCAGATTTGTTATTAATTGGACGATGGATTTGACCGATTTTGAAACACACTTAAAATTTCATTGTAGAATTTTATGAGAATCTGTTTACTTTTGATTTTAATTTCTATACCACAATGTAGATAGTCGATTGTGATTTCAGCACCATCAAAAACCACGAAAATTCAAATTGTGGATTTATCCGCTTTTGAATCTATACGCCTCACATTAAATACTAACGTTTTTTAAGTGCCCGCCAAGAGAATTAATTAAGAAAGCTTTTTTTTGAATCAGTCTAATGTATATGCTCTTTAAGGTTGTGTGTTTGGTTTTTTCATTTAATTTCATTTCTGTTAATTTTCGAATTATTAAAGTGGAATGTCAAGTGGTCAAAAATAAGCATTTTCGACATTTTCTTTAAGTCGAATTTAATCGAGTTGCTAAATCCATCGAAGCTTCTCACAAGATTTGCGATGTTTATGGAGAAGATACTATGCCCATTAGGACAGCACAAAACTGGACGAAAATGCTTGAATGATCTGAAAATTAATAAAAATTAAATCAAATTAAAAACCAAATACATTATCCTTTAAAGTATAAATTACTATTTCAAGTAACGTAATATTATCCTAAAACGTCCTCTTTTCTGCATGCATTTTTATTTGAAAAAAGAACGCCATTACTCATTAGTTAACCCAATACATAAACGTTAATACCTTTTTAGAACAGTGACTATAAATAACGACTCAAAACCGGACTACTTCTCTCTCCCCCTGTATATGTGATTGTGTCCAATAAAGAATACGTGGAAAAAGAATATTAACATATTTTGATCGTCACTGCTTTCAAAATGTCACTCCCATTTAATGTCAATGGGAATATGCTATAAAAATGTACACGGTATTATGGGTATGCGTGTGTGGATGCAAGGGCGTGCGTACATGTGTACGTACGTGTATGTGTGAGCGTACAAAACTCGTTTTCAACTACGGATATATAGTTGTTGTATACATAGTTCTAAAACTGTTGAATGATGAGAATTACACATTAGGCTGTAAATTACCAGAAATAAAGACATTAAGAGTTTACGATACTTTCATGAGAACAAAGAAAATATATATGGAATCTCAAATTTTTCATAGCGGCCTCTCACAATCAGATGAGCTTAAGGTTGAAAGATTGACTTCAATGAAAGACGTAGAGAAAAATAAAGAATACAATAATTATAAGCAAGTTATTAATAATTTATTTTTTCAGTTTCAATTCAATTTTGAATGGTAAGTAGATTCGAAGATATAGTGTTTTGCATATCAACGCCTGTGAAGATTTTAATTATGAACTCAAAATTATACTGGCTCTCATAACTTCGCCAAAATAGGATTAAAATCTTCTTTACTCATAATTTTAACAAGAAAGCATGTAATACGAAATTTAAAAAAAAATAAAATGTTACCATTACTTTCTACCAAAAATCACTTGATTTGACGTAGAGTATAACAGATATATAGTATGTATATACGATAGTCAGAACTTCCTGTAGGCAATGCATAGGTAGTAATGGTGTTCTGAATTAGCTGCTAGCTAGTTTGGCCGTCCGCAAGCAAACAGATCTTGGTTACCCAATGTGTAACATCCCCGCATCTCGCATTCGCACAACGCACCTCGACATGTATGCGAGGGTGTATTTATCTATCTCTATACAATCATGCGTCTGCGTACAAGTTTCGAGGTGGTGATGTTTGTAAATATTGGGATATTTATACTTGGTATGCTCCGTCAACTGGCATCTATTGGATAAAATTAATTTGATTTAACGGTAATCTCCTGCTACGTTCCTTAAACAAATCGCGTGAATGTAGATATTATTTTCCACGTGCGCATGCTAAAATATAACAAAATGACCATTAACTTTGCTAATAGCGGTACATAATAAACAATGTCCACTACAAATTTGAGATACTTAATTGTACATTACTTTGGTACATATAAACTAGGTAATTTAACAGAATAAAAATTGAAAAAAAATGAATACTGAACTATTCCCATAATATACACACGTGTAGAAGAGATCTCTAGTTTCTTTGTCATGCAAACAAAGAACAGTTATTCGACAGTTGAAGATTTAGAAGTGAAACTTCTTTGCTGAGGGTAGTAAAATCGCGCGAGGAGGAACGAAATACTGAAACGGAAATCCCCCACTCCAGCGCTCTCGACCATGCCTCACACAACGCTCTCGACCATGCCCCATTCCATCGCTCTCGACCGCGCTTAGCACGGTCGCTACAGTCATAAATTTATATTACTGCAACGGCGAGGCCGTCGATATGTTTCGGCGAATCTAGGCTGCAAATGCGCTCGCAGCCCCGCACCTTTCCCGGAAAGGTTACCGGACGGGTCGGAATAATTCGTCTCCCGCAGTACCTATTTTAATCGATACCGCTGTCCGTCAAATGCTACATCAGCTCTGGAAAGGGGAGAATGACGAATTCAATAGATGACCGATCGGGAAAACCTAATAACTAGCTCATACAGACACAGACGATCAATTCACCATTCGAGGTAGCCTGACCCATCCTTATGATCAGAAACGAGCATCCGGTACTCTTAATCGTTAAGTACAGAACTCAGGAAATACCTAGCATCATACCCTTGCCCATTAGGCACGGGCCTCGGAAAATATCCAGCGTCATCTTTTCTTCCACCGTCATTCCTCCTCTAGCCAATCAGGGCGTACCGCATCAGCCCACGCTATCCCCACCGTCTTTCAATTACTGTTAGATGTAAGATATATAAGTCGCAACCAAATGGGTATTAATCAATCCATATAACGAAGTGTACCGCCGAACGTATACAGTGCATTCAGTGTGCAAGCGCTCTAACTTGTAACTAGACGGTTCGTCTTTATCTCAATCTCATCCGTTATCATCAGGGTAACCGATCCCCTGTATCTCGTAAACGTCAGTGTAGTGTATCGTATGCAGTGCATTCGAAACAACTAAGTGTAAACCAAAGTGAAATCAAACTACTGTATCTCTTAAATTCAATATATTACCAGTAAATATTGTGAGTGCACTATAAACTCATTTGAACCAACCGATAAGTTTAAACCACCTCACCACGCGTTCAATGAAAATATAGGCGAGAGCTTAAAATCCGCCTTGCAGTATGTTTGGTATCTAGCCGTATCACGAACGAGTGTCTTCGGGATTTACGACTCCACGGAGATCTAACATTGATCGCACGGCGCCTGAACAGTAAACGTCAATGAATACTGAACATTCTTTCGTGTGTGTGTGTGTGTTAATTTATAATTATTATGGCAAAAACAGCAAAATAACGGTCAAAATATTATCGTGAGAGGCAACGTGTAAAACGTGTAAAACGTGTAAAAAAACCAAAACGCGTTGCCGCCACGCGCGGAAGAGGTGAAACTTCGATACTGATGGGTAAAAAAGAATACTAAATAAGTAATCAATAATAGTAATACCATGACATTTCAAGATAATGTAGTTCAGATATGGTTTTAAAAACAATAGTATTACCATAGCATAACAAAAATGTCATGGTATTACTATTGTTGATTACTTGTTTAATTTTCTTTTTACCCATCAGTATCGAAGTTTCACTTTTTCCGCGCGTGGCGGCCACGCATTTTGGTTTTTTTTTCAAGAATATTAATTCAGTGTGCTGTATGGGAACCTAACCTAACTGAATCCACCCCAGTGCTCTATGTAACTCTTCTTCTTATTATTATTAAATTAATTGGTACTGTGCTAACCCGTAGATTTGATTCCAAACGAGCAATGTTGTAGGTATAGGGTTGATTAATCTACTCGCTTCCCTTTAGGTATATTAGCGCGTCATCGTACATGAGAAGTGTGTCACGGTGTGTGCGTTACCCACGCCCTCTAGAATTTCAGCATGCTTGCTGCATTCGGTGTTGCACCGATGCTCTTACTTAGACGCTCATGCGCCGTGGAGCCGCTGTCGATACCTATAGGCACTAGGGGATGCAGTTGCCACAAATGTAACGGCACTTGCTGCGGTAAAAACTGCAGCGGCTGCAGCACCGGTGTGCAAACCCACATGTCGACATTTTGTTATAAGGGTACTTGCCGAGTGCGAGTGAAAATTTCTACTTGGGTATTGCCTTCGAACTCGGTGAAATCAAAGGTTTCGCTTTCCCAAGAATTGGAAAATGTCCTGGTCTAAGAGCCAGCCTCGATTTTCTTAACCCTCGTACGTCCCTCGGGTCTATAATGACCCACAGCGTTCAATATCGATAAGTTATTATTATGCCTTTATAGATAATCTTCTGAAATTTTTAGACATTGTTTCTTTCTTATAACGATAATTTTTCATGATGGAAATAAGCATGTAATTATGTAATTTTGTCGACTACAAAAAACTGCACGTACAAGGTCTTCGGGTCATATATGACCCATACTGTAGAATATTTTGTTATTTGTATTCAGGTACCATTTGTAGTCAATGTACCATTTTTCTTATATTATGCAGTTTCCAGTGATTTCATAATACTTCAGACAAATTTTATAAAGTGTACGTAGTTTGTTTGCTGAATGACCATGCATGTAGAGACGGAGTACGGACGTGGTCATTCCTGCTCTGCTCGGTTCTCCTGTAGGTATCTCTCCAAGTAGTGCGAGGAGTGTCTGTCTGATGGTATTAGCGTATATAATACCACCCATTACAATCGAAAGATCGAGAAATTTTTCAAATTTATCTTTTGTGAGAGGACGCCATTTCTTCATATGAGAATTTTCAACCTGATGATTTTGAGTTTCATAACGATTCGTCTCCTCTATAATTCTTTCAAGCAGACGAGAATCAAAAAAATAATTGAAATAATCGATTGGACTATTTCCCAATATAAAGATTTTCGGATTTATTTCGGAGCTACCTTCGAAATCTTTGATTGATGGGTAAAAATACGGGTACTTGTACTTTTGGTTCGGATTCGCCACTAGTCCAAGCTTCATTTTCAGCCATTGCATTGTTGGATACTACTGTATCCATACAACCGTAAAGAACAGGCGAGCGAGGCAGGCTTATAGATTGCGCGGAGCGTTGCGTTTGCGCGAACGAATTCGCTATACGCCACCTATAAGGCTTTTCGCGTATACCGTGTCATCATTCACCATATTGTATTCGCTATTTTTGATTTGAGACTAGACTGATTTGGACATCAGTATCGTAATAAGCGACCCCGAAAACCCCTCGAGTAACAAGTTTCGGGCCATAATCTTCAAATTTTTAAAATTTCTGGAATTCATCATCCGCCATCTTGGATTTGAGAATAGACCAATTTGGACATCAGCATCGTAATGAGCCATACAAAAAACCCCTGAGCAACAAGTTTCGGGCCATAATCTTCAAATTCTAAATATTTCTGGAATTCATCATCCGCCATATTGCATTCGCCATCTTTAATTTGAGAATAGAGCGATTTGGATATCAGCATCGTAATGAGCGACCCAAAAAACCCCCGAGTAACAAGTTTTGAGCGATAATCTTTCCTGCCAAATTTTTTCCACTGGATCCAAAGTTGATTTTGCCCTGCGTCCGGGGTGGTCGATATATCGACCAGCAGTTAGATCGGGGCCTCCAAATAGAAAATTATTGACTTTATTTATAAATTTACGTTTAAAAAGTCGATTTTAACTGAAATTTCCTCAGGCTTTAAATGTTAATATATACGAGTACATACATCCTACCCTTGGGTCATATATGACCCGAAGGACTTAAGTGTAAGTATAAATGAGGGCCGTACGAGGGTTAACATACAATGAGCACGATTTACTCTCTATTGGTCACGTAGAGTTCGCAGAGGTTGTTGGGGAATCAACGGTCTTAAAGCGTGTAGACGGGGCCAGAACCTACCCCACAATTTTTGAAAGGATGAAAAATAAATTATATTTAACATAAATGAGCAAGGATCTTACTGCTTTAGACTAAAACTAGACTTTCGAATGATAATTAAAAAAATAGTCTTACAGTTAGAAGGTGGAGCAAAGGTTAAGTCTGACAATTGTACACACATATGCACACACACACACATGCACATGCACACGTGCACACATTGTTGTATATACATATCGAATCCACAGGAACTATAGAATTGGCCTAATGTTAAAAATGTATCTAAATCTTTCTGAAAATTAAAAAAGTACGTATATGATAAAAAATTCTGCTTTTCCCCATTCTCGACCACCCATTTCCTAAGCTTAGTTTTAAACCATAAGGGGGTGCCACTTCTTACAAGTGTAGTTGAATGGTGGATTTATGCAGTGGCGTAGTCAAAAATATAAAAAATGCGCTGATATTCTTATTTTCAAAGCTGGTCGAAAACAGGGTGCGGTCGGGTAACCGGCGAAGTCACCCTATAAGACATCTGCTTCATGAAAGGCTACGTATATGGATAGATTTTGGTGTAGGGAAGAATCAGCGCTTCATTTATATGATAAAGTTAGCAAGTGAACTGGGACCTTCGTTATGCAGCAGCCTTCTAGCATCTCACGCCATCACCGAATGTGATTATAATGCTGCCTTTTTTTTTTTCATATCAGCATGCTTTCACTGTTCTTAGCGGAACTGACTTTGAAGCCAACAAAAACGCGACATTACTGACGATACAAAAATTCGTTTGTGAAATGTATAATGCGAAAGGTATTACAGACGTTAATGGAGCCCGCTTTCACTATTTTACGAAAACGTACTGCGCTAAAAAACTGTCAGAATCATTTTCCAAAAAAATGGCAAATTGTGATGCAACTACTTTGCCACCATGTAAAGCAGAGCTTTTACCACAAGTCCTCAGAGCTCGTCATATTGCTATGCTATGGTCTAATGCTCATGTCAAGAATCCCGCTTTGATATCTCCAGAAGACAACGGTTGCATCCTGGCCGATGGACAATACGAATTCCTGTGGTTTTTGGGAGAACAACTTCCACCACTTGTCAGTGACATCGTTAACGTGCAGTCTTCGCAAGAAAATCTCCAAGGTAAGTAGTGCATTCGTTAATTTAGTCTTTCATTGTTTTGTTGTTGTTCTGATCATTTTATTTTTTTTGCAGATGACCATATCGACAGCGAGGAAGAAACCTACGTATCTGATGAATACGAGCCGGAAGCAGACTCAGAATTTTAATAAATATTCTAAACTTGGTTTACACTTCATAAATAAAATGTTTTCTGTTCAATGAAATATAAAATTTACCCACATTATGTGTTTATATAAATCTGTCTCAACCCTACTTAGACGGTCCCATAAACGCCTCTCACTTGCACTCATAGTGCAACTTCCCCACGATATTTCCCCCACTTTATCCCAATTGTTTTTTGTCAGAGACCAAGGTTTTTTCATTGCTTGAGGCCTGTAGTTTGAAAGTTATGCAAGTCTGACAGTGCTCATATATGTTAAATACCGCATTTTTTGCAATTAAACAATTGTCAGACTTGACATTTGCCCCACCTTCTAACTGTAAGACCATTTCTTTATAAACATTCGAAAGGTCTAGTTTCAGTTCAGGGTAGTAAGATCCTTGCTCATTTATGTTAAATAGAATTTTTTTCACCCCTATAAAATTGTGGAGTGGGTTCTCGCCCCGTCCTCATGCTTTAAGACCGTTGATTTCTCAATAATCGGAGCTAAATCTACATAACCAACAGACAATAAACCATGCTCATTATGTGAAGTGAAAAATTCAAAATTCATAATAGCGGATCCAATATGACAGCGACAATTTGAAAAGTCTTCGAATCGTCGTGAAATTTCCTGTTTGCGAGTTTTTCGGGTTTCTAAACCTGAATTCGCGATCAAAAATTCAAAACTTAAAAAGACAGATGTGATAGTCGGCCATATTGGATCCGCCACTTTTAATTTCGGTTTTTTTTTACCGCAGATTCGGGATCAGCAACCTTGAAAACCCGCAACGAGGAAATCTCAGGGCGATTCGAACATTTTTAAAAATTTTGTTACATTCGATCGGCCGTTTTGAATTTTGAAATTCCGACCTCAGATTCAGAATTCGTAACCAGACAATAGTACTGGTGCCAGTGGACTGGATCATCTTGAAGAAATAGTGCCTGTTGTTGAACCTCGGTGGCAGACATGACTTCCTCGATCAACCATTCCCTCTTGCGTTTCTCGTGAAGTGGTCTCGGTGGCTTACTGGCAGCTCTCTTGCTGTCTTTTTGGCAGTCAAAGATGGGAGGCATAACTCCTTGTTTCATTAAAATATTTCCTGCCATAGTCTTGTACCGCAAATAATTTTCCATGTCCTCTTCAAGCTGTCAACCAAAAGCATTCACTGAACATAACCTATGAACCTATAGTATAAGGAAACTTACATTGAAATGATCTTCGCAGCAATGGAATATCGATTTTGAATTAGGCATGTCTCTTCTGGCCGCTTTAAACCATTTTCGTCTCATGTCACAGTCTCTCGGCACATTCACAAACACTTTGTCTGGAGTTTGCACAGAAGTATTCTTGCATTTTGGCACAAAACACGATTTACTGTGTACTTCTGGGGTGCTTACATTTTCAGCCACTTTCACTACACACTACACCAAAATGACGTAGAAACAAGAAACTTTTAGAATCTCAGAGAAACGCTTCGAAAACATAGGCAACTCCGTTTGACAGCTGGTTGTTTGTACAGATCGTGACGTCACGGCCAATCAGAGCGTGTTTTTATTTTGCTCAGTTGCTAAGTTTCGCCGCAGCAGTTTTTACTTTAATTTATCGCAAATTTGTCTGTTTTTAGGTGTTTTTAAACAATGATACGAGCAACATATATTCCTTACTTCACTCTATACTGCAATTACGCAACATTCGTAACTAGTGCACACACCAAATTGAGAGTCAGGAGTACCTATTTGCGTGCTTTGTCGCTCCGAAATATAATATTACATGGCCTTTGCTCTACAGAGATTTTTAGGTTACGTTAATGTTTATATCATGACATCCACAAAATATATCAAGTGACTTAAGTTTGTGTTAATATGTGTTCCATCGCAATGGGACTGCCACGTCATCTCTTACCGCTCACTATCATCGCAAACTAAGTAACGCGCTAGTCTAGATCTAATCTCTACATCGGTCGCAACGGCGAGGCGGCCAATATGTTTCGGCGAACGTGGGTTGCGTATCCATGCGTTCGCAGTCCCGCACTTTTCACGGGAGGTTAATTACCGGACAGGTCAGAATGAGCCATTTCCTGCAGTGCCCACGCTAATAAATACCGCTATATTTCGAATTCTAAGCCGGCTTTGTAAAGGGGAGCAATGACAAATTCCAATAGATGACCGATTGGGAAATACGACAAAATGAAAATTTAGCAGTACATGTAGCAGAAATTAATGAAATATATGCTGCTCGATGTGTTTCGGACCAATGGTCAAACAATTTTACTGATAGCTATTTATATTTCACCAAATCAAGCAATTTCCAAGATCATCGGGAAGAATTTTCAAAGCAATCGGTGAAGAAGTTTTGGAGATACTCCCTTACTCCCTTAAGGGAGTAGGTATATGTATAAATAGTAGGTATCTATATAAAAACGCGCGTATTCGAATGCAACGTTGTGTCAAGATTTCAAAACAATCGGTGCAGAACTTTCGGAGATCTTAGATTTTGTACAAACGAACAGTTATATTTTTATTTATATAGATTATCTTTCAGAATTTTTTTGAAATCTTCATGAGGCAAAAAAAAGTTTTACTTTTGTCAAACAGTATAATAACCATTTTTTGGGAAGTTTTGGAACTATATCGGAACGAATGAAAAAAGGACTGTTATAGTAACGAATAATTTATGTAATTTCATTGCAACTCAATCAATATTTCGCATGACACGACCTTGTAACTATGTATAATAAAAATGTTAAGGAAGCGGTTGAATTTCTTCAAATTTACCTACACGCTTTGTTTTTATCACTATTATTAGGGCTAGGAAGTTCGTCTCGCTAAAATGTCCTGTAACGGAGAGCCTCTGACATCACGATGTTCAGCGTTTCGTAAATTCGATGATAAGTAGGGAATTACGGCACATGCAAGTGGCTCCGAGCTCAGTACAACATAACATTAGGCGCAATTCACACAGAAGTGGCGCGTGGAGGTGGCGTGGAACGGGCATTTGCCACTTGCATTTAAGCCCATGAGGGACCACGCCAGTGCCACGCCAGTGCCACGCCACTTCTGTCTGTATTGCCTCATAGGCTAACACGGAGGTGGCAAATGCCCGTTCCACGCCACCACCACAGCTTACACAACTAGCCAACTCCCACGCGGCACCTTTGAAGTTAGAAACGCCGATCCGTTGACCTTGAGTCGTGCTGTCTCTTTCTGTTTCGGGAAAGATCAGGGCCGAACTGCGGTAGTCTCCGACTCGCTCGGGAGAGAAGTCAGGGTCGATACTATAAATAGTTGTTTCATTTTACAAAGGACGGCCCTGAATTCTTTCCCGAGCGAGAGAGAGATAGCATGCGTCCAGGTTTAAAGGTCCGGCGTGGGAGTTGGCTAGCTGTGTAAGCTGTGCCACCACCACGCGCCACTTCTATCTGAATGGCGCCTTAGGTACAGAATACCTGCCAAAAACAATAACACCGACGAAATATGAAGAAAAACTCTGGTGATGAAGTATTTTTCAAATCATTAGGAAACTTGTAAAAATAACCACGAATTTGCAAACTTTCATTGGAACAATGAAAATTAAGATATTTTACTTCCAGCAGATCTTTCTTCGCAGACATTTAAAGACGCTAAAAAATATTGTACAGAAAAAAAGAGACCCAAGGATTCTACGCCTAGATGGCACCGGTCCTAAAGCGAGTTATGGGTTTCAAGTTCGACGTGCACCTATTCGTAGTTTTTCCCGTGTCCAAGTACATGAAGGCCACAATTTTCGAAGTTCATGTCTAGCGCACCCGTAGTTTTCGGGCTCCGGGTGTATCTCCAGGATTTTTTATGGGATATTCTCCGGGGCGTGTTCCGAGAAATTCCTCGGGACTTTCACTAGGACGTATTCATCGTACGATTCCAACTCCAAATGTATCCTTTCGTTGTTTTCCGCATCCAGGTATACCGTACCGTAGTTTTGTAAGTCAAGGTACAGCGCATCGTACGTTTCCAGCTCCAGGTGTATCCGTTCGTACTTTTTTGCGTCCAGGTACCTATACCGCGACGTAGTTTTCAAAACCCAGGTTGAGAGCGCCGCAGATTTCAGACTCCAGGTTTATCCCTTCGTATTTTTCCGCGTCCAGTTACACCGCATCGTACTTTTCAAAGTCGAGGTACAGCGCACCGTACGCTTCAGGCTCCGGGTGTATCTCCGGAATATTTTCCAGGAATTTTTCCGGGTCATTCTCCGGGACTTTTTTCGGAATATTCTCCGGGATATTCCCCGGTAGTTTCACTGGGACATTTTCCGGGACTTTTCTCGATACTTTCACCGTGACGTTTTCCGGGATATTCTCCGGGACCTTCTTCGAGACATTTTCCAGGATGTTTTCCACGTCCGGGTACCTACACCGCAACGTAGTTTTCTAAGTCAGGGTACAGTGAATCGTACGCTTCTGGCTCCAGGTGCGCCTGCATGTATCCCTTCGTATTTTTCACATCCAAGTATACTGCGACGTAGTTTTTAAATCCCAGGTACACGGAGAGAAAAGTTCGGTAAAAAGTACCTAACTAGTAGAATAAACGTGTAGCATTTGGTTTTTTATGGTTAATTTTGTAGAGGCGCTGAAAAGGAATTAACAATCAGTCGATATATTTTGAAGAACGTTCCAGAATTTTTACCGTTCCAACTTGACAATTTTACCCGAACAGGAATTTTTTATGCCTGCACAATATAAAAAGTATCTCTACGTTATTAAACGTTATCGTATGATAATAGCAAAAATTATCATTCGGCCCTTAAATTGTAACAAATATTTGGGAATAATAGTAACGTATTTGTGCGCATTAATTTTTATCATTACGTTACTGCACAATTACCCTAGAGTAAAGGAATTTTTACCTATCTGTGGGTAGATAGATTCTACCAATATGACACATCTATCAAGGCGAGATCACGTGAGCGTCAGTTCGCGTCAGTCGCGTCAGTTCGGCCGTTTTCGGCCGATAGTCAGAAGTCCACGCACGTTGTGAGTTGTGGCGATTAGAACCGGTGCGAGTTGTTCCAGAAAAAAATAAGGTGTTTAAACTAATACATTTATAAAAAAAACAATTATTGAAAAAGGTGAATTACTGTCTGGTAAAAGCGGCTTTTGAGGTAAGAGTGATTTTATTTAGAATATTTAGGGATATGAGCGTAAGAGCACCCCGAATGTAATTATGTTGATGGACCTAACCTCCAAAGTTTGTTTTGCATTTCAATAGAGGTTCGTATTTTTTACCGTACCGGTGCAGCAGTTTCTACCCCGAAAACAGTAAAATTCCTCTCATTGTTTGACACCTTCAATCTATCTCAGCCATAATTTTCATCTATTCCAACCACATTTTTTATCTGAGAAAGAGGTCACATTTCAGTTTCGAGACATGAAAAACTCTTTGAATGCATGATATTTTTTGCTTTATTGAAAAAATGCAACACGATTACCGTACCGGTTGGGTATTTTTTCCTTGAATTTCGGAACAAACAGTACTAACGATTTCTCTCCGTGAAGAGAGCAGCGCAGGTTTCAGGCTCCACATGGATCTCTTCGTAGTTTTCCGCGTCCATGTGTACCGCACCATAGTTTCCTAAGGCCCACTTGTTCAATGTAAGTTCAAGGCTGGTTCAGCTTGAACTTACATTGAACAAGTGGGCCTAAGTCTGCAATGTAATCTGAACTCGGAGCCACTTGCGTGTGCCGCGATTCCCTACTTATCATCGAATTTACGAAACGTTGAACATCGCGATGTCAGAGGCTCTCCGTTACCGGACTTTTTAGCGAGACGAACTTCCTAGCCCTAGTTATTATAATAATGTTTTGTATGCATACGTTCTGCCAGATGACGATTAAAACGAAAGTAAAACTAGCCGCGAAAGTCACATGGTTTGTTGTAAAACGCCTATGCGCACCACCCTACCCTACTGAACTTCGATCAGATTTATGTGGGTTTTAAAGATTTCAATATATATAGGTTTTTCTATATATTTTATAAAACAGAAAGAACGCTGAACTGTATTTCCGATAGAGACTAATAGGATATTGTATTAAGAAAAGGCAAATACGTACCGATACATTCTCTATCGCAATTCCCGCATTGAAAACGAATGGTTATTATCCGACAACAAAAATGCACAGATCTCGCAATCCTTGCAACTACCGGGGACATTGAAAATGATACGAAAAATATATAAATGATATTGTTATTAACTATGCATTACAATGCAAAAAAGATATATAATCATATAATAGCATATTGTATATTTACCGCAATATTACAAAGTAATTTTTTTTGTTTTACGAATACAATGAACAGGAAATATATAAACTATTACAATACCTATATACATTGAGGTGGCACGTCTGATTATGTTAGTTTATCATGTTTTAAGAATCGTCACCAAAGACCTGCACGATAAAAAATTTTCTAGAAGTCACTAACGATTTTTGAAAATTCAAAAACAGTGAAAAATCGATTTTTATTTCATTAATTTTTTTTCTTTCTACTTCGAATACACCATACATCTCTAACACTAATCGAATCTAAAATTACTCTGTTTCGTAATTCTCATTTTCTATATAATCCTCAAACTCAATATCCTCGTCGCTGTCGTAAATCATGTCATCATTTTCAGCTCCGAATTATCCTCCTCCTGCTCCTCCTCCGCAATTCAAAGAAGCTTTAGTCGTTTTTCTGATATCACACTAGCAAACTCGAGAAGTAGGTACCTTTATTGGTAATAAAAATCTCTCTATATTAAGTATATAAAATAGCTTTTCCTTACTCATACCCATTTCGAATCCTTTTCCAGCCTATTTTTAGACCGTAAGATGGCGTTTTTCCCGCGTGACACCGACCGGGAGTCCGCAGGCTGTCAAAATATTGTTTAGTCCGAAGTGGGTCCTTTTTCCAAACTGATAAACGCAACGTGAAATGAACCATGTGTAGTTCTGTTTGTTTTGTTTTGAGAAATGGGCAATGGTGAGGAAAAATAGTATATATCATTCGGTTGAAATCCTCGGATTTCCACCTTATGACATAGGGGAAAGGCGTATAATATAGACCAGCGGGTAAAATCGATCACCTAAATATAACAAAAATGGTAATAGTTGCAACGTCGGCAATAAGGATTCCTATGGTCTAACAGTCAGAACAATCACGAGGGACGCCGATTTAGTTACAGTTTAGCCGTACAAACTAGTGTGTGTCATAAAGATTGTATCGTGAGAATTTATTATAAAATCATCGCGATATATTTGACAAGGTATGTACTTCCTATCGTCAAAAGTTTGTTACTTCTTTTAATACACAATGCTTAGTGCATAGTATAGAAATATATTCGTAAGTGATAAATATTTAAAAGGTTGAAGTTTGTGATTACATATATGAAATATTTAGCCTTGTTTCGGCGGGTAATATCGATCACACTGGTCGATATTGCCCGCAGGTGGGTCAGATGCAGAAATTGTAACAGTTTTCGATCCCGAAGCAACAGATGACGAGGACAGAACCATACAATTGAAAAACAAAACATTTGAAGATATTCATGCAATTCCTGTACCGAAAGTATTAAGAAGCATCAACAGAAAGAAGCAGCAGTACTACAGGGAATGCGGTGCGTATGCGCAAACCACTTCCACCTCCAATGGGCCCACGGTGCCATACCCCCTCCAGAGGAGCGCGTTAAGGGGGGGTAGGGTCTAAAAATCAATTTTTTTTATTGCCTTTCCTTATAGTAAAACATTTAAAGAATGTTGTGTCAAAATTTCAAGTCAATCGGAGCAAAACTCTGAGTCATAAACCTTTAAATCTCCACTCCTCTATAAGGCGCAATTCATATAGAACTGGCGCGTGGAGGTGGCGTGGAACGGGCATTTGCCACTTGCATTTAAGCCTATGAAGGACCACGCCAGTGCCACGCCACTTCTGTCTGCATTGCCTCATAGGCTAACATGGAGGTGGCACATGCCCGTTCCACGCCACCACCACGCGCCAGTTCTGTGTGAATTGCGCCTAATACTGCGGAGCGGCAAGAACTCGGCGCTTTAAAGTAGTATGGTCACTCTCCAAAGTGACCGTTGAGTGTCCGTAAAAAAAGTCATCAAAAAACTATGATTTATAAGAAAATTCTCTTTGTGAATTATAAAATGTATGACCATAAGAATTAGTCGATTATTTTGATTATTTTTTACTTATTATTCAAATAATGTGCCTCCTTTGACTAGCGTCTTTTTATGTGTGGCAACGCATATTATCAATGGGCTCGTGGCCCAGTAGGGAAAACAAGATCTGAAATGCACGTTTGAACCCACTCCACTGACGCGACGTTGCCGCATCTAATCGACACGCTATTTCCGCCGAACACCGAGAAGCAGAAATTAGTTATAACTAAAGTATCAAACGGTCAATAATTTTCATCGATGGGTGTACATTTTTGTTTTTTTTTCCCCCGTTTTTTGGTATATTTTTTATATTTTAATCTTGGATTTTATATACAAACCCCAAGAAATGTGTCTTGCCCATAAGACTCTGGGTTATTTTCTACTCGGTAATTAATTTTTATCAGACATACTAAACGGTCAATCTACCCCAAATTGCACCAGGAGGTTTCTATTGATATTAGCTTGCATACATAATTATTTCATGTTTAAATCTTGGAAATCGATTCGTGACCATACTACTTTAAACGCTTGTTCCTCGAAACCAAGTTTTAAAAGTCCGCCGACATCGTCATTTAAAAATTACTGCACCGATTCTTTTCAAATTTTGTATACAACTTTCTACATATAAAATACCAGACCCCTACGTTTTTCTTTTTCTTTTTTTGTTACATTAAGGGGGTTTTATCGCAATTTTTACTTCAAACCGCCAAAAATGTAAAAATGGAAAAAAAAATTAAAGAAAAACGTAGGGGTCTAGAAAAACATCTGTTTTAACTAAATTGCTTTGAGATAATTCTACGCTGAAATATAGTGTGTCCACCGCAAATCATCTTTTCTAAAAGGCGTCCTCGAAAATGCTTCGTCACCGGCTTATTTCTCAATATTTTTCTACAAAAAAATTACAAAATGTTGTTCGAATGATGCTTTGTAAAATGCGAAACATTAGAATATATCTACTTGAACAATAGCTCTAAAAAAAATTCATCAAAATAGAGTTATTTTCCACGCGTTAGACCCCCCCCCCCCCCTTAAACGCTCCGATGTCGCATAAGAAGTTTCACTTCAAACGAATTTTCGTTCCACAGACAGAATATATATCATACATTATGGTTATACTGGAAGTTCAAACATGAGAGTAATATTCTACGAATATTTAATATTCTTAACCCTTTCGGTCATCGCGTCCATTTGGATGGACATTTCTAAATAAAACATCTTCAGAAATGTGTTTTCAAGTAGTACTCATACCACATTTGAGATTTTTTTTCCTTTTTAAAGAAATCTGTGACTGAAAGGGTTAATATCATTTTAATAGAAATAAAATACTAAAATGCAAAGAAAAGTGGGGCATCGGAATTATCTCCCTTATTGTTTTATCTAGCCGTCTGGCGTTTTGCATGTAATCTAATTTTAAATTATAGAATAAGTTGCCCCCCATTCTCGGCAAGCGACGCCACCGGTGCGAGGAGATGCGCCAGTAGCCAAGCCGTTCACACCGATCATACGCATTTGTATCGTTCAGTTCTCGCCGAATAGTTCTTTCTTCGAGCTCGTTCTTCTTTCTTCGTCCCGCGTAGCTGCCTCGCCACCCGTACAACTACATAGTACCATCACCCGTCACAACTCTCAGTCTACGATATACACACGGTCGAGAGCGCTGGAGTGGGGCACGGTCGAGAGCGCTAGAGTGGGGGCTTTCCGGTGGCGCACGCACGAGAGCGCTAGAGCGGGGAGGCGACATATCAGTCTTAAACTGGCTCGTCGAAAACCAAGAAATATCCCCCCATATACGGGAACATAAACATTTTCAATGTTAAAATTTAATTTGGATCGTACATTTACGATAAAAACCATATAAATTGTTCAATTAAGCATAGATTTCAGATAGCCCTCCATATATAAAAAAAATATATAAATCTATTGAAATACCCGGCTGGAAATTATCCCGATATCCCATAAGGACCTGATCGGGTATTCCTAAGGCATACCCTACTCAAGTGCGTCAGATGAGATCATTATCAGGATCAAGTGAGGTAAAAGTCCACAAGGCTTGCACACTGAAAAAAATATTTAGCTAATCCAGCTATATTTCTGGCTGCCTCAGACATTATTTGGTGACAACTAGAAAAATATTGCTAGCATGGCAAGAATTCTTGCTATTGCGAAGAAAATTATCACTGCAATGACTATAATTTTCTAGTTGTGGCCAAATTTTTTTGAGTGCATGATCAGGTCTTCGCCAGGATCATGTTCTTTTTACCTCGTTAATAGTATCTTATGTCATTAGGCGGAAATCCGAGGTTTTTTCAGACTGTGTTTAATTAAGTCGTAACACACGAGGTATGGTGAAGGGACGAGCCTCGTCCTCTCACGATGCCTCGTGCTACGACCTAAACACAGTCTTAAAAATCCGAGGATTTCAGCCGAATGACATACCTATAGGTACTATTTTTTCTTACGAATGCCCATTTCTCAAAACAAAACAAACAGAATTATACACGGCTTATTTCACGTTGCGTTTATCAGTTTGGAAAAAGTACCCACTTCGGACTAACAATAAGCAATCTTTTAACAGCCTGCGGACTCCTGGTCAGTGTCACGCGGGAAAAATGCCATCTTACGGTCTAAAAATAGGCTGGAAAAAGCCTCGAAATGGGTATGAGTGAGGAAAACAATTTTACTTTTAAACACAAAGTTCAGTAGAATTACACCAGCAGATCCACGTTGTGATCACGTCCTTTTTCCTCCTCTGTATTATCTTGCATCTGTTAATAGCATTTTGAATGCACAAGAAGCAAACACAAATTGATATATTCTTTGTTATAATTCCCGTACGAAAAACGAAAAGGCAAATATAAAAAAAAGAATTATTCAAATTGTATTATAAATTTACAATAAAAAACCGCATAGATTATTCGGTTGAGAAATCTCTGTTTAAAAAAATCATTAATTACTGGACTATAATACACTGTTAGAAGTGTTTGTGATTTCACAATATGACACTATACGGATATGTAGGAAATTCAAAAATACATTTTTAATTTTAATAAGCAAACTGAATTCACTACAAAACTTTAAAAATCACAAATTTCGTTTTGATTTCCAAACACATATTAGGAAATAAAAAACTCGTACTTTTATTTAATCACTATCTCTTTAAATAAGCAACGTTCACTCTGAATTCCTCTAACGTCGTGTTTGTATTTCACAACAGCGTTTGAAAAAATAATACCCATATTGATTTTAAAACATGTATGGGAAAAACCTAAAACGGCTCTTTTGAATTTACAATACATTGTGATGTTTCAATAGCGTCGTCGGTTTAGTTTGCGTTCACGTGTCCATTGCAACGCATCGCTTTGAAGATGAAAATGTTTGTGTGTGCGATTTTTATCACTTACTCCTCCAAAATAGGAAATAAGGAATAAAATAGGTAAGTACATTATTCTTACTTACGAGTATGACTGTGATATTCATATGCATATGCCATGTACAATTGTGTGTTCATGCAGCGTTAAAGAAATGTACTTTTGCTACTATTGCGACCATCAATCCAAGACGCTAAAAGATCATCTGAAGCATATTAAATGTTTGTAACAATGTTAATTTATCGATTACAGGCCGCTCTCTATCCTACGACAAAACTGCGAGCTGCCTCGTCCTCGTCGAGAAAAAAATTTGTTTCCGGCCAAAAAGCCTTCTTGGGGGATTTCTTGTCAGTTTCTTGACATATTTTGTTTTTGGAATTCGTTATCCAGAAGGTTTAACAAAATCCTTGGAATTCATACAAAGGTATGTAATTTTCAATTTTTACATCAAAATAATTTTTGTTGATCATCTTAAATTGCACAATTATTTTTTTCTCGGGAAAAATTAGAAAACTAAGATATTTTTAAAAATTGTGTAATAACGGTTTTATACATATTTTAGGTACACTTTTAATACGATATCAGAAATTATATTAATTTTAATTTTCTTTTAATCTCTTAAACTTCATTAAAATTTTTTAATAAATATTAATAACATGAATATTAATTAATATTAATTAATATTATTAATAAATAAATAAATATTTTCGATACATTATGAAAAAATGCCTTCTTCTATTTTCCAGTTGGCTTTTGGACATAAATCTCCCAACAGGAAATAAAAGACCGCGCTTCGATCGAAGAGAAAAGGGACTATATACGAACCTGCGGTCAAAAAACTGTGCGATGCATTGCGTGATCGCACAGATGCAATAGAAGATCTTGTCGAAGAATTAGTGTAAAAAAATTCTTGAATATAAATATTTTTTAAAGAATTTTTGCTATTTATATTATTACAGTCCTTACTTTCTCACTACATTTGTATAGTAAATTCCATAGACATACGGGTGGCAAATTCGTAGCAGTCGTACGAAAAGTACTATACCCGTATGCTATAATTAATGCACAATTGTATATCGATTTTAGTCAACGTCTTGCAATATTTTAACACGCGTTTATAATTTTCTATACATATGTGTACTTTTTCTGGTATACTCGAGTACTCGGTTTCGTAAAACGAGTATTGTGATTTCACAACACCTCATCTTTTGAATTTCACAGTACCGAAGAGCGCTTCTACTTTTCCACACAAAGTGTTGTGATTTTAAAATACAACGATTTCGGAATTCCTAACACCATTATGCATTAGTTTTACTGTACACTCGTGTTTGTAAAAATGCTTCCATTACATTTATTGTGATTTCCTAATAGAAACTTCTAACAGTGATAGTTTACCGTGAAAAACGGAGAAATCATGTATAATAGCTTGATGATCTCCTTCACCGGAAATATCTATATTTTTTTAATGAAATCGTTTTTATTTTGAAATGAGAATAGATCTAAATTCTCGTTTCTCTTGAGTTAAATATTCACAATTGTTTGAACGACGTGATAAAGTAGCACGCAAAAAATCTGGAAGCCTTTCAGAGTGAATACGATAAGAGAACAATTTATGAGCCAAATCCATGTTGGCAAGGGTAAGAAGTAGCTCGCAAGTTAGCATGGCGTGTCCCATAAGTAGTAAGTATGTACTATATATTATATATGTGTGTATATATATACATAACGGTGTGCGCGCAGAAGTAAGAAGTAAAATAGCGGATGTTTATGGCGTGATTTGTGGCGACCTGCGAGTCGACTTCGGGATTAAATTTGGCTATTCCGGGTAAGGAAAATAGCCTGATAAAACTCGGCTAACTTCTTGAGGAGTGGCGCAGTGTGGCTCTGGGGTAGGGGCGGGATAAGAGAGCGGAGGTATGCTAGATTCGTTTAGCTCCCAGTTCAGGGGTGGATAATTCGAGGGCGGGGCGATCCGAGGGTTGCAGGGCGGAGCTTCCTGGCACCCCACACCATCAACGAAATCTTTATTCCCCTTCGCCACGTTCTACCCATCCCAACGCTGTACCACGTAGCGCGGTTTAGAGGTATACACGCCGATTTAGGACAGTAATTTCAATTTGCAATTCGCAATTGGGTAATTGGTGTCTATTAGAGAGGGTAGCCATTTTCGATGGCAATATATCGCTTTCACGGAACTGCCGGGCAGTCATGTCCCCCTCCGTCGTCGGCGTTAGCAATTAAGGGTCCGGCTGAAGAGGAGATAGAAAATCGTCAATGTAATTACAGATTGGAAATAAAGTATCGCTCTCTTCAATATTGACCCTTGCCTTTGGTCGGGATCAATTAAGATACAGTTGATGTTGATATTAACGCATCACAAAAAAAGGACGTGAAACGCTATAGTATGAGTATCGCCAAAGTTGCCAGTGATATACCCGCATATCCAGTTTAACTCAAATCTCTCTATACATGATTATAATGTTAAAATTGTATTTGAAATTTAAGTGAGTTATTGAAACAATTATCAACCAAATTTTTGTTTAAAATATCATGCGAAATAATTCGTCATGTTTATAATATCCTTTTGTTTTGAATTTTAGTTTAATAAAATGAATATCGAGACGTGGTACCTATACCTAAGTACTCAAATATTACTGAAAAAATTCAGGTTGTTTCGATTTTTAAGATTGGAACCATTTTTAACAATGATATAGAGAAAACTGTTCACAGTTAATTCGTATAGTCATGCTTGTACTTAATGATCGTCGGACTCTCTAAGGGGTAAATCTTTTTTTCCAACTCGCACTAAATAATTTGTTTTTATCATCCATTAAGATCCGTCGAGTGTTAAAATCGTTTCCAATGCCAGCTAAGGGAGATTTTGATACTAAACACCAAGTAGACTTCTTAAGTCACTTCAGCCTGCGAGAAAAATGAAAATTATGATTTAAATATATTTTTCGTATCTTAGATGACCCAAGTTACCCCGCTGCACAATGATTTTTGCGTTAAATCACAGACATCGTAAAATGAAAAAATCGCTGCCAGCAGACGACGGCCATCTTTTGACAGAGAGCCTGAGTGAAATTCATTATAATACTCGAGTACGATCGTACGACCTTAAATTTATGTTTCTATTTTCTCATTTTTGAAGTATTTATTCTCTACATATATGTGTACAATGTTGTACGAAATATTCATCTCATAAAATCTGTACGCTCTCTCTCTCTAGCTTGAAACTATGTTAATTAAAGTAACTTTACTATGTATCAAAATATGGTGAACCGCTCAGGTGTTCAAATTCTAAACTTTTTCTCTGAATGAGAATTCAATACTATTTAGTAGTTTAAATTAGGAATGCGAAAGCACTCGTTTGGACAAAAAGGAGTAGAATAAGCAATTTGCCACCGCGTGACTATTAGACATACTTATTTTTCAACATACGAGTCATGTTTGATTAATATTTACTAGTGAAAGGCTACGTAACAAAGATATCAAAGTGTTTGACATTCGGTAAGAGTTCATATCTCGTTAAAATTGCTGTAAGATTATCAATTAGATTCCGAAAGTAGGGGAGAGTTGCCTATATCGTACCACCGCCTAAATCGTACCCCACCACTGATAGTTTATGAAACAGAGATAATATAGCATTCTCTCTTTCATAGAAAATCAATAGTAGTAGGATCGAAGTGGCGATAAGTAATCGACGATCGTCGATTTTCCATGAAACACAGGGTGCTATATTATCTCTGTTTCATAAACTAGGTATCAGTGGTGGTACGATTTAGGCGGTGGTACGATATATAAGCAACTCTCCTTTGTTTCGCACAATTTTAGAACATTCCCCACAATGTAAAAAATTTCGGTAATTTTCCCGAACTTTTCGTACGAATTTTTTCCGAATTAAAGTGGAAAAACACTTTTCCCTAATATTTTGGTAAAATTCCTTACTCTTTGGGGAAAAATATCGTACTACTTAGAAATATTAATAAAAGTGTAGGAAATTCTGAAATTACTAAACACTTTTAGGAATTGTTCCTAACATATCGTAAAAAATCCTACCTTTCTTAAGGAAAGAACCATAATATTTGGGAATATTACTGAAAATGTAAGTAATGTAAAAAACATACGCCAAGGACAATACGGGGCTACTTAAAAAATTAACCACTAATAATAGTGTCGACGAAAAGCTCGGCAACAATTCCATCCTGTGTTTCGCCCTCGCCCCCTCCCCCTCCCAAAAAAAAATTCACTTACAAGTATCTATATCTGAATGTAGTGCCAAGAGAGAGAGAGAGAGAGGGCCTATATTTTTCAGGGTGGGTGATATAAGAGACGTATAAGTGCGAGTGAGAACTTTGAATAATCTTCATTCATCCCCTATCGCCCAACCTGCAGATTACTCGGTATAAACAAGCCCATCGAAAGTAATCAAAATCGAAATGACACATGACTATACCAAAATAGGCTACCAATGTTTAAACTATTATATACTTGGCGGGCCTGTGCCTGAAGAAATTGGCGAATATTATTATTGAATTGATTCTAATAATGGAAAAGTATAGAAGTCAACAAATACAAATTTAGGAAATGGCAAATACATTAAAATCCTTCAATTACACTGCACAAAAGCGGACTTTTTAATTTATTTACCGTATAACTTATGTTTTTCATTTGGTAGGGTATTAGTTCTGACACACACTTACGAGTATATTGCCTATGCAACGCATACAGTCAACTCGCATATAGTCCGGCGCACGGGCTGCAGGAGAGGCGCATTCTGAGAAATGGTCCTCCCCCACTCCTTGCGTCACTCCCCTCAAACGGTTTCTTACTTCCGTTTCGCTCGAAAATAGTCCGCTACGAATTTTCGTATTTGGCTCTCGCGGCAAACCTGGAATCGCAGAGGTGCCACCAAATGTGAATCAAATTCAATATTCACGCATCAGGTGAGAAATTAGAGGTTAGAAAATTTGTCGGTCAACGTTATTGCATCATTTATATCATTTTTGATTGCTGTGAAAAAAAAAGTTCTAATAACAAATATTACCACAGTAAGTAATATTCTCGATAAAATTATCTTTGCATCTAGTTTAGAATATTTTATTGCGAGATTTTTTTTTCATTCACCTGATAACTTAATTTTTTAAATTGATTTTATTTTATTAGATGAATAACACATATAATCCATCGGAAAAGCGTAAATATCGTCTGGTCTATTAGCGAGAGTTTTGTTCAGAAACATTTAGAGCGCCGTGGTTGGGGTGACGCTTCAACGTAGGTAGTTACGACAGCACGGACTATCTGCAGGCGGCCTAAATACGGGAGTTTTGATTGTAGTAACTACCCCTATAGGTACATGCCGTTCCACTCAAGAGGTTCGTACAAAATATATTTCGATAATAAGAATTTTGCCAATATTTATCTTGCCAACAAATTGAAAAACTTTACTAAATGATGAATTAGTGTAAAATCTAGTGTAGTAAAATGAAGTGTACTCATACCTCATATGACCATCGATCCTGAGCGAATTATTTCGTGCATTTCTAATTCTAAATAATTCCGTAGGGGAAGCTGTTGTACCTTGGAACGATTATTGAATATTTTAGTTTAACTGATGATTAGAAAAATATTTAAACGGCATTTCTCTCCTGCTGAATTGATGAGATCTATTCAGGTACATAAGATGTAAAGGAAATTTTACAAATATTGATGCCAAGGTGTTTTCCAACGTAATTTTTATTAGCTACAAATTGTTCCAAGGTACAAGATGGTCTTGTACCATGGAACAGACCTAATGTACCTTGAAACACAGATAATAACCAACTAAAAAATAAACTAAGTAAAAGTTCAGATTATTTAACAATGCCTATGAATTTTACCAGATATCATAAATTAACAAAAGCACTTGTAAAAAAGAACAAAACATTTCAGAAAAAGCAACTCTTATCAGCTATACTTCTTTTCTTTATGGTGATAAAAAACTCAATCTATGATTTTAGAAGAAATATAAAAATAAATAACCAATCTATAGCTTCTTGAAACAAATATTGCACACGTATAATGTTCTAAAGTAGGTATGTACAAGATGTGCCGATGTTTCAAGGTACAAGAGGGTGCAGCATTACTAAAAACGGCTGCCTCCACGCCGAAGCTAAGTTTACAAAGAAAAATAACATTGTATTTCTACTCACCATAGAACACTATTACACACAAAAATTGTTTAATAGTTTCAAAGTGACCAGTTCTCAAATTATCTACACACGAATACGATGCTACACGGAAAGAAAAAATCAGGAAAAATTACTGTGCCTGACACTGTAATCGTGGTGCAAGCGGCATTTTCTGGGATTTTTCTTGATGAATGAAAGAAAAATTAACAGTTACACTGGAATAATTACTGTGTACATGTTAGAATTTTTACTGCACTGCAGAACAAAAATTCTTGAACAGCACAGTAAAATTTCTGTGACTTAGAAATTTTCTCGTGCTGCGAAATACTTTTTCTTGATTTTTTGTTAAATATTATAAGAAAATCAAGAAATTTTCGGGTACTAGAGCACCGGGATTTTTCACGGCACGGTAAAGGTTCATAAAGGCAACTGACCGTTTTGCCCCGCTACCCGAGAGAAAAGAGTGGGTATCTAATCTTGATACCTACCCTTTGCCGAGGGTACGTCTGAGGCAGGAAGGCGTACGAGAGGCAGTTCGCTTCCAGAATTTTAGCGAGACAGTCGCTAACAGCGCGTTACCCCAAGGCAGCTCCGCTAGTCTTTTCATTTCCCTGTAATTTGAACAACCTACGTCCTTATCGATTTGCGAAATGTAGTTTAACCGCGGCCTACCTATACCTCTCTTTTTTCCTGTTTCTACTTCTAAGATGTCTCTTAGCAGTCTCTCCTTGTTAGTAAGAACAACGCATGCGCACTAGTCTTTCTTCTTCACAAAAATTTTACTGTGCCAGTACCAGAATTTTTCAGGTGCTCATCACTAATAAATACGCATGAGCACCAGTCTTTTTCTTGGTCTGGACGTTTGCACCACGATTCAGGGACAGCACAGTAATTTTTCTTGAACTTTCTCTAGAAAATTTCTTGATTTTTTCTTTCCGTGTAATTGTATACTTCTTATGGCGAAAAAACTATTTCACAACCTCAAAATACGTCTGTGACGCGTGAAACATGAATATGCACTACTGAAGGTCAAGCAAGTGAGGATTATACCTTAGTTTTGAGTCGATAGATGGCGATTTCTGTCTTAAATACGAAACGTTTCAAGGTACACTATGCTCAAGGTACAACAGCTTCCCCTACTGCTTTTAAAGAAGTTAGCACAGATTGGTAACTGAATTATACTTCTAAATATATTACTTGTTCAAACAGCATTGATTGTATTCCAAATGTACGGTAACTGATTTAATCTAAATATAATATGCGCATTTAATAATAATAATTTCTTCAAACACGGGTCCGCCAAGTAGTATTTTGAACATTGGTAGCCTGCTTTGGTTTAGTCATTTGTCATTTCAACCTCAGTTACTTTCGTTAAACTTGATTATACTGAGTGATTTGCAGGTTAGGTGACAGGAGATGTATGAAGGATTAATCGAAGTTCTCACTATCACTTATGCGACTCTTTTATCGTCCATCCTGAAAAATATACTTGGTATAGACCCTTAACACTACATTCGGATATCAATATTATTAAGTTAATTTTTTTTTAGAGGGGGAGGGGGCAAAGGCGAAACACGGGGTGGAATTGATGCTGAGCTTTTTGTCGACACCATTATTAGTGGGTTATTTTGTTAACTGGCCCCGCATAGTCCTTGGCTCATTTTTTTATATTTTTGAAGCATTTTAGGGATACGACTAGTTTTTTGAAAATCGTTTATATCTCTTGGATAGACATTTCCATTTTCATATCTTCTGACAATTCAATATGCTTTTGCATTGTCATAGTTTCACCTATTTTAACCTATTTAACATCATTTCCGAGAAGATTGCGTCAACTCATTGTTTAAATAAAGTATGAACTCGCGTTCTTCAATAATACCGTTACGGTTGAATATTTGACTCTTTAAGTCTTTGCATAGTCTTCACATTTTCTCCATTTCGTCGATTTTCCTACAGTTTCGAAACTATTCTTCGCTTCGCCGTATTTCCCAAAGTTTCCGAGATATTTACAAAACTTTATTGTTGAAACAATTATCGATTCGCTCTGTTCGGTGATGCTATCACGATTAAACGTTCGATCCCCGTTATGAAACTCCTAAATTTTCTCTGTTTCGCCGTATCTATCCCCATTTCCGAGATATTTGCATTAATTTATTATTTAAACACATTTTCGACTCGTACTATTCGGTAATAAAATCGCGGCTCAAAATTCGACTTGCATCTCAAAGTTTTCTCGTATATCTAATCTTTCCCAAGATATTTGAATAAGTTTGTTGTTTAAACAAATGATCGATTCGTTTTCTATGGTAATATTAATACGATTTAAAGTTTAACTCCCTTCGAAACCCCAGTATTTTCTCCATTGCACTTTTACCGTTTCCGAGATATTTGCATAAGTTTATTACTTGAACTTATCTCCAGATTGCCAAGTGAGCATGGAAAATATACGAATTTTGCAGCAAAACTCACGCAAAACACTTGAAACAGAATTGTAGCGCTTATTGTCATCGTATGTCTAAAGAATCATCAACAGAGCTTGCTGCAAGCATCTGAGCGTTGCTGGATGAAAACTCTTGCCAGATGGAAAGCCAACTTTTAGAACAGCTAGAAGTAGCTCAACAAATTATTTCCTATTGCTTAGAAGTAATGGGAAAGATTCGAAAAGGAACAAAGTGGGTGCCACACTCTTTGACTCAAGCAAGTAAAAATAATCGTCTTAACATATGTTTGAATCTTTATAACAAGCAACAAAGAAAGTCTTTTTTGTGGAAAATTGTGACCGGCGATGAAAAGTGGATTTATTTTGATAATCCGAAACGCAGATATCATTGGGTTATCTCCGGCGAGCCAACGATATCGACGCCAAAGCACAATATTCACTGTAACAAAGTCATGCTGTATACAGTCGGTACGATATTTATTAGCCAAAATTCCCAGAAACGATGAGGCGGTATTCTCGGAACGCAACGGTCAGACGCTTTGCAAACAGTGGCGTACCTTCAAACACAATACCCTTCGACTGGGAATTAAATTCCTTCCTTTTCTTTTTCTTATGTTGAGAGAGAGAGAGAGAGAGAGGGAGGAGAGGGAGAGGGAGCGGGAGAGAGGGGGGAGAGGGAGAGGGAGAGGGAGAGGGGGAGGGGAGGGGGAAGAGAGAGAGAGAGAGAATTTATCGAAGCATACCAATGAAATCACTGCAGGCTTCACTAGGAATCACTAGGAATATTTCCGAATATATCTGGCAATTTTCCCTATGAATGCTGTTGGGAAAATTCCCTAACCCACAGAATTTTTCCGTATGCATCTGGTAAATTTGCCTGTGCAGTTGGGAAAATTCCTGATTTTTTTCGGAAAAACTCCAGAAAAAGATGTTTACAGTGTAGTGTGGTATCTGTTCAAAACGTTATCTAGATTGTCCATTATAAAATTTTTCAGTTAAACCGTAACTAAAACCAAAAGTTAAAAAGCCATAAAGAAATTCAACAATATTTTTATTAAATAGTAAAATCGTTCAGAATTCAACGAATATCTATTTCCAAAACTAAACCGTCAATATCAAATATACAGGATGTAACTTAAGTCAGGATCAGCTGGTGTGTGGTCTACACCGTCCGACGCAAGTTCATATCGAAGCTCTACTCGACCGAGGGCCGTCGCGTCCTGCCATATTTGGGGGTCTCCCACACACCCACTGACCCTGAATCAAGTTACACCCTGCATATAAATAAATTATATTATTACCTAGGTACTCAAAAGTAGGCCGAAGACTTTGATCCGACTGACCTTCTAATTGACGATTGACATGACATGTGGTAGTAGCAGAAAATTAAAAATAAAATATTTTTCATTATTATATACCCAGTTGAAACTAACACTATCGGAGTCAAATTCAGAGAAATATAGAAATGTACTTTAGCGGTCTATTGTAGGACATCCGACAATACATTTTTACATGTATGATTGAGTCTCCGTCTTCCTCTAAGCTAGAGATTAGGGATAACAGGAGTATGCAGTAGAACCTGTCTATTTTGGGCACCTATGGTAGAACTCCTCGAAACATACAATACATGTTACATCCAGTTTTGCGGTCGTGAATGATAAGAATAGGTACTTATAAGTAGGTATACTTCATTTCGAATAATGTCTCAACCGAATGGCTAACCGATGGCTCGAGCGTTTTTAATCGGTCGATCGATAATACGCATTCATGTGAAAGCTACGTTTGAAACAATGGACCCTCCCGATCGTCAGCGTCGATCATCAGTCCCGTGTGAAACGGCACTTAAGGGCAGTGTTTCAGCATTGTTGGAAGTTGGCAACATTGATACGGTTTTGGATGATCGTAATATTTCTTCCTCTATTTATTGATGTGACACATCTAATGCCGCGCTACGGCGGTGAGAACGGCTGTTAGGCTTAACTCACACGGTGCGACTTCACTGCGACAGCAGTGCGACAAAACTGTCGCACTCG
Source organism: Xiphydria camelus (assembly GCA_963678675.1). NCBI lineage: Eukaryota > Metazoa > Arthropoda > Insecta > Hymenoptera > Xiphydriidae > Xiphydria > Xiphydria camelus. Next base: position 12,373,116 of record OY783197.1, read on the forward strand.
GTCGGACTCGGTCGAGAGTACGTCGCACGCGGCAAATCAGCATGGAGATGAGCGAAGCACTCACACAGTGCGACTTCCCTGCGACAGCAGTGCGACACGCACCTCGCGCTTGTCTGTATGACATCTACAGTAGCGATGCCGTTGTGTTAGTTTGCCGCGCATCTGCTCACGCAGTGGGACAAAACTGTCGCAGGAAAGTCGTCGATTGTTGCGACTTCATTGCGACAGCAGTGCGGCAGAACTGACGCACGCTGTCGCAGGAATCGATGACTTTCCTGCGACAGTTTTGTCCCACCGCGTGAGCACCGGTGAGTCGCACCGTATGAGTGCTTCGCTGCGTCTCCATGCTGATTTGCCGCGTGCGACGTACTCTCAACCGAGTCCGACCGAGTGCGACAAAACTGACGCACTCGGTCGCACTCGGTCGAGAGTACGTCGCACGCGGCAAATCAGCATGGAGACGCAGCGAAGCACTCATACGGTGCGACTTCCCTGCGACAGCAGTGCGACACGCACCTCGCGCTTGTCTGTATGACATCCACAGTGGCGGTGTCGTTGTGTTAGTTTGCCGCGCATCTGCTCACGCGGTGAGACAAAACTGTCGCAAGAAAGTCGTCGATTCCTGCGACAGCGTGCGTCAGTTCTGTCGCACTGCTGTCGCAGTGAAGTCGCACCGTGTGAGTTAAGCCTTAGGGTCGCGACGTCGAAACTCCTGGCGACGCGGGCATGAGAGGACGCAAAACTCGGGACGCATCGGCTCTCTCCGCCACGACTCGGCGGTTCCCTTTCCCCGAGTGGTAGCTTCACACTTACTACATGCTCACTGTATCGGTGTACGAAGCAGTACGAAGCGTACGGACTCGTGCATGCCCGAGTGGTGGCGCGGCAGCAGGCAATATTCAGTGCTACAGTGGCCGTCAACAGCCATTAAATACGTTACAGTGTGCCTTTATACAGGATGTCCCGCGCAGAACCGACCAGTTGCAGGGTTCTTGAAATTTACCTTCGTCCGGGCTTGGTCGGTACTCGAGTCATTTATACCGGTAGAAGTCGAATTGGTAGTTAGAGTTGGTGTCAATTCAGGAGATCGAAGCATCTAACCTCGAAATCGTGAATTTGTGAATAATGGAAATTACTCACCATTATTCAGAAATTCACGATTTCGAGGTTAGACGCTTCGATCTCCCGAATTGACATCAACTCTAACTACCGACTCGACTTCTACCGGTATAAATGACTCGAGTACCGACCAAGCCCGGTCGAAGGTAAATTTCAAGGTCCCTACAACTGTGCGGTTCTGCGCGGGATATCCCGTACACCCAGCGTCTCAGATTCTGTGGCTAGTGACTTTCTAAAATGTTATTTTTAAACATACTAGCTAATGAACAATTACTTCTCATGCCCTCATTAGCTACGATGGCGTTTACCTTCATTAATGAAAGCATGAGGATTGATTAATCATTGGTTAGTATGTTTAAAAAACACAAAATGCGTCATAGAACGCCTGTTAGATGTAAAACATCGAAATTCTTCTTTGTAGAAAGTATGCGATAGGAAGGATGGACCACGCGTCCGTCGAAAGAACACGTGCGCCAGTGCGCATTTGTATTTATGACTGTGATACTATTAAACGGTATGAACTGTTGTGTCTAATTCAAAAAGCGCATTTAGTTTACTCTCTCTTAACTCTGCCATCGTTCGCTGTTCCGTCTCGCGATAAACGGAATACAAAGAAGAATTTCAATGTTTCACATCTAACAGGCGTCCCGTGATGCATTTTGTGTTTTTTATATAGATACTATTTATAATCAATTTTAGTCGATTGTGTTTGACTATTTCCAGACCGCTACCGCGCGCCTTTTTGTCTAATCGTCAAAAAATTTATTATAAATTGAAGAAAGTTACAGGCAATGCCAACAGTTTCAAAGAAATTTGACAGGTGGCCCTATTTTGAGTAATATTAGACTTTTTATGTATTTACAGTAAATTCAAGCGTAATAGCAGCCTTCGAATTATTCTGTTGAACCCAATAAAATTTCTTTCAGCGTCGTAGTTTTTATTCGCATAGAATTATTACGGTTTGCGTGGCACATATGGCGTATTTTCAATTTTGTGACTTTTAGGAAATATTCAATTTTATTCAAGGCACACACACATGTGGGGTTACTTAGGGAAAATTTGATATTTATTAGATGGCATTAAATATTAACCAATAAGGACTGAACACCGATGAAATGATTTTCATCTGACGAATCGGTGTACCCTGATTAGTTTATCATCAGAAAAATTTTCAAGAGCTATTTTCAAAATCCCTGGAATTGAAAAACGCTCCTAAACCCTTTCAGTCACGAATTTCTTTTGATCAGGTGAAAAATATTTGATTAGTGGTTTTGGATCACTGGAGGTAGGTACTATAAATATCCTTAACTTGAAAAACTGATCTTTTTTTGCCTTTTGACAAAATGATGACATACAACTTCAAAAAAATAATTTGACAAAATATATAAAATGTCCGGCGTACTTACTATGTAACCTTATAATATCACTTATAAACTTTCGAAATTTACATAAACTGATATTTAAAACAGTTTGATGACATAAAAACTTAAGAAAATTCTGACCGTGTTTACAATGCTTCTGAACACGTTGTGGGAGTCGATATAGAAATTGCTTACAAGTCTTATCAACTTTTAACAGATGGTGCCAAATGTGATTAACGCACTTCAAATGGGATGCCATCAGTTGCCTATATCGTGTTTCAGTGGCAAAACGCAATCGGTTCCGCATAAACGGAGTTAAGATTCTTATGTCGTCCATTGACGACGCAGTGACCGAAAGGGTTAAGGCCAGCATTGAGACTAGGAGTGTGCATCTGCGAAGGATCATCCCAAACTTGATTCTCTTCGCGATGGAGAATCGAAGTAGGAGTAGGAAAGTACAATGTGCCCAAAAAATGTAGTGCCTAAAATAATTAACATCAACTGCAGATGATCTTAAATAACCACACAATAAAACCAGAATTATAATATACTTATACTTATATATACTTATATAACAAATATAATTTATCTCTGTCTAAGCCTAAAGTAATAATCGAATTACATATACATTTCACATTAGTATATACAGATATAATTATACCTAGTGTCAACATTCTTTATTCTACATATAGTAGATATCTCATTTAATATTACAGTAACTTAATTATGATTAATATATGACTTTGGTTATGTCTATGTTAAATATGTACTTTTTTACTGTAATATTTAAGCCGAACCTGCCTTAAGATCTGATATCGGTAGGAATATTATCTCTAAGAGATTTTACAGATTGAATTTTTCTCACCATTATTCAAAGACTAATATTATTCAAGTTACTCGTGATTAAAGAATACCAATTAAACTGTGGTTTTAGTTGAAGCATAATATCGATTAAATAATATTAAGGTGTATATTATAGGATGTGTGTACATAAGTAATTATACGGAAAAAGTTTTCAGTTCAAAATTACAGCGACATTCACGGTAATAGTGAAACATTATTTTATTTTGATAGTTATTATATTTTTGATTAAATTAGTAATGCTGGATATAGAAAAACTATAAGACCAAGACAATTAGATCTTATTACGCTGATTTGTACAATTTCAGATGTTTCTAAATATATCAAATCTGCAGTCTTACGAGAGAGAGAGGGATGAGAGAGGAAGGGAAAAGGAGAAAGAAAGGTAGAGGGAGAGAAAGTGGAAGATAGGGGGGGGGAGGCGAGAGAACGCTCTTATACTATGAAATTCATTATTTCTGAGTCTTGCCATCAGTACGATTTGGGCAACTAGTTTCCAAATTCGTAAGTGAGATTAACAGATAGGTAAGTAAAGAAAACACAGAAACAAATTTAATTAATAAATATGCAAACCAATTAGAGCATATATAGGGGAGAGTTGGGTAAAACAGGATGGTCTAGTAAAATGGGATACTAGCCTTTATTTTAAAACAAGTAGCCCCATATATTCGGCGGTAGCCAAACTAATCTCCCTTGTTGCCTTCTTATGCAGGGCCACTGATCTAGCGACTTTACTTTCACTCTGGACGGCGCGATTAGTGATTTAATAAAATTGGAGGTTAAACTAATTCGTTTCGCTTATACATTATCTTCGATTTTTCGGTTTAAATGTGAAATAAATTAAAGGTGAGTAAATTTAGAGCATACTACGTTTGTCTACTTTAAGTATTTACAATAGTTTTAATAAATTTGTTCTTTTTAAATATTCAGATATGGTTACATTTTTCAATGCACAGTTGGGTAAAACGGGATACGAGTGGTTGGGTAAAACAGGATAGGGTATTAGCATTGCCAAGGTTGGGCCCATGAAGCCTGTGCAGGTGTAGGCGTTGGGGCCGACGAGGACGAGATTTTTATATGTGACTTTTACCAGTAAAAATAATATTCTAATGATTTTGTTACTGTTAGAGTCTTTATTTAGTTTTCTTAGTTTATAATAATATACCAATTATTTTTTATTTGTTATAAGAAATGCTTATTTTGTTATTTTCCGTAACAAAAATAAAATATTACTTATATTTGTACAATATTGAGTATTCCTTGTTGTCTCTTTTTTCCTGATAAATAAACATGAAATCTACAAAATTGTAAGTATCCCGTTTTATCCAACTAGGAGGGTAAAACGGGACAGAGAGTTCCAACTTTTAGCAGAAACATTTTTTTTCTCTGGTGTAACTTCTGTTTTTTAATAAATGATCATTACCATCAAAAGCTTTGTTACTAATGAAACTAGAGGTAAAACATTGTACTTTATATTATTGTATTTAGAAAGTTATAAGGCTTTAGAGAGACTAAGTATCCCGTTTTAACCAACTCTCCCCTACATAATATATGCTTGTTAAAAACCGACATATAGGATTCATGAACCTAAGTGACATTGAATACTTGATGAATACTGGTACGACTTTGGAAACTCACGGTCATACGTGCGTAAACCTTAAGTTAATTTCAAAAACAAACAATCAATTCCTAAACTACTAACCTGAATATATTGTTAAATAAAGCTACTTTTCATGTACCAACTTCAATTTAAAGAAACATTAACTAAATTGGTGGCATTATCCTCAAAACATCCTGTTAAGAATTACATAAAACATACCAATTTCTAATAAATGCTCTAGCAAACTCAAGTACTCGTATGTGACAATATATTAACACAAACTTCACTGAATCCTGAACAGACGTTGTAGTACTTGTTTTCTCTACTAGACGTCATATCTATACATAAACTTACGAAGAACCGATAAAATACGATTTAGGTAACCTGTATGGTTTTGACAACTCTTCCCTGTATGTCTAGGATTTTAGGTTCTGCAAGGTAGGCGTTAAGTACAGATATTAGGTGGTGTTTACCGCCGCGTTGATCGAAACGATTCAAGGGCGGCCTGGCATCAAATGGCTAATGGGACCCCAAATAAATTAAATTATCATGATAAAGGTGAGGATACTAGCAAACGAGCTTGGCTCCCCTCTCTTACGCCCCACCGCTCCGCCAATCACGAGTAAGAGCGTGAATAGTGATTGTCCACTCGATAAAGCCGCCCCCTTGTTTACCGACATCTGTCACTGTTTATCGCCGCACGTTCCGTAGCGCAGTTCGTTTCTCTCTATTGAACGGAGTCCAACTGCCTTACATATCCGACCGCCGATTGGCCAAATCTCCTGTATCGGATGTAGCCATTGGTTCACGGAGACGGTATACGTGCATCACCCTCATCCAACTATCTGGTAGAGACTCCGAGATTTATATTATTTATTTTCCGCAGGATATTTGTAGTTAGTTAACGCCTAGAATAGGTACCCCTCTTTCGCTTGCCATACCGTATGTCACTTAACAATTGCAAGGGGAGATCGCTGGAAAAGGGTCGCGGTCCAATGAATATTATGTTCTCTTCCCTTATGATTTCACATTACATTAGTTAACCGAAAGAAAAGAAGCTAACTTAAGAAGAGTTATCGAACGAGAATATCTTGTAAATAAATTATTGTATCAGTGATACCTACGTATACATAGTTGTAAATTAAGAGTTGAATCTAACAGATTTTATATATCCCAAGAGCGATCTCTACACAAATTTTTGTTTTTAATTTAAAGCTCCTATATTAAAAAGTAACAGAAGAATTATGTCAAATATTTCATATAAATTGAACGGTCTTTCTGTGTTAAAGCAACATTTGATTTGTGTTATTTTAACTAATCGCTTCGCATCTTTTGACTTAAAGGAATATTCAACATTAATATAGGTAATATCAGTTAGTGTAACTGTTTTTTTATACAACATGATGAGTGGAACTTTTAGAAACAACATATTTCTTCAATCAAATAAACACTAGGATAGTATAATCTCAAAAATAACACACGATCTAGTAGATTTTGCTTTTTACACATAAATTACATTTAAAATGCGGTCAAATAAATCAACCCATATAATACAAATACATAATTGGAAATTTTGTGTTTTCTCATTAAAAAGTATGCTTGCCAAAATGTTCGTATTAAATTCAACATACTTCCATGTGTTATTTTAACACGATCCACATGCATATATATAAATAAATATATATATATATTTTGCAACCTTTCAAAATAAACACTCTAATGTAAAATTTTATTTCAACGATAATCGTATGATGCATATGTCTACAGTTGAAGCGGAAAAAGGGCAGTAAAAATGAATTATGACGTGGAGGGATCTGACAATGGCGATGGTTCAAATATAATAATTGTTGCGATGGGATGTGGGCAAATGACTGGTGAGAACATATGTGTTCCGCGGGGGGATAACCATCCCCAGGCAATGGTAATAAATATCGTGATACATATTAGCCAATAGGTACTAAATACAGAACCATGAGTACTGATTAATTTAACGGTGACGAAGGAATCTATATTACGACACATGCAAGACTAAACGAGGTACACTGACTAGATAAGCAACTTTTAATGATTCCATTTTTTTGAACTTATTCTGACTGAGCAATTTATCAGAAAATGTATTATTCCACTAAATCAAACATATATACGATCATACTTCTTAGCGCAATACGTATTGGGCTCATACAGAAACGTACCATATGGGCAATCATAATTAAATAAATACTCATTCGACCTAATACCTAAGGTAAATAATCGAAAATCTGTTGTATTCTAAATTTATTCGGCGTAAGGTGCTATGAAAATAGTGGGGTGATACGTGGGACAGAAAATATTATCGAACAGAGCAAGTATGGTCGAACATTTTAAACCAGTTCTCTTCAATTTTCTATTCGAATTTGAAATAGTTGTGAATGTTATCTTTCTTAGATTGTAAACTGTTGATGTACATCTACGCACAGCTACTGTATTTACTAAAAATAATGTGGACATTTTTTAAATAAATAGAATAAATTATTATACCTTAACATTAGTGTATCCTAAAACCTTAACTGCTTTTTAATTGAACAGTTTTCTATATACAAAGTAAAACACGCATAAAAGCGAGTGAGAATCCACTGAAGAATGCATAAGAGAGCTTCTCCTTCTCATATTCTGTCTTTCACGAGTTTGTATAGTATGAAAATGACAGAGAAGGCCTTACGCAGTCGAAAAGGTAAACCGACGTTCTCGTTCATATCCGCACGTCTCCTTATACATACTACAGGTACAGAGGTCTACTCTATATGACACGTACCTACAGTCTGTTACCATTGACGAGGGGCGACGCGGAACGTCTTTATCGATCGCTCTTTCACTTTCCCGCCGACTTGAACTCCCGTCGCTAGCTCTATTAGTTGCCACTTTGGTTTGCATTTCTCATCGCTATTCGTAAACGGAATAGAAAAATATTTTCATTCTTCACATAGACAATCATAAATATATATTCTAGACTATGTTAGTTTCTCTCTTGTTAGTTTTTTGGTACTGCAACTATTAGAGGGGAACATAAGTCACATTTCTGGCAGTCTGTTATTTGTATTAGGTGTACAACTTTGCTTCCGCCGTTTTCCTATAGATGGCTTATGAGAAAAACGGCAAAAGCAAAGTTGTAGACCTAATGTAAGGAGATTCAACTTTTAATGTGTGTGTGTGTGTGTATTTACATTTTTTCGAAAACGGTGTAATAAATCTTTCTAAAATTCTACACATTATATAAATACATATAAGAGGGAGAATGGGGGAAAGTCGGTCACTTAGGGGGAATTGAACATAATTCAGTAAATTATAACCCAAATTTGAAAATAAAATAGCGTAATGAGGCTTTAGTGTCTATTTTCTTGATATTTTTCGAAACTTAGATTTAATTCAAATTATAACCAAAAAAGTAGAGATACAACTTTGGCTGGCATTTCTTCATCTGTGGCCTAATGCCGGTTAAGCATATGAGCGCAATAATGGACTAACCCACAAAGTGTGATTTTTGTTTTAATGCGGAATTGAAACTGTTAAATTAGTATCTATCAATCGCAAAATGGATCAAACAACCTTATGTAATTTACAATAGCAACCCTCTATAGAACTCTGAAGTCACGATCTGATGTGTACGACGGTTCAAGACCGAAAATGCCCCTCTTTTCGTTTGCCTGGAGGAGCATGAATCCTCCTTTCTCATTTGTTCTGGGCCTGTTGGTACATATACCCAGTCCTCTTGACGTCATCATTAGGGGAAACTGTCCCGGCTTTGACCTGGCTTCATGAAACACCCCTGCTCGACGTGTGCCTGACTTGATGCGTTTCGAAATACTCTTTCACATTTTTATTTATTTACCCCCTTAAGGAAGTAGGTATATAAATAGTAAGTATATACGAAAACACGCTCGTATTCGACTGCAACCTTGTCTCAAAATGTCAAAGCAATCGGTAAAGAACTTTCGGAGATCTTATTCCGTGTATTTACGGACGTTACATTTTTATTTATATAGATATTACATTTTAGTCACGTGTTTTTATGAAATTTACGTAGAAGTTATAGAACCACATATATTACATAGGCCTGACTTCTTTTTATAACACTTTCACTGCCGGTCACGCAGCATGTGCGTGATGCGAGATTTGCCGAGAGGCCGGTCACGCAGATGCTGCGTGATTTATATTTCGCTGATATATACAAAAGTCGGCCGCTGTAGCAATCACTGGCTCATGCCGGCGTGTTTGTAACACTTGTAAGAACTGCTTTGCACTCTTCGTTTGAAATTCGACACCTCAGCCATGGGGTAGTTCGACGGTCTCGGTCCCCGACGCCGAGATTGTTTACAGTCACACAAAAAATAAAAAGTGGGGTATACTTTTGATGCAATATGTTATCTCCGTAGTAATTTTACCTCCTGATCACGAATCAGGTGTCAAAATTTGGCCATCATATCACATTTTTTTTTTGTCTCAAAAAACCAGCCAGAGATCATGATTTTGAAAAAGTTAATGGACTTAAAAAAAATCGGTAAAGGGGGGTTTTTGGGTCGCTGATCACGAATCTGAAGTCGGATTTCAAAAATTCAAGATGGCTAATCCAATATGGCGGACGAGATTTTCGAAAATCGACGGATTCATGCCAAATTTGGTATAGAGGGTTTTTTTGGGTTGCTGATCACGAATCTGAAGTCAGATTTTAAAAATTCAAGATGGCGGATCCAACATGGCGGACGAGGTTTTCGAAAATCGACGGATTCATGCTAAATTTGGTATAGGGTTTTTTTCAGTCACTAATTACGAATATGAAGTTATATTTGCAAAAAATTAAAATTTTCGAAAATCTCGTCCGCCATATTGGATCCGCCATCTTGAATTCTTGAAATCTGACTTTAAATTCGTGATCAGCGACCCAAAAAAACCCCCTATACCAAATCTGGAATGAATCTTCCGATTTTCGAAACTCTTGTCCGCCATATTGGATTCGCCTTTATTTTCGCGGGTTATTTTGTTATATTTGCCTTAAAACATATTCATCTGATCATCTTGTACCAAAATAAACTAATTTACATTATAAGAGTCAGTCCGGTTTTTGAAGAAGTCCAAAAAATTTCGCCGGCAGCGAAAGTGATAAACAATCTCCAGCTTCCTTCTGAGGATCAATTATTATCATTCACTTTATGCAAAGAAATAACCTGATAATTATTTCAGAAATTGCAAGCGCTAGTATCTACGAGGTTAACAGAACGTGCTATTCTAAATAAAAAAAAAATTATCTGAGCTAGACAAAAAGAAGTTGGTAGAAATTGTGGTTGATCATTTTCTCACAATTACTACCAGGTTAGAGAAAGTTTGAAAATATTCGTTTATGATTTTGATATTTCGAACGTTTCATTTCTTCAAACTTTTAGAAAATAAAAATATACTCATCTCTTATTTCATGTACTCTCTTTGAAATCCATTCTTTACATTTGCACAGAAAGGATAAAGATTTTTTATATTAATTCGACAAGTTTTTAAAAGTTTGAAATGATACATCGTCACCCCAATATAGGTTTGTTCAATGTTCTATTCCCAAAAGGAGGATATTGAACAAACCTATATTGCGGTGACGACATACACTCAAAAATATCATTTTCTAGTGTTCATTTTGCAATCCATAGTTGTATTTTTTTACTTATGGGTGTTTGGAAAAATTATGAGTAGCTGTAGTTGTCATTTTTAGTAGTTCAATGCCACTGATAATATGTACGAGTATAATTTTAAAAAAGGTATACAAATTTCCAGAATTGATCGATTGACATTTGAGTTCTGGGTAAATGAAATAACCAGTGTTTTCGACAAAGAAGAGACGTCCACATACTACGTACGAGCAGTGAAACGAGATGTCGCATCTGGCAAATTGTGGTTTAGATACAATAACCAATTGAGATATTGTTTGAAATCTGGAATTTTTAAGAAAAAAGCAGAGAAAACAGTTAAACATATTTCCATACACGTACAAGATGTACTGAGAAAGTTGAAAATAATTTTACAGGAAGATGAAGATTTGGAAACTCTGTGGAAACAAATATTTTAATACCGGAAGAAAACTAATGCCACCATCACGGAATATTTTGAAACATACTCAATTTTAAAAACAAATATGGGGCAGACATTGGTAATTTGGTCAGCCTTGCATATTGTTATTATATATGTTACACTATATCGCGATAGGTATTTAAAATATAATAAGTTCTTCCGGGGTTTTTAGCAGTCGATGTAAGAATAACAAAAATTAGGTAAACTTACTCTTTTACTTACAGATCGAATGGGATTTTGAACTTATAAAATTGACAAAGGCTGACGCTTTATTGAAAAACTGCCTATCTCTAGTACAACCTGTCATAGGCTTAGCAAAGTCCAAGAAACTTTGCTCTGATGTGGTGGAAGAGGCAATATCTGACCCTGGCATGATTATATTTGTTTAAATAACTATCTTTCCGGTGTACAAAGATTGTATTCACATTTTCCAGAAAAGAGGGTAACACCTGAAACGCTCAGTCTAATTGTCTTTCCTTATTTGTTTCCAACGAAACAAGTTGCTACGCCTAACAAGGTCCCATGGAGACCTACGAGAAAAAAAGTCACTGATGGTTTCGTACTAAGAGTTCCAGTAAGTATATACGAATATTGTAACTAGAAAAATATTGGATTGATGCACCGGTAGACGGCCACTTAAACAGACGATATTTTCAGTAGGCGGCTACAGCTCTTTTTCTTTTCCTATTAAAGGATATTTTCATGTCTATCACATTAAATGGCCGATTATAGGAAGGTGGTTGACTACTGGCGCAACTACCCTATTAAATTTATTAACTGCAATTTAGATGATTTACATGCGTAAATCGTTTACAATTTTTAGGGCTGGTTGTTCCATCTCTTCTAGGTAAAATTTATCTTCCACGTAAATCGCTTACCTGCCAATTTGATTGATAGGTGAGCGGTTTATGTAGAGGGTAAATCTTATCTGGAATATGGAACAACCGACCCTTATTTTATAATTGTATTTTACTTTATTGTGTACACAAAGGCATACATACAAAGGCAAAGGTATATCATGTTATCGTTCCTTTCCATTGGTAAATTCATATCGAAAGCATTATAATAGCTACGATATTAAGTCGATCCTGTTTTCCTCCATCACACACGCTAATGTTGATTTTTCTTCAGCAAATTCTGATAATAGTGATCTTTGTCATGAACAATATTATGGTCCTACCAACATTCGGCAAGTGTTTAAAATCGGAAGAACGTTTTCGATTGATTCTTATTTAGTAAGTTTGAGAAAGGCAGCACTTACAGTAGCGTCTAATTTTTACGCCGACGCTAGCTATCGCGTGATCAAACTCAGCGTGTCATCGAAACAATTGAGTATTTCTCAAATAACAGCTACGTGGAATAGGCCGGTCAAAATCGACAATAAATTAGCAAAACATGATGTATCTCAAAAAGTTGTGGAAAAATTTTTACACACCAAAAACCGCGAAATTTTTGGACTTGTTTCAGATTCTGCTCTATATCTCCTAATCCATGCATTTTTCGTTGAAAGCTATTCTACACGTTTTTTAAAAGTATTAAATTTATGATAAATTAAGCCCAACCGGAGTTCTGTAGGTCAAGTAGTTACCGAATTACGGTACTTTGAAAATAGGGCAGTTTTTCCAAAGATTGACAATTTTAGTTTTAGACCTGCTTTGGACCGAAATTGCGTCGAAACCATTGATCCTATGAGTAGAACTTGAGAATATAACTTGTAGGCAATTTAATTAGCTTTAAATTGGCGGTCCGGCGGGGAAAGTAGTATAAGTCTGAAATTGTGAAAATGAGATATGTGTATTTTAAGCTTCTCCTGGCTTAATTTAACATTCGGAAAAAGCGATGTAAGTTAATAGACCTTACCTGGGTATTACCTAGGCAAGGTCTACTAACTTATATCGCTTTTTCCGAATGTTAATCTAAGCCAGAAGAAGCTTAAAATACACATATCTCATTTTCATAATTTCAGACCTAGGTATACCACAATTAAGCGCAGAGCAGGCTCTGTAAGCCTCGTAATTCTCTCAAAATCTCAACAAAAAACCCATATAAGGTAAAATCACATTTTTCCAGAAATGTACCTAACCACTTTTTTGTTGCATGAAGTGAGATTTAAACATGCTAAATGTGAGAGTTTCCAAAGACAGATACGACACTCGATGCATGGTCGACACGGAGGGTCGGCCACATAAATATCGAGTTCGAGTGGCAAGCACATCTCGGCACCTCGAGCATTTCCACATCGATGCCGAGAGCTGGAAACATAAACATGGGGATGATACCGAGCGACGGGTTAGCCGATTTCAAAACTAACCACGAAAAGCCTGGGAACGGAAGAAGGCAGGAACCGCGGGACGCTGGATGACGAGCCCGGAGCTGGCATTCCGTTCCGAGCAGTCGTAGCAACATTATCGCAATTCGATCCGTCTTCGAGATTCTTTGTTATCGAGACCTGCTCGTATTGACCAGCTCATTCAACCAAGGGGAAGTGGAGCTACCACCTGGATTTGAACTTTTCATCCACGCATTTACTGGGTGCGACACCACCTCTGCCCTCTTCTGGCAGGGGAAGATGAAAATGTGGAGCCACTTCAGACAAAATCAAGCCCTAGTGGACTAAGCAGGAGTTTTCCTCCAGACAGGTACCATACACTAACAAGTCGCAGCAGCCGGTGACAAGTGTCTAGTTGCCCTATATGGAGGAGACGAAACGAAAGACACCCTCAACGATGTACGCTTCCGTATTTTTGTGAAGACAGCAGCCAGCGCCAAAGCGAATCTGGCCCGTTTGCCCCCAACCAAAGAGGCTGCATCGTATCACTACTACCGCACATACCACCAGGTGCAAAAGTGGTTTGGGGTGGAGAAAGAGGCCACCGAGTGGGTTTGGGAATTGACCTCGGCTGGACTCATCCCCATTACTAGTCGGCAAGCTCCTGCCCCCGCAGAGCTCCTAAAACTCCTCTCTTGCAAATGCAAGAAGGGGTGCAGAGGTGGCTGTACTTGCCTCAAAGCAGGGCTCAGATGTTCTGTGATGGGTGCTACCTGCTCTGGGGAAACGTGCCAGAACGCTGCCCTTATCATAATTGAAGAGGACGATAATGACGAGCTTCAAGACAACCCTGACCATCCATTAATACTGGAGTACCTACCTATAGGGGGCGAAGACGGCGACCCACCAATAGTAGATGACTTATCTATTGAAGAGAGTAACGAAAGTGACTGCCCAGGGCCATCAAAAACAAGGCGACGAATTTGACTGTGTCTAATTTGATTGACTGATTGATTGATTAAATTGCTGCACCTTTGATTACCTATGTTTATATTAAAATACATTTCACCATTTTTTAAAATGATTTCATACCTTCTTTTTCATTATCAAACCAAAAAACAAAAGATAGGAAAAGTTATGGAACATTTCTGGAAAAATGTGATTTTACCTTATATGGGTTTTTCTAAGATTTTGAGAGAACTACGAGGCTTAGAGACCCCGCTCTGCACTTAATTTAAAGCTAATTAAATTGCCTACAAATTATATCATCAAATTCTACTCGTAGGATCAATGGTTTCGACGCAATTTCGTTCCAAAGCAGGTCTAAATCTAAAATTTTCAATCTTTGGACAAACTGCCAGATTTTCAAAGTGCCGTAATTCGGTAACCAATTAACCTGCAGAGCTCCGGTTGGGATTAGTTTATCACAAATTTAATGCTCTTAAAAAACATATAGAATAGCTTTCGACGAAAAATGCATGGATTAGGAGATATAGAGCAGAATCTGAAACAAGTCCAAAAATTTCGCGGTTTTTGGTATGTAAACATTTTTCCACAACTTCTTGAGAGTTGCAAACTTGGATATGCATAACTCTAATGGATCCAAACAACATACTAAAAAATCAGAGATACATCATGTTTTGCGAATTTAGAGATTTTTTGTGTCCATTTTGACCGGCCTATATAGCTAAGCGTTCTATTCCATTTAGGCTTCTTTATCAACTAGTGAACTCGGCATTGCAATTACATGTGTATGTGTAGGCTGGCACTTGAGTAAAGGTACTTTGACGTAAACGTGCACGTGGCTCGGAATTTTGACGATTTTTATATATTTTTTGTTATTGTTAGAATTATTAACTTGAAGTTGGGATGGGGAAAAATGTATCTACATTAGAGCGGCAGTGAATGTGTTAAGAATGTAAAATAAAATTTTACAATAAAAAAAATTGTAAATTTAACTCTTTCAAATCACTAAAAAATTCATTACAAAATTTCTATGGAAGACCCCACTTTCTAAGTGCTCTTAAAATTACCATAAAAGATGTAGGAATTTAGTGTAAAAAAATCAACAAAATTATTAATGTCGGTTTTGAGATACAACATTTTTTGTTTCAATTTTCAAGGAAAAACGCAATATAAAAAAATACACATTTTTTCGAAATCTTCACAAAGAAATACACATTTTTCATTTGGGTCATTTTTTTCATATTGTGTTAATTTAAGCCGTAAATCGCGATGAAAGGAAAAAAAATGAGAAATATAAAAATTAATAACAGCTGAACGACTTATGGAATCGTTCTGAAAATTTAGGCCAGTTTTTATATTGATTAAAGATACTTTTCAAAAAATCAATAACTAAATCGGAGACCCAAAATTTTCTACTACTAAAAGTTGACATGGGGGATTCCACATCAACTTTAAATGCCGCCGACCTTTGAGTCACAGATTTTGTTGTAATTTTTTTTTAATGTACCTAGTACTTTACTATTATAATAAATTCTGAAATTTCTTTTTAATCCAACATTGCCTTGTTGTCCTATCATTTATTGAAATTTCCCATATTTTCTAATGTTGTGAAATTTATTCCTAACTTTCTCCTACTAAATGAACTCTAAGAAAAAAAAATCCTTATACAAAAAATGCTCTTTATAACCTGAACTTAGTGGGAAAAAATTGATATCATTTCTAAGCAAGGGAATAATATGAGAAAAAATAGTTTATATTTTACAAATATTTAATTCTCTGAAATACGCCATTTTTGTTTTTAACGAAATTTTAACCATGAATTCCTTGGTATATTAGGAAAATATTGAGCCCGAAATGAAGTTCGGATGAACATTTGTTCATTTTATATTAAACAATTACTGAATATCAGAAAAAGAAATTCTTTTAAAAATAAAGTGTCAGCATCTTATGTTATGATTTTTTTATTTAATTTTTTATTTTGTAGACTTGTATGATCGTTAGAAAAAGAATATTTTTTCGTAATAACAGAGTGATTAGCAGTGGGAATAATTCAATGTGTTTGAAGTGTATGGGGAACAGCTTTCGCACACAAGAATTGCTTAGTTAAAAAGTTCTTTGCATGGAAATACTTTGAGGATCTACAGTACTTTACCGTGATATTCGGCATATTTCCTGGTGAATTAGCGAAATTATACAAATCAAAATTTGCTCTTTAGCCGAACGCTGTAGACTAGCTCTTGCTGCCAAGCGCTTAACTGTTCCGCCAATTCCATCACATGGTCCCTTGCCATGAGCTGTCGCAAAAAAATGCCACTCAGCATGAACAGTAAAATCTGTACTAAGGTAATAAATATTTTGCAAAATTCTTAAAATTTTTGAATTGTTGTGGTGAATGGGTACGGCCGGTAATATGGAATCTACACTGTTAAAAGTTTTCTTAATTTTCAGATGCAATCATTTACAAATGTAACTTAAATTTCTGAATCTGTACTCTTAATTTTAAGAAACTTGAATTAGTCAGAAATTTAAGAAACATTTTCCTAATATTTCAGTAAATTCTTAAATTTAAGACACAAATCTTGACGTGTTATGACATTTAAGGCAGATTTCTTAAGATTCAGCTGCTTTTCTGAAATGTAAGGTACTGTTTCTTAATTTTGTGACGCTGTAACGTCTAAATCCTACATGTGAAGGGTGCCGATCTTGACCGAAAGGGGCCGAGCGCGGCCGATCAGGTTTCGAATTGGCAAGGGTTGGAAGCGTCCCTTCTGATCGTTAGTCGTAAGCAAACATCCGTTTAGAAAGTACGTATCTGTATTAGAATAAAGAGGAAGTTCATTGTTCTTTGATCACGAGTCCCTTTTCTTTCGCAAACATATTCTCAAAAAATCGTTCGTCACAACAAGTTATGGGCCCAGACAACGCGTGAGAATAATATTGCTGGAAAGAAATTGAGATCAACATCGTAAACAGTAGAAGCGTGCGGGCTTGCAACTCGAAGCGGCCATTACCACGTGCGAGCAAGGCACGAAATCGAAAGATAGTAGTGATCGGGAGTGTTCGTGTGGGTAGAGTCTCTTGTTCACCGGAAAAATGTCGAATGACCTTACTTATTTATATTATTTTTTTCATATGTATTAGAATTTACATTTATCTTGTGTAGTATTAGTTTCTCAATAAAACATCAGCTACTCAAATATAAAAAACATCTGAAAATTAAGAAACCTGCACGAAAATTAAGAATCCCATATATCTAAAAACTCATAAACCTGCCTGAAAATTAAGAACCATATATGTCTGAAAATTAAGAAACCTGCCTGAAAATTAAGAACCGTATATGTCTGAAAATTAAGAAACTTGTCTGGAAATTAAGAAACCTGCTTGAAAATTAAGAACTATATATGCCTGAAAATTAAGAAACTTTTGTCTGAAAAACAAGAAATATTTCTCTAAAAATTTAGAATACAGCTTACATGAAATTTAAGACACATTTGTCTTTGATAAAAACTTCAGTGCTTTTTTCTTAAATTTAAGACAGATATTTTTAACAGTGTATATTTCCGATGCATCAATGAGAGTATTTGGACGAAAAAAAAAAGATAATAAAACATTACTTGATTTCGTGAAAACAAAATTCAATTTACAGTATCTATTGTAAGATTCACCCGACGACCTTGGGTAATTGCCGACTGGACTTGACATTTCTTCGCAATATCAATGTCGAAGTATTTCATTATGTTTCATAATTCTCATATCAACGGCCTATACTTAATAAAGTTACTTTGAAAAATTAATTAATGTTAGGTATATATATTTTACTGAACACATCTGTTTCTGTCAATATAAACGTGTCCACGTCAAAACTTATTTTGATATTGACTTATTAATTAATATAAACTGAACAAATGCTGATCCCAACTTCGTTTCGGGCTCAATATTTTCCTAATACACTAAGGAATCCATGGTTACAATTTCGTTAAAAACAAAAATGGCGTATTTCAGAGAATTAAATATTTGTAAAATAAACTATTTTTTCTCATATAATTCCCTTGTTTAGAAATGACATTTTTCCATTAAGTTCAGGTTATAGAGAGCATTTTTTGTATAAGGAATTTTTTCTTAGAGTTCATTTAGTAGGAGAAAATTAGGAATAAATTTCACAAGATTAGAAAATATGGGAAATTTCAATAAATGATAGGACAAGAACACAATGTTGGATTAAAAAGAAATTTGAGAATTTATTATAAATTGTAAAGTACTACATAAAAAAAATTACAACAAAATCTGTGATTCAAAGGTCGGCGGCATTTAAAGTTGATGTGGAATCCCCATATACAGGGTGGACCAGGTTAAACGTCATTTTTTTATATGTGATAGAAAACCAAAAAAAAAGTACTTTCATAAGAAAATTTTTTTCAAAAATGTTTCCTAACAAAGATACAGGGTGTCAAAGTTTCGAAAAAAAAATGGTTTTCTCATCATAACTTCTAAACTACTTGATCGATTTCCATGAAATTTCGCACACAACCTAATGTAGAACAGCTCTAAGCAATAATTAAATAATTTTTAAAAATTCTCCAGTGGCGTAGATACTAGGGGCCGGTACCCCCCTTTCCCCCTCCCAATCTTCGGCGCCACTGGATATTTTGCAAAGAAAATTTAATTATTGGATTTCCCGCTTAATTTAGAGAAAAAAATCACCCTTGCAAATGTTTGATTTATGGCTTCGTTTTTGAGATATTTATTTTAATTTATAGGGTTGCGAGCAGGCCAAAGCTAGGTTGAACTCCATTAATTGTGATATGTGATAGAGCAACAACAAAAAAATAGATTCTCATGAGAAAATTTTTTTCAAAAATGTTTGCTAACAAAGAATAGGGTGTCAAAGTTTCGAAAAAAAAAATGGTTTTCTCATCATACCTTCTAAGCCACTGGATCGATTTCCATGAAATTTCGCAGGGGGAAAGGGGGGTACCGGCCCCCAGTATCTACGCCACTGGAGAATTGTTTAAAATTATTTGATTATTACTTAGAGCTGTACCTACGACATTAGCCTGTGTGCGAAATTTCATGGAAATCGATCAAGTAGTTTAGAAGTTATGATGAGAAAACCATTTTTTTTCGAAACTTTGACAACATATCTTTGTTAGGAAACATTTTTGAAAAAAATTTTCTCATGAGAATCTATTTTTTTTTGTTGCTCTATCACATATCACAATTATTGCACTCACGAGGTTTTCAAAGTAAGGTATCGATATAAAGTATGTAAAACAGATTTTAGCTAGCATACGCTATTCACAAAAGATACGAAAGTAACCATCATTTTTCTAAATGAAAATAAATATTTTAATTCTTGTGAAAGTTATAAAGTTCTTCGAGACTATTGAAAAAGATATAAAATAGGATGATCGTTTATTAAACCGATTGTACAAAATCGCTACTCAAAAGTAGTCTTCACCACTAATCCGACTTGTAAGTTGAAACTTTTTATAAATACGCGCAGTGTAGCTGATTCTTGTAGGTATTTGATACAACGAAATAATCTAAATTTTATTTTCTCGATATTGTACAGTTCAAGTAATCAAATATTTAGTCATGGAAAATAAACGTATTGAAATAGATGGTTTATTTGTTTCAAATGTGTAAATAATGGACTAATATTTCATAGAATAAGATATTTCTTAATAGTTACGAAATGTTGTAACAGTTAAGAAATATTTTCTCAAAACTGACAACTAAATGTATATCTTAACTAGAAATAAATCTTTTTCTCGGTGTACAGTGGATTCTTATCCACTACAAACTTCAAAGTTTTTTAACAAGTATACCGGCTCTCTGTGGACTACGTTTCCCATAATTTTTCTGAGTCTGCACAATCAATATTGGGATTTTTATAGAAATTAGTTGTAGGTATAGTTTGCGGAGGATAGTTAGGGGAGGGGAGGCAGGGTATGAGAAATGAAGAAAGTGAGAAGGATATGCGTTTAAAAATGCGCAAGTAAATCCATGGATAAATAAAAGATAATAATATATTTTTAACAACAACAACGAGGATGACAACGACGATAACGGCGACAACGACGACGACGATGATGATGATGGTAATAATAATTTGAGTCAATTAAATATTCACTAGATATTATTAACTTATATCCAAGACATCTTTCTCTCAGTTTAGTTTGGACTACAACTGTAGACAAATTTTTCGTAACTACCTGTTATGTGGCGAAAAGATGTGGTCGCCATCTAATCGGCGGAGCGTTTCGTCCCGGAGTCGGCCTGTGGACTCGTCAGTAAGGCTAGGCCGACTCCTGCCTTAAGGTCAAAGCACATCTAGGCGAAGCGACGCGCCGCGAAGCGAAGCTACCTTTTATATTTCCATTGATTCTTACGAGGTAACGCACACTTGAGCGAAGTGCCGCGAAGCGAAGCGCCGCGGACCGAAGCGCCGCGAACCGAAGCGCTGCAAAGCGAAGCGAACAGAAGCGTCACGAACTAGGAGAAATGTCTGGGGGCGTATTCTCGACGCATGAGAAACGTTTTTCGTGGATGTAATTCGTTAACGGATATAAAGTTTCATCGATCATTTCCGTTAACGATTCGAAAATCCTTTCCAAGATAGATCTCGTCAACGAAATGAATTTTCTCACACGAAATAGTATCTTATATCATAAGGCGGAAATTCGAGGTTTTTTCAAACTGTGTTTAATTAGGTCGTAACACAAGGCATGGTTTGGGGAGGAGGCTACGATCTAAACACAGTCTTAAAAATCCGAGGACTTCCGCCGAATGACATACTATTTTTCCTCACGAATGCCCATTTTTCAAAACAAAACATATACACGGCTCATTTCACGGCGCTTCCCTTCCCTTCGCACATATAACCCCTTCTCTACCCGGGTATCCATATATGGATATTTTCAGGTATAGCTGTTTATACCTGGTAGAGAAGGGGATAGAATTTGCCGCGCTTCCCGTCGCTTCGCTTCGCCCAAGTGTGCTTTGCACAGCCGCGCTTCTCCTCGCTTCGCGGCGCGTCGCTTCGCTTCGCCTAGATGTGCTTTGACCTTTAGACGCTCTGTGGTCCTCCGTGAGAGACGGGCAGTTACGGTCTTATATTTGTAAAAATTGGACTTAATACACTTTTATCGTGGGGTACAGATATAGTAACTTGCCCGTTGGTGGACCACTAACGAGAAGCCGAGAGCCGTGGGCCGGTAGCCGCGGAGTCGAGGGCCGAGAGAGTCGGCGCCGTCTGGCGGCAGGCCACCGTAGCGTCACGGGTCGCCATAGTTATTACTTTAATATATTATATATAAATGTCATAGCTCTACCTCGTCCCACCAAATAATTCTATATATCTATGCATATTTCTATTACCATTTGATCAATCCTGATACGTAATATTTTTTCTATGAAGCATAAAATTGACCAGCCCCGAATAAAAATATTCGAATGCTCAGTCCCTTAGCCAATCGTCACATTATTGCAGCTAAGTGATTCATTCTTAATCCGAATGCATTCGACTAAACGTTGCCATATGTACAAACACTGACAGCCGGTGCTGCACTTGTCTAGTTAGGGCTGCTTAAGCCAACGAGCCAAGGGCGTATACTCGTATAGTGACGATCGGGTGATGGAAATAGGTACATATAAATATATAGATAGTAGTAAAGGAATGCATGTATCAGAATCAAAAAGAACAGATTTATTCAGAGTTGTATTTTATACAAATATATTTATACTATATTTATTAATAAAAGAAATATACTTTAAGGAACTTGAACTCTAATTCAATACGTTCAATTGTAACGATAAAGTCATCATCATTACTGATCGTACGAAGTTTCAAATTGCTTTTGGCAAATCAGGAGTCCCTAGACGGGTACGCCATTGGCATTAAACCGGGAGCCCACCCCTGGCCGAGAGTCATCCACGAGGCTAATTGCAGGGGTGGCCCGCGGTCCAACCCCAAATCATCCCCCATAACCCAAAGGGATTTACACTCGCGATAATTACATTAGCATTCGATGATTTTTGTTGTCGGATCATAGGAGATACACGTAGAAAACAGTTAACGTTAATCGGACGATACGGCGCGTATCAAGGTGGCATGATAAAAAAAAGTTCTGCCGTACTATATAATAAAAATTATATTAAAACCAGTAAATATGAGCATTAAGGTTCTAATTGTAAGTACTGATAAGTACATCGGACTTCTCTGTAGAGTAAATTAGTTGTACTTGGAATCAAGAGGCTCGATTCAGGCTTGCGCCAAGAACTAAGAAAAACGAAGTGCCTGCCGCGAGGCTCCAAGAGAGGCTATGTTTACTCCACGTATAATTCATACCTGTAATGAGGTCTCTATTTCTCAGTAACTAAGACGTTTCGAATTATGAAATTAATGTTACATATAGTCTAGGACCGGCGCTTTCAATCGAGCCTATGCAGGACCAAATCGATAAACGGGTTCTAGAGGTACCTATATCTCTTCGAAGATGAGCGTTGCTTAACTATAAGAAACATTATTGTTTAACAATTTATTTTGGCAATAAACTTTTGAAGTTATCTCAGAAATAGTAAGAGATACAAGAAAAAGGAGAAAATTTTAAGATTACGAAGGGCATCGAATTTTCAGGCGTAATGGTAATACCGAAGAGACCGAATCGATAGTTGCTAAAATAATAAACTTGTGCAAATATCTCGGAAACAGCGAGAGATACGGCGAAATAGAGAAAATTTAAGGATTTCGTCTAGGAGGTTGAATTTTTAGTCGTGATGGTATTACCACACATAGTCAGTCGATAAACTGCTTAGCAATTTATTTAGACAATAAATTTCTGCAAATATCTCAGAAACGGAGAAATTTGTGCAACTAGGAAAGGGGTCGAACTTTTAGCTGTAATGCTGCTACCGAAAAGAGCGAATCGATGATTAATTTAAATGATAAACTTATGCAAATATCTCGGAAACGGCAAGAGGTACGACGAAACGGAGGAAATCTTGACGTTTTCTAAACGAGGTTAAACTTTCAGTAGCTATAATGTTATCGTGCAGCGCGAACCGATAATTATTTAAAAAATAAACGTTTGCAAATATCTCGGGAACTGTAAGAGATACGAGAGAATAGAGAAAATTTTGGAGTTACGAAGTGGATCGAAATCTGTTATCAGGAGGTTGCATTGAAAGCCGCTGTTCTCCTGTACATGGTTCTAACTAGGTACTTATGCCGTACGCAGCGACTAATACTTCTTGTATCACGACTTTAAATTATGTACATTTTTCTGATTAAGATTCAGTCATTAAACTGCCACCTTCGGTTAATATAAATCTATGTCTATAACTGAAGGAAATGGAACGCGACAAGTTGTTTTTTCAATGTGTACTTTGATTCTACACTACTTTGATTTTTTTTTAAAGTACTGCTGCAGCTCATTAATTACTTATGCAAACTTATGCTGAATCTGCTCTATCAGAAACAGTATGTAGAGTGAGTAGGTATGTAAGAGATTCTTAGTAAATTATTTTTTCAAGTTGCTTTATAGCCTTTAATATATTTATGGGGATATCACTAGTTTTTTGAAAATTAATATTTAATAGTACCTACGGAAAAAAGGAAGGCAATAAATAAATGAGCCCTCGGACTTTTAAAATTCCTCCAACTAGTTTATTTATGCTCATCAAAAACATTACAGATATAACAGACAGCCTACTTGTGTGAGCACGAATTATAATATTATATATATCGATTCTTATTAGTACTCGATAAATATTGGTTTTCGCCATTTCAGTTTATCTTTCTCGACCTCGTACGTTCCTACAATTCTTAGAATTTCTTAAACTTGTTTACCTTAGCTTATAGAAAATATCTATATAAATAAAAATGTAATGTCCGTAAATACACAGACTAAAACCTCCGAAAGTTCTTTACCGATTGCTTTGAAATTTTGACACAACTTTGCAGTCGAATACTAGCGTGTTTTTATACATTGGGTTGATGAAAAAATTCGTCCTGTTTTGGGGCAGTAAAAGGTATTGCATCGCAAAACCGAAGTATTATCTACTTGGCACGTACCAAGTTTTGGTGTTATTTGATAGTACGAATATCAGAGAATATTTGGGGGAAAAAATTACGTTATTTGGTTATGTTTTTTAAATTTTGTTAAGCATTAAAAGTGGCAGAAAATAAGGAACATTTTCGACATAATATTATGCTTTTTAGTTTCTGAAAAGGCAAGAAAGCTTCGCATACGCAGATAAAAAATATGGATATATATGGTGAGGGTGCCCTTAATGATTCTACATGCCGTAAATGGTTTAGAAAGTTTTTTGATAGAAATTTTAATGTTTAACAAAATTCAAAAAAACATAACCAAATAACACAATATTTTCCCAAAATATTCTCTGATATTCCTACTATCAAATAACACCAAAACTTCACACGTGCCAAGTAGATATAATACTTCGGTTTTGCGATGCAACGCCTTTTACTTACTGCCGAAAACGGGACGACCTTTTGCATCAACACAATACCTACTATTTATATACATACTCCCTTCAGGGGGTAAATAAATAAAAATGTAAATGTTCGTTTGTCCGAAATCTTAAATCTCCGAAAATTCTTCACCGATTGCTTTGAAATTTTGACACAACTTTGCATTCGAATACGCGCGTGTTCTTACATACCTACTATTAATATACCTACTCCCTTAAGGGGGTAAATAAATAAAAATGTATCTTAAATCTCCGAAAGTTCTTCACCGATTGCTTTGAAATTTTGACACGACGTTGCATTCGAATACGCACGTTTGTTTATATACCTACTATCTATATACCTACTCCCTTAAGGGGGTAAAAGAGAGAATGAGATTATTTCGTGATTCACATGGACGAAGTCGCGAGGGCAAAGCTAGCGTGACAGGTAAAAACATGCTTTCAGTTTGGTTTTACTTCTGTGTTTGTTGCGATACATTTTCTGAAGTAACTCATGTATTATTAATGAACTAGCTGCACCCTGCCACGCGTTGCTGTAGCTCAGTCTGGTTAAATAGAAAAGATAGATAAGAGAAAGCGCGTACGTTTCTAATATGTTTAATTTCACAATGCTTGTGGGTATACAACTTTTTTGTTATTCTATGGTCTGTGCAGATATAGAGGCTGTCTGGTTTGCTGACTCTAGAACACGCAACATATAACTGTCCACGTGGGAAGCACAATCCGTGTTTAGATCTAGACCGCACAATTTTAAAGATTGGCCCTCAGCTTTGTTGATGGTGATTGCAAACGCTAATCGAATTGGGAACTGCAATCTCTTAAATTGAAATAGCATATCCGTTGGAATCAGACGAATGCGAAGAATGAGGACATCTTCACCTTTGAAAGGTCCTGTCAAGATTATTGCTTCTACGACGTTGCTCATTAATCTTTTTACTGCAAGCCGCGTGCCGTTGTAAAGCTTTGGCTGGTTGATGTTTCGCAACATGATAATTGGTACGCCGTTTTTCAATTGCAGTATATGCGGTAGTATCCCTTGCAGATCGAGTGAATTCAAAAATTCTGTTGGATAATTAACCACTTCATATGCTTCCACAACAGTATCGATGGACTTATATGTGACTGCTTCACTTTGAATGTCAAACTGAATAATATTGTTAAATGCGTGACGTTTTTGTTCTTGGCCGCAAGAATAGCTCGTTCACTCAGCCAATCGTGATTCTTACAATTGGTTTGAATATTGGGAAATACTTTTTTAACCAATTCTTCTTTTCATGTCACTAAATTGCAGAAGTTATGAGGCTATGAAATTCGTCCTGAAGTCAGATCAACCGGCACCTTTCCATTTCCAATTTCCAGCAATTGATGTGAGAATATCTCAGCTCATCGATCGTGTTGCAACTGGACACGTATATTTGTAGTTAATTTTAACGTCTTCGCATGTCGCCACAAAGTAGAGTACCTATTTCAGGCAAGCATTTATTTCGTCCGCTGGTGTCGATCGAGGAATTACAGGTAATGTTTACCTGAAATCTCCTGCAAGCAATATTAATGCGTTCCCAAATGGTCTGATGTTTCCACGCAAATCTTGCAATGATCGATCAAGAACGTCGAGCGATTTTTTATGCGCTATTGTGCATTCATCCCAAATAATAAGTTTGCATTTCTACAAATTTTCCCATGCCGGATGCTTTGGAAATGTTGCACGTGGGAGTTTCAATGAATTGCATGTTCAATGGCAATTTCAAAGCGGAATGAGCAGTTCATCCACCTGGTAGCAATGTCGTAGCTATTCCGGACAATGCAAGAGCTAAGGCTACGTCATTTCGAGGTCGAATTGCTGCCAGAATCAATCTAATTAGGGACATTTTACCAGTTTTTCCTGGCGCATCTAAGAAGAAGATTTCTCCAACCCCGTTATTCACAGTTTGCATTATTTAATCATAAATGCCTTTTCTCTCAAGAGTTAGCTTAGAAATATTTGATTCCACATACGACAAAAGATCATCCGTGTTGTAATTTTGTTCACAACGCAATTCTACATCGAACAAAGCAGCAGCAGATCGATTCGGTGATGGCATTCCCAATTGATTGAGAACTTTGTTCGCGATTTTTATTTATAGAGATAACAAATTTATATTTTTATTTACATAGATAACAAATACAAATACAAATATCGAACCAACATTTATAATAATATTGTTACTAAGCAAGATTTACAATAAGTATTCTAATTTCACAATACGTATAATAAGTCGGCCTCGTTACTGAAATATCGTATTGTGTCAACCTTGCAATGTCCACTAATTTTTATCATTCTTACATTTTTATAATGTTTCAATGATATATTTATACGACTTTTAGTCATGTTCATTTCTTGAAGTGCTTTGTTTACAGATTGCATTGCTCTGTAGAACGTCAATAATTTCGACATCTCGAAATCTATGCAGTTTATTCTCTAATTAATAGATGACTGTACCCAATTGGAAATTATCCCGATATCTCATAAGGACCCGATCGGGTATTCTTAAGGCATACTCTACTCAGGCGTGACCGATGAACTCCTTATCGGGATCAAATTAGGTAAAAGTCCACAAGGTTTACGTGATCAGGGCCTCATTCGGATCATGTTCTTTTTGCCTCGTTACAAAATTTTACTTTTAAACGCAACGTTCAGTAGGGTTACACGATCGGGTCCTTGTTGGGATTACGTCCTTTTGCCCCGTCCGGAAATTTCATTTTGACACCAAGTTCAGTAAGTTTAAACCATACCGGGTCCTCGTCGGGATAACGTAACTTTTGCCTCATCTAAAAATTTTATTTTGGACGCAAATTATCGTTGAACGACACATCATGCAGCAAAGGATTAACATTTTTAGAGCTTACATAATAAATATAGTATTGGATTTTTTAACTCATATACCAAAGTTTCAAACAAGGGCCCTCGGGCTCTCGTCGGGACTACATCCTTTTACTATGTTTAAAAATGTTATTTTGGACGCAAAGTTCAGTAGGATTACACAACTGGATCCTCATCGGGATAACGTCTTTTTGCCTCGTCTAAAAATTATATCTTGAACGCAAATTATCATTAAACGACTCATCATGCCACAAACATCTTAAATAATATATATTGTATAGGATTTTTTAACTTATATAGGTACCAAAGTTTTAAACAACAACACAAGAATCGGTGGCTCAATTGATTAAAGTGCGGAAGCATTCCCAATTTCGAATCAACCTGTCCTAAAGAGCGAAGGTCCGAGTCCCGGTAGGGTATTAGAATAGGCTAGCATTTTTTTAATTCTTTTTTTTACTTGGATAACAATATTAATTAGTTCATTGATAAGTAGAAATATTTATTTCGGTTTTCTACTCGATTATTGTACAACGTAATTGTTCTTAGGTCCTTATGACGTATTTGCGTTACATGTACAAGCAGAGCCCGATTACTGCCTCAGTTAAGCCAGATCAGGTTCTGATAAGAACCCTACTACTTTTTCCAGTCGAGTAGTGACAGCAAGGTAGGTTAACCAAGTCGCGTTATAGGTTTACATATGCGACAAATTTAAAAAAACTCCCGAGGCATGGAGATGAACGCCCTGTATATCTAAATCCTTTGCCTAAAATATGTAGATTAAGCTTGACCTCTTTATAAATTACTTAAATTTGTCTTATATTTGAACGTAATATTGGTTATTAAAGTTCTTAAATATTATTTTTAATGGATTGGGAAAGGTATCTCACTAGCTGAAGACTTTTGAATGCTACTGTATGCAGGATGTGAATGCCGAAGTTCAAAAAAGTCGGTAAACTTTATTCCACGATGTCCCATTGTGAAGAGAATTAATTTACTATATTAACTAACAAAGACTTCAAATTAAAAATATCATTTCATACTAAGTCCATGGATATAACTGAATATATAGGTTAAAATTTAATGTTTCAACCTTGCGTTGAAAACGTTTTATATTTTAATGTTTTCTTTTTTAAAGGCTGTGCTGCACAACATGCTTTACTTGGGAAGACGAGAAGACCGAGGACGGCATTCACTTCCCAGCAATTACTGGAATTGGAAAAGCAATTTCGACAGAACAAGTACCTTAGTAGACCGAAGAGATTCGAAGTGGCCACTTCGTTAATGTTGACAGAAACACAGGTAAAACTATGATATAATATTAGGTACTAAACGTTATACAGGGTGGACCAGGTTAAACGTCATTTTTTTTATATGTGATAGAACAACAACAAAAAGGTACTTTCATTAGAAAATTTTTTTCAAAAATGTTTCCTAACAAAGATACAGGGTGTCAGTTTCGAAAAAAATGGTTTTCTCATCATAACTTCTAAACTACTTGATCGATTTCCATGAAATTTCGCACACAGGCTAATGTAGAATAACTCTAAGCAATAATTAAATAATTTTTAAAAATTCTCCAGTGGCGAAGATACTAGGGGCCGGTACCCCCTTTCCCCCTCCCAATCTTCGGCGCCACTGGATATTTTGCAAAGAAAATTTAATTATTGGATTCCCCGCTTAATTTAGAGAAAAAAATCACCCTTGCAAATTTGTGATTTATGGCTTCGTTTTTGAGATATTTATTTCAATTTATAGGGTTGCGAGCAGGCCAAAGCTAGGTTGAACTCCATTAATTGTTATATGTGATGGAGCAATAACAAAAAATAGATTCTCATGAGAAAATTTTTTTCAAAAATGTTTCCTAACAAAGATATAGGGTGTCAAAGTTTTGGAAAAAAAATGGTTTTCTCATCATAACTTCTAAACTACTTGATCGATTTCCATGAAATTTCGCACACAGGCTAATGTCGTACAGCTCTAAATAATAATTAAATAATTTTTAAAAATTCTCCAGTGGCATAGATACTGGGGGCCGGTACCCCCCTTTCCCCCTGCGAAATTTCATGGAAATCGATCCAGTGGCTTAGAAGGTATGATGAGAAAACCATTTTTTTTTCGAAACTTTGACACCCTATATCTTTGTTAGGAAACATTTTTGAAAAAAATTTTCTCATGAAAATCTATTTTTTTTTGTTGCTCTATCACATATCACAATTAATGGAGTTCAACCTAGCTTTGGCCTGCTCGCAACCCTATAAATTAAAATAAATATCTCAAAAACGAAGCCATAAATCAAAAATTTGCAAGGGTTATTTTTTTCTCCAAATTAAACGGGGAATCCAGTAATTAAATTTTCTTTGCAAAATATCCAGTGGCACCGAAGATTGGGAGAGAGAAAGGGGGGTACCGGCCCCTAGTATCTACGCCACTGGAGAATTTTTAAAAATTATTTAATTATTGCTTAGAGCTGTTCTACATTAGCCTGTGTGCAAAATTTTATGGAAATCGATCAAGTGGTTTAGAAGTTATGATGAGAAAACCATTTTTTTTCGAAACTTTGACACGCTGTATCTTTGTTAGGAAACATTTTTGAAAAAAATTTTCTTATTAAAGAGGCTACTTTTTTTTCGTTGTTCTATCACATATGAAAAAAATGACGTTTAACCTGGTCCACCCTGTATACTACTTCAGACGTCAATACGATGATATTTACGAATACGAGTGTAGAGGAAATATTACCATCATAATATCATGACGTCACTTCGTTCGAGTTAGGAACACTTTATGGCCCGTATTCATAGTTGCTACTTACAATATACAGGGTGTCCCCAAATATCATGTACAAACGGAAGGAGGTAATTCTTTGGCTTATTTCATGACTAAAAGTTCATATAAACATAGGCCCGTAAAAGCTTCGTTACTGATCTACAGGGTGTTGAAATTTCAAAATTTTTTTAGTTTTTTTATAGCTCATGCAGTTTTTAAGATATTTAGCTCAAATTTGGAATGTAGGTTATGCTGTAGGACTTATATCATTGGGCATGTCAAATGGTTGTGAGAATCTACAGGGGGTTATTTTTTCAGGGGTCGTGCCCCCTTTCCTCCCCCTGAACTTTTTTGCGGTGCGCCTCTGGTAGATTCTAAAATATAAAATAAATTTTCTGTTTTGTTTACAAACTTTTTGGTCTCTTGTAGTTTTTTCGTATCTGCCACCGTTATCACTTTCAGCAGTTTTTGTAACGTTGTTTTGTTATGTTTATTATTCAGGTTTTTCTTATTGTAATAAAGCATTGCTAGAAAAACTGCATTATCCCAGCTTTAATTTTTTAAATTTTATTTTCATCTAGCGAATTACAGAAAATCGTTTTTTATTTTTTTTCTCGACAACGGTGGCAGATACGAAAAAACTACAAGAGACCAAAAAGTTTGTAAACAAAACAGACAATTTATTTTGTATTTTAGAATCTATCAGAGGCGCACCACAAAAAAGTTCAGGGGGAGAAAAGGAGGCACGACCCCTGAAAAAATAATCCCCTGTAGATTCTCACAACCATTTGACATGCTCAATGATATAAGCCCTACAACATAACCTACATTCCAAATTTGAGCTAAATATCTTAAAAACTGCATGAGCTATAAAAAAAAATTTTGAAATTTCAACACCCTGTAGATCAGTAACAAAGCTTTTACGGGCCTATGTTTATCTGAACTTTTAGTCATGAAATAAGCCAAAGAATTACCTCCTTCCGTTTGTACATGATATTTAGGGACACCCTGTATATAAGCAAGACTCAAGTAAATGCTCAAGTCTACCTTTCATTTTGTTACGCTCAGCGCAACTACGCGTCTCTCAGATCGTAACAATTTCACAGTCGAAACTTGACTTTTATTTGAATCGACGCGAATAAGTTCGATTACACGAAGTCTGACTTATTTGGACGCGTACTTAAGGATGTATCACCTATATATCGATCCTAACAGAACTTTATGAAATTTGCACAGGCAGTGTATATGATTAAAACAAGTTAACCTGCAAAATTTGAAGTCGATTGTCTGTCTAGTTAAAAAGTTATGCAGCAATGAAATTTCACTAATTTTACACGGGTTCATATGGAGAAACATTAAATCGACGGATATTAAACTGTGAATTAACACGAAATAATTAAGAAAAATTCTTGAAATTTGTCTGGTTTATTAAGAGGTTAGGGGTTAATGTTCATGCCAAATTTCATGAACTTCGCCTACTCCATTTTCGAGTTATTCCATAAAAATTTCAATTTTGATAGAAAGGCACGTTAAACGTGGCAACAACGCTTGCATGTAGTGCAGTGCAGGAGGTACTATTCAAGAAACCCCGAGAAAAAATTCTTATGACAGGGGCGTAAGAATACCTAGCCGAGGGTGAATTTAAGGTTATGGACGCATCGGAGTCGCAGGTTACGTCGTATGCATCATTTTCGATGTTTTCTTCTCTTTCATTGTGCACCATTGGCGGGTCTTCCAGTTTTCTTTTCTTCTTCGACCTTTGTGACAGCGCAATCCGGCTTTCGTACACTTTTCTTGTCACGAGTTTTCCTTTCCATCTATATCTCGACATTTTTAAAGACATTTTGGTTCAAATGTGGACGCTGCAGGGGGGCCTTTCTCGAGACACTCGCAGTTACGTATACGCATCTTAGCGAATAGACCAATCAGGATCAAGTATTCCGTTGTGGTGGGGGTCCTGATTGGTCTATTCACTAAGATGCGTATACGTAACTTTGCGAGTGACTCGAGAAAGGGGGCCCAGGGCTGGCAACTGTGAGGCACGTAAATACAAACTTAGCGTTGTTGCCACATTTCGCGCATTCATTGGGCGCAGCTTATCAATTTGATTAAAAAGTTATTGCTTATCACTTTCTCTTTTTAATTATATAAATAAATGTTAAATACATAGTGCTTCATTCTTACTATGACGCGAAGAGCCTAGTATAAATATACTATTTCTAAATTTTGATTTTTTATAGTTGCATCTATTTGTACAGTTAGATATAAAATTTTTTCTCAAGAAATGAAAAATTGTCAAATTAGCTTAAATACACTTTAAAAATAGTAAAAAAGCATTCGACAGATATAATGACATTCATTATATCATTTAAGACGCTTTTGTCATGTTTTCACGCAAATCAAATCGAAATCGACATATTCTGATTCAACAAACTTCTGGCTCAGACTATATAGGTGATACATCCTTAATTGCAGTTTTACTTATTCATAGTCACGACTTGTTTGTAACAAGCATGGTCTTAAGTAGAAATCCAGTGCACTGATTGGTCAATGTGGATGGTTTTTCGTCTTCTGGTTCTCGCGGTTTTCTGTTTAGGCCCATCCAAACTCACGTCAAGAAGTTCCGTGAACAACGGAGAAGCTTGAATGAACGTAGTATTCCGCTGCTCGATCTCGTGCTTGCTTGGTCTCCAAGCAAAATGTCGGTATTTTGGCCAGCTTTAAAGAGCATCGTAAATGACTAGGGTTATTGATTTATGACTACCTATTGTAAAAGCCGACTTCGAATTCGAAATATAGAGGTATCTATTATCGTGGGCACTGCAGGAGACGACCCATTCTGACCTGTGGCATACCGCCCGCCTCGCCGCATATAGAGAGGTATTTTGCCTATCTAGCCGGACAAAATCACATTTCTCAAAACTATTACAGACAGAATATTAACCCGAGTCGAAGATTTTGACATGTTCCATTCTGAATAGACCTGCTTTAAGGTCTGTTTAGACCTGGGTAGACCTGGTAGAGTCTTAGAATACCTGTAAAGCGATTTTCCTCTAAAACACACACACACCTGAGTTGTCCTGATATGTAAATATGGCCTTCAGTATCCTTAATAAGTCGGATATATTCTTTCAAGCTAGTCGATGTCCTAACACGTGCTGTTTAGCTCTTTTTCGTATAATTTAAAATTCATAGATAATCAATTAAACATTCTGAACGGAAAATTATTTATAGGTAGCCTTGAATTGACAGGAAAGGGAGGTGGCAATGTATTAGCAATTTTATTAATTCCTCTCTCTATAATGATGATAAATAAATAAATAAATAAATAAATAAAAATATACACATTTTTGTGAATGAATAAAATATACCTAGATAAATAAAATTAAAATTTAATTTTCTTCATTGAAAGAGGAATTATTATAGCGGGAAAGGGAAGGAGTGAGGAATATGATGTTCCTATTTTCTCAACTCATTTCCCTCTCTTTCAACGAAAAGAATATAATAAAAATCTGACTTAAAATTTACTATCATTTTCATAAATTAAGTTATTTAATACATTTAGTGGTTTTCAAATAATAATTAATTAATAGGGAACCTGCCTGTGCCAGATTTTTAAATACTTTTGGTATTTATCTACTCTTTAAACCTTAACAATAGGTATTTGTAAAAAAGAAAATGATCAGTTATCTTGTTTAAATATTTCTGATAGTTTGTGTTTAATTAAAGTTTGACATGTGGCGACCCGTCATGCTTTGGCGGCCTGACGCCAGATAGCGCCAACCCTCTCGGCCCTCGGCTCGCGGCTTCTGGCCCCCGGCTGTCGGCTCTCGGTAGTAAAACGCCGGCAAATTACTATATATAAGAGGACCACAGGGCGTCTAAGGCAGGAGTCGGCCTAGCCTTACTGTCGAGTCCATAGGCCGATTCCGGGTCGAAATGGCCAACGTAATTTTCGTTCGCCACAGACAATTTTTGAACACGATTTTTCGACAAGTGACGTTCATGACACACTAAGTGTATTATAAATACAAATTTAATAACTGCATATTTATTTACCGTATGTCCCATAAGAAGCGCAATAAGCGACATTTACCTTCGGCAGTATTTACCGACGGTGCACATGTACCGACTCATGCACCGTCGGCAAATACTGCCGAAGGTAAATGTCGCTTGTTGCGTTTCTTATGGGACATGCGGTATACGTGGGAGGAAGGGGAAAAGAGTGGGGGAAACAAAATTCAGAAGGCCTTCTTAGACCTGGTTAGTACCTGCGATAGGATAATAAGGGCTTTCCCAGGTCTACTGTGAAAAGTCCGTGTTAGACCTGTTTGCATCTGATATTCACCGTAACTATAGGCGGCGAGCGAATTTGCTACCAGCGCCACCATCGGCGACTTTGTACAGTTTCCACGGGAATGAGTTGACTGCGACGTGCCAGCTGTCAATCCTGTTCCATCGCAACGAGCGACGGAATTAGGAGGGTCGATTCGTGCTTCTTGGTAGCATCGACCACAAATAATTCGCCGACTAGAATTAATCGCGTCGTAGGCGAAACGAATATTTCGATAAACATACCTAGGTCGTAAATGTCGCAGTTCCGACCTTTTCTCCGAAGGTAATTTTAGAGCGATTCGTAGCAAGCCGTCTCTCGCAGTGCCTGCTTCAATAGCTACCGTCACAAAAGCGATCCGAGCTGGATTAAGGGGAGGAATGTCGGATGCAGTCGATGGACAATTGGGGAATTTTGATATCTGGTTTATCCAGGAAAGCCATACACTGTTCGCGATCGATGTAGAGATTAGATCTAGATTGGCGCGTTACTTAGGTTGCGATGATAGTGAGCGGTAAGAAATGACATAGAAGTCCCCTTGCGACGGAACACATATTAACACAAACTCAAGTCACTTGATACATTTTGTAAATCGGTGACAATGGCGAAGCGGTAGGTTTTGGCGAATTTAGGCTGTCAATGAGCCCGCAGCCATGCACCTTTCCCGGAAGGATTAATTACTGGACGAGTCGTAATGAACCGCTTTCCGCAATACCCATTCTAATAAACACCGCTATCTATCTTCTTCTATCTTCCATATACACGTTTAAATAAAAATGTTATATTCGTTTCTTCAACGTCTAACGTCGCGGTCTCACAGGGTCATAAACTGGGCAAGAGCACTACATACCTGTATTGTGCATGTGTCACGTCAATGCCGACACGTTGAGGCCGCGTCGTAAGATCTCCGAAAGTTCTTTACCGATTGCTTTGAAATTTGGACATAACGTTGCATTCGAATACGCGCGTTTTTCATATATACCTACTCTTTATATACCTACTCCTTAAGGGGGTAAATGAATAAAAATGTATCTTAAATTTCCGAAAGTTTTTCACCGATTGCTTTGAAATTTTAATACAACGTTGCATTTGAATACGCACGTTTTTTTTATATATATCTACTATCTATATACCAACTCCCTTAAGGGAGTAAAATAAAGAAGAGATTATTTCGTGATTCACGCGGACAAAGTCGCAAGGGGAAAGCTATTGACTACTTACTTCTAAAGTAACTGAATATGGATTAAGAGTTACTGATGTCTGGCGAATCACACGGTCTTCTATCACAGAAATTTGGGTTATACCACATTTGTGTGTGTGTGCGCTTACTCGCATTTAAAACATGTTTATAAAAGACTAATTTTAGGCCATTTTTATACCAAGCATCATTATGATGCATAAATTTTACAGCCTGAAAGCTGAAATAAATTATAGTATCCATTGCCAGCAAGTTGTCATTGACACATCAGGTCCTACGGTCATTTAACTACAAGGCCGGGTGTCCACCGGATCGGGCCGACCACAATTGGGCCGATCGCTGGGCACTTGGGTGTATATATATATACAGATTGGGTATATATAGATATACAGATTGGGTATATATAGATATACTCAAGTGCTCAGCGATCGGCTCAGCGATTCTGGTCGGCCCGACCCGGTGGACACCCGACCTAAGTGACTCTGGTCAGTTCCCGTAATAAATGTTTCGGTTCGCCTAGGAGAGGCGCTGCTAAACAATATTCGCTCGCCGCCTATAGGCTATGAAAGGACAAGCAAGGTTTACTTTCTACATTTCACGAAGACCTGGTTCATTCCTTTTAGACCTGCAAACGTTCATTCTTAGCAGGGCTTACCAGGTCAAAATATTCGGCTCGGGAAGCTACGTGCTATGAGCCAAGTAGTTGGTAAACAAAGTATAACCTTTCCCATCGCCCTCTGTTGCGTTCTTTTCATGCAGAGCCAGTCGAAAGTAAGTCGTCGAAATAGGAAGAGAATATGGATTATCTTAATTCAGGTAAGAACACATACTTTTGTCATAAGTTTATTTTAACTTCTTGTTGCTTATTGCAAAAAATAGCAGTTTGAATTGTGAAGTATTGTTGAACGATTTTTACGAATGTTTATGTACAGGGTGTTCATTTTAAAACTTACCACCCACGTTATCTGCGTAAAGAGACATATTTCTGAAAATCGCCGAGACACGTCAACAAAATTATTGAGGGGGAACATTTTTTATAAAATTTCGACGCCCCCCCCCCCTCAACCACCTGACTCCGGGGGCGGTAACCCTAATATTCATAAATGGAACAGGGGGTCGAGTGATACCTCATTTTAACGTCAAATTTGAAAAGTAGGACGTCAAAATGTACACAATTAAAAGCCCTTTAAAATGAGGTATCACTCGACCCCCTGTTCCATTTAAGAATATTGGGGTTACCGCCCCCGGAGTCAGGTGGTTGAGGGGGGGGGGGCGTCGAATTTTTATAAAAAATGTTCCCCCTCAATAATTTTGTTGACGTGTCTCGGCGATTTTCAGAAATATGTCTCTTTACGCAGATAACGTGGGTGGTAAGTTTTAAAATGAACACCCTGTATATACAGGACTATTAGTTATGCTTCCGGGCGCTTCCGAGTTGATTTGTTTATTTTTCCATACAGAATAGATCAATTTTAAGAAAGTGTTTTAGAAATCAGGTGTTACTTTTTGCTATTTTTCAGTACACCGACATTTTAATGGCGACAGTACTAAATGTCGATTTTATCGATAGAATGTAACATTGATGTCCTTAATCGCCTATTGCTATCCTCTGTGATCCGCTGATGTCGCGTCTTAAGCTAAAACCAAAGAAAAAATCACAGCCTTTCTTAAAAGAGACAATAGAAATGCTGTTGCCCGCCGATCCTTATTCTGAAGGTTGGAACTCCGAAGCATCGGAAGACGACGAAGCGGAGAACTCGCCTGAGTAATCTTGGCACTCGTCATCATCTGATTAATGCAGGATATAAAAACAGATCATATGTGTAAAATTATTATTGTACTTTATTTGTAATGAATGTTACTATTTTCTATACAAAAATTAAAAAACATTTTTTATGTTATGAATTGACTCAAACAACTAATTTAGATACCACAACCAACAGAAACCCTAGTACACAACAAAAAAATAAAAATGTAATTTTGTCCGGCTAGGAAGGCAAAATACCCCTCTGTGCGCCGTTGCGACCGATTTCGGAGCGACAAAGTGGGGGCATGTTTCGGCGAGTCAGGCTATATCGAATGATAGAGCGACCTTCTTCTATATTTGATAAGCCAGGTGTATGGTTTTCCCGAACGGTCATCTATTGAATTCGTCATTTCTGACCTTTAGTGCAGGCACTGAGAAACATTCCGTATGCAAAACACGTTTACTGCATTCTGATTGATAATTTAAGTTAAGAAGTACCTAAGAAATGATATCGTGGAGGTTGCTGGACGAAATTAGTGGTCAATTCATTTTTTTCGGTCCTATAATAGGAGTTTTTGATTCCGTAGCTGTAGCTGAGAAAAAAACGTTGTTCTTCACTATTAAAAGGTTGTTGAGGTAAGGTATGAAATAAAAATGGCATCATCATAATACAATACAAATCTAATTATTAATGGAAAAATAAATAAGTAGTTTACATATTAAGTATTGAGGAATAAAAAAATTGTACACTTACGCAGCTAAGTTTTGAGAAAGGTTGTGGATGCATTTGCAAAGAGGTATACAATTAATGTTGCTTTTTTTGCAACTACAGGACATTTTTCGGCAATCAGCATTACATTTGCAAGACCTGATTTCAGAATTTGGCAAAGGCGGTTTTTTCCTTTGCCCCGGGTGAAGCTGTCCATCTCCTGCTTCATAGCCGAATTGGAGAAAGTTCAGAGGCTCACATATTGGTTGTGAGAAATTTTTCCACAAATATGTTTCGCCCGCAGCTCTTAAACAATGTAAATGCAAAGCATCAGAAGTGCATATAATTTTGGATACATTGAAATTGAGTAAGCAGGTATAGCATTTCTGCGCGAGTAACCGAGGGTTTAGGGTGGGGACAGGTTCTCGTGTTCCCGAGTCTTCTCGGCTAGCCCTTTCCAGAGTCTTCTCGCGAGTCTTCTTGGCGAGCTTCTCGCCGAGACTTCTCGGCGGGAGTGGGGAGCCGCCTTAACAGGTACATACTGAAAGAAATGAAAAGTTATTTGTGTTATGCCTAACATTACTGAGATGTAAGAATAGTGCCAACTCTCGTCTGTAGTAGCCTCCACTGTTGGGGTTCAGTAATGCATTACCGACAAATCGCAGTAACAAATAACACAGCGTACTGTTACGTTGATTTTTGAATGTCACATTTAACCCTAAATAAGATTGAAGTGTCTGCCTGTGATTTCGAAATAAATACTCGTACATAGGCGTATTGCTTTACTTACACAATACTTAGGCACAAAAAACCGATTTCTTAAATTTTTGTCTGTTTATCTGTCTGTTTGTCCGAATTTAACTCAAAAACGACTGAACCGATTCTAATGAACCTTGCACAATTTTACATGGTATTCCGAGTCATGATCTGCTTTTTGTTTCATCTCGATCTCTCAAGCGGTTCCGAAGTTATAAAATTCGAGATTTACAGGAGTGTAAATTCTAAACATTACGGGAGTTTAAATTCTAAACATTACTGTATATTCAGGATTTTTACGCGTTCTCATTACGTGACGTTCCAATGTTGTTTGTGGAATACCGTGGGCAACAGCAGTGATTGGAGTGCCACATACACCAGTCAAAACGCTAAGAACTGCAGATTGCATGTCTTTTTCCGACAATCTTTGTTAGGAAGACTTTTTTTCATAATTTCGGACCATGCTGAAACGCACGTAAATAACTAATACATTCGACACACAGTTCGTTATTTGATCAAAAATCAACATAACGATACCATTTTAGGCTGTATTTGTTCTCTAGAGAATTTTGGTGCAGAAAAATTCTTTCATTATTTATTTGTATTGTAATAACAGAAGATTCTTAAATCAAGGCCAAAAAACTAGGTGCGTGATTCACAACTTCGTTATGTAATGTCAGACTGATCTGCAACGTCCAAAACTACACCAGGGCATTTTGTTAACGGAGTGCATACTGTTTCTGTTAGATGTTGCTGTATTGCACGCGAATTATCGACAACTCTCCGCTTTACCCCGCTCCCCACTTTGCCCCCCCCCCCCTTCCCCTACATAGCATAAAAAATACGAAAGCGAACAAATGGACGAAATGAAATACAGTCGACTCTCGTTATAAGGCGGCTCGTTATAAGGCCGCTTCGCTCAAGCGTCACCCCCACCACGGCGCTCTAAACGTTTCTACTCTCATTATTCGCTCCGTGCGTTTGGTTGGAGGGGATGACAGAAGCGACTGAAGCGCTGGGGGTGAGAGAATACTGAAACAAAAGTGGACGTTTCTCCTATTTAACCTGTGATATTTATATTAAAAGAATGAGTCGTCGCTGTTGTGTTGC
This sequence comes from Xiphydria camelus, assembly GCA_963678675.1. NCBI lineage: Eukaryota > Metazoa > Arthropoda > Insecta > Hymenoptera > Xiphydriidae > Xiphydria > Xiphydria camelus. Next base: position 12,413,349 of record OY783197.1, read on the forward strand.
AAATTGCAAAAATAATTAACTGAAAAGTGCATGTAAATATTGTATTATTCTCTTCTCAACATTTTTCTAAATTTATGATTATATCTTTTGATAAATATTCTTGCATAAACGCAAATTGATATTAATAAATAAATAATTATATGAATATTTACTCATCCTACATTAATTAATTGTCTTTGATTTACTATAGTAATCTGTGCTTTTTAATAAACAATATAAATAAACGATAAAAAATATAGTTTATAACTTGCTCAACATAGGTACTCTGGAGATTCGAAATCAAATAACACAGGTTTACAAAAAAAAAAGTCCGGACTATTTGACCGGACCATGGTATTCCGAGGTATTTTTGCGTCCTGAATCCGATCCCGAGGTCATCTGAGCCCCATCACGTCAGAAAAACGAGATTTGCAACGAGGAGGTTGCCACTGCAGACGCACAAATTTTTGACTCATGTTCTGCATGCTGTTTCATAGGGCCGATTGTACACGAACAATCGGCTTTACAGAAGGGTCTTTATTGTTCGGATACAAACAATGTTCCCAAGAAGTCCCCTAACATGGTGCGAAATTTCAGACGAATCGGTTGAGCAGTTCTCGAGATATGGAAGTTTTTCGTTAAGTTTCTGCGTCTTGGCAGGGAGCTTAAACTCGTGAGTTGGTAAGATTCCTTCGTCAACTTACAGCAAATTTGTGCCGTCCAATTGTGTTGGTTGTAATGTCTTTGAAAAGGGCAAGAGCCCGTGAAATAAATAAATAAGGAAATGGGACTGCCCTGAGCAGCACCCAGAGCATGACTCCAAGGTTCTAAGGCCATTAGGGTCAGTGCTGGGTCCACTGTCAATATGTCACAGTGAACGGATCGCCGGAATTGGATGCCTTGCCAGGGAGATCGTAATCCGCGAGATACAACGATCATGGCAACATTTTATCCACTGGGGTGGTTCTGTGATAGTCCCGGTCGAGATTTAGGACTCCATTTCAATGTTTGAAAGGTATTCAAGACCTAAACAGCTACCCTGCAACTCAACAGGTCGCTTGAGAAATTGTCCCGGGTCCAGTTCCAAAAAATGGTCATTTTAACCTCTAAATGACCTTGAAATCTCGTTTTTCTGACGTGATGAGGCTCAAATGACCTCGGGATCGGATTCAGGGTGCAAAAATACCTCGGAATACCATGGTCCGGTCAAATAGTCCGGACTTTTTTTTTGTTTGTAAACCTGTGTAATTTATTGACTTAATAATTAAACAAATTACAATTTTTGTCCATTTATTCACAATTAAATTTCAAAGTTCTTAGGTATATGCAGGGGACCGAAATTTTTCTAAGTCCCGTTCGTCATGTTGAAAATATTCTAATTGTAAGTCCGAAACTCTGATACAGTAAAGGGGCTCTGGCCACCAAAATAGAAGCAAAATTTTAATTCGCGACGAGGCCCTATTTTGAATGCCATAGTTTCTACCCAGTGGAGGTGCTGTGGCCATCAAAGTAGGGGCAAAATGTCGACTCGCGAGGAGATCCTATTTTAAATGCCATAGCTTCTACCCAGTGAAGGGTCTCTGGCCATCAAAGCAGAAGCATATTTTACAGATAGGTTCAAAAAGCATCAAAATAGGAGCTCGACGATCAAAAAGCATCAAAATAGGTTTGATAAGTCGCTGTGGCCATCAAAATAGGGGCAAAATTTCGACTCTGGTATATATACAGCATGTCTGACGGCAAGCGCAACACCACTTCGACAGTTTTTACCGACGGTGGTCGAATCTTGCATTAGATCCAATGCAATTTTCGACCACCGTCGGTAAAAACTGCCGAAGTGGTGTTGCGCTTGCCGTCAGACATACGGTATAAAGGACATTTGGTCCACTTTAGTTACCGACTTGCACCCGATAGGTGTCGCCACTCCAAACGCACGGAGCGAATAAGTCCGCTCGTCAATACGAGCTACTTTGGTCTTGGGGTCCTTCTAAACGAAAGTAAGAAACCGTTTGAGGGGAGTGACGCAAGGAGTGGGGGAAGGCCATTTCTCAGAATACGCCTCTCCTACAGCCCCTGCACCGGACTTATAACGAGAGTTGACTGTAGTAGAATTACGAAATTTCTGGTACGGTAGTAATCGTTCAAACACTTCAAATGGCGACATCGCCCTCGCAGTGCGATACTCTTCGACGATAAGAAAAGGAAAAGAAAGGTACAATAAGGGACTAGTGCGAAGCACCTCAAATGCAATTCGAGCTATCGAACGGAGTGGAATCTCTCATATCGATATGGAAAATTATTATAAAATTCTTCGAAAAGCACGCACTCCACACTAACGTGAAATTCGTCTTCCGGGACGCACGATACAATACGATAAATTAAGTGAACGATATTCCGATACGCGAAAAAACGATTGAATTGTGAGGTAGCATCAACCGGGCGCTCAGTCCTAGTGGACCATTGTGCCCGGGCCCCGACTGGGCCAGCCCTAAATGTGACTACGGGGTATGCCAGCCTTCCTCGCAAAGCGCAAAAGCTCACCCACCCCGATGTTCTTAATGCTGGCATCGTCGAAAGAGAGGGCCCCCAGGATAGAGTACCTAAGGGCCGTCAACCTCTCACAGCGCGCCAGTATATGTAGAGGAGTTTCCTCTACATCTCCGCACCTGGGGCACAGGACCTCCGTGCCGAGGCCCATGTTCCCCAGGTGCTTCCTCGTGAGCCAGTGTCCAGTGACAAGCCCCACGATCCACCGTAGCTGGGCCCTGTCCAGTTTCAACAACCTAGTGCCCAGCTTACTAGAGGGTCCTCTAAGAAGAGCCCTCGTATGCTTCATACCCGGAACCCGTGCCCAAAGGTCAGCGAAGCGGCCCTCCCCCGCCGCTTGCCTCACGAGCCTCATGGAGATGCCTATATCGTGCTCGGGATTAAGCCGCGAAGAGCCCAATCGAGCCAGCTCGTCAGCTTTCTCGTTACCAGCAATGCCGGTGTGACACTGCACCCATAGCAACTTGACTCGATTCTCACTTGAGAGTCGCTTCAATCTGTCCCTGCAGTCCCGGAGCAGTCCCGACTGTAATCTTCACTAAGGAGAGCGCTCCGAGCATGGCCCGGCTGTCACTGCAGATATAGATGTGTTTGCCCCTGTAGCCCTTGTTCAGAACAAATCCGACGCAGGCCCAGATGGCAAACACCTCCGTCTGGAATACTGTAACGTCGTGGCCCAAGGCGAAAGGTATGTAATTCCACCCTCGGCCCGCCGCACCATACTCCCGCCCCCGCTCCTGTCCCCATTTTGGACCCGTCTGTAAACCAGATGAGTCCTTCCGGGGACAGAAGGTGATTTTTATCCCCCTCCCAGGACAATCTCTCGGGGGTGAGGATTTCGAATCGACGCTGAAAACGATAGCTATCTCGGCATCGATCCCCCCTTTTCAAGGCGAACTCATCTAACACTCCGTCCCCCCGAAGGATCGCGGAGTGCCCCCTGGTCGCTTGTCTCCAGTATCCACTGAAGTATAGGCGTAGACCCGTCTTCCTCGCCCCACCCTCCGCGACAAGGTGGGGAGGTGCTAGGTTAAGGAGGGCCCCCATGGCCAGGGTCGGAGTTGTGCGCAAGGCACTGGTTATCCCCTGGCATGCTAGCCTGTAGACTTTAAGTAACGTCTTGCGATTGATGTTCCTCATAAGAGAGGGCCACCAGACTACTGACGCAAAGATGAGCTGAAGCACTAAGATGGCAATGTAGATCCACGCCACCACTCCCGGCCTCAGTCCCCATGTGCTGCTGAACATTCTTCTACAGGCCCAAAAGGTAGAAATTGCTTTTTGGGCCTGCTTATTTATATGACTTCTCCACAGGAGTTTGCTATCCAGAGTTACCACTAAATAGCGCACCTCCCTGGAGGTCTTCAGCTCGATGTCGAAGATGGTAGGAGCTTTAAATTTAAAGCCCCTCCTACGTGTGAACAACACCACCTCAGTGTTGCTTGGGTTAAACTTTAACCACTGAGATAGGCACCAGTTCTGCACGAGGACCAGCGCACGTTGCATTGACCGCGCCAGCACCTCGGTATCTTTCCGCTTAACAGAGATAGCCAAGTCATCAGCATATTCCTGCACAGTGAAGCCAGCCTCCCTGAGTTCCACCAGAAGCCCGTCTACCACCAGAGTCCAGAGGAGTGAGGAGTGAGGAAAGTACCCCCCCCCCCCTGCGGACATCCTCTGGCAGCCCGAGCCTCCACCTCGGCTTCTCCGAGACTGGCCCAAACCCTCCGCGTCTGCAGCATACTCTGGATCCAGATAACGATGGGTTCATCGATGCCGAACCCTCTTGCCGCCTCGCAGATGGCTTCAAAAAGGAGGTGTTGTCAAAAGCCCCCTCAATATCCAGAAACACACTCAGAACTGATTCCTTCCTATCGAGAGACCCCTCTTTCTCGCGAACGAGACAGTGGAGAGCCGTCTCTACGGATTTACCGGTCTGGTATGCATGTTGAGTCCGCTCTATCGATCTTTCGATCAGAGCGGTATCCCTGATATACCTATCAACCAGTCTCTCCAGTGTTTTGGGCAAGAAAGATGTCAGGCTGATAGGCCTAAAAGACTTGGTCTGGTCATAGCAGTTCTTACCCGGTTTTGGTATGAAGACTACTCTAACCTTTCTCCAAGCCTTAGGGGTATATCCCAAAGCCACACAGGATTTGTAGATAGTATAGAGGCGTTTCAATAGGTCCACCCCACCCTCCTTAGAAGAGCTGGGAAGATCCCATCCACCCCCGGGCTCTTAAATCTCTCAAAGGATTTAATGGCCAACTCGATCCTGCTGATTGTGACTACCTTTGCGGCAGTCTTCCAGTCCCCCGACCTACTCCCCCATCGAATCTCTTCGATGGGGGTGATCGTGGGGCCAGAGCCTGGAAAATGCACCTCCAAAAGGTGCGTCAATATTTCTTCATGGCTGTTCATATCCCAGCCGTCTGGGAGTGTGAGTCCATCAAGCTTTATTGAGGGTCCTGATGCGAAGACCCCACGCAGTCTGGCAACCTGAGGCAAGGCCTCCAGTTCCCCGCAGAATCTTCTCCAAGACTCTCTTTTTGATGATCTGGCCAGCCTTTTATAGGTCCTCTTAGAAGATCTATAGTTTTCCCAGTCCTGATCCAGGTCGGTTTTCACCGCCTTATTAAGCAGCCTACGGGTGCCCGTGCGGAGTTTATTTAACTCCTTATTCCACCAGGGTACCCTGGTGCTGTTCTTGCGTCGTTTAGCTGGGCACGCGGACTCATAGGATTGGATGACGGCATCTTGCAGACATTCTACCGCGCCGTCTATCCTTCCCTTTGTCCTTGGGAAGCCGTTCTGTATGTCCCGGGGCCTCTCGCTGAGCTTTTCCCTATAGAAGACCCAGTTCGTGGCCCTAGGATTGCGGTATACCTCCGTTGTGGGCTCGAGTCCGCATCCCCCTCGTGTTACCTCTCCGTGCACCTGCCAGTTCCTGATCACTTGGCCCAACTTGCGCGTGCACAAGGTTATATCAATCACCTCCTCTCTACGGGAGGTGACAGAGGTAGGTCTCGAGCCCCTATTGAGGATCTCGAGATCTGTCGTCGAGAGGTACTCTAACAATTCTGTACCTCTCCTGTTTATATCAGAGCTGCTCCAGATGGTGTGGTGTGAATTTGCATCACACCCCACCACAAACTAGAGCCCCTCTTTTCTGCAGTGGTTAACCAGGCTTCTGACTTCCCTCGTGGGGGGAGGATCCTCAGAATCGCGCGGGAAGTAGGCCGACCCGACCACTACGTCAGTCCTCCCACTTCCCACACTGAGCCTGATTTTCACCGCCGCCAGATCTCTGGTGCAAAATTTTTGGAGTCTCAGAGCACTGTATCTCTTGCTGACAAAGACACAGGCCCTGGCACCCTCCCTCTGGGGTGCGTATATTAGGTTGCCACCCCCCAGTTGCAGCCCCGCAACCCTACCCTCTCCTGTAATCCAGGGCTCTCGAATCAGAGCTATATCTGTTTGCCCTACTACCAAGCCTCGGCTAAGAATCGCTGAGGCCGCTATGCAGTGTGTTGCAAGTTTATCTGCGCGAATTTGACCCTCTCAGTAGCCATGGTGACTAAGGGCCGGTTTTACCAACACGGTATAAACGCGGTATAGCGCTATACTGAGAATAACCAGCAATAAGCCTTATGGTTATTCTCAATATAGCGCTATACCGCGTTTATACCTGTTGGTAAAACCGGCCCTAAGAGTTGGGCAGTCATCGCTAATTGCAGGGGAATCGGAGGGCCCGATCTAGCGAACCCCCCCCCCCCCCCTTCCACCTCTCGGGAGTAGCCGAATCGGTATCCTCCCGAGTTGAGCAAGACCAGCCAGTCAGAATCCCTTCAAGAGTCTTTTGGACTCCCTTTCGGGTCTCCGCCTGGCCGGCCTTTAATACCGCGCAGGCCATAGGGGGTCTTCCTTTCTGCCTGCGGGCGGCTTCCTGGGGCGGATCCGACGCCCTACCCAAGGACCTCGAGGGTTTACCCCCGGAGGTCCCCGCGGCGGGGCCCTGATGCGTAACATCGCACGAAGGGCAGGATATCGAGGCCGGGCCGGACCCCTGTGCCAGAACTGGCTCAGGGACCCTGGGACCCCCCCTCATGCCTTCCTGTGGCGCTTTGGCGTCTGTCGTGGAAGCCCCGCGTCCCCCCGTGCACCGGACTGAGCCTCTCTGAAGAGTACCCGCCCAATGCCGAGGTGAGCCATTAGGCCCCTTTCCTTCAGCCATTTCAGCGACTCAGCGTCAACGCCTACGACAAGTTGGACAAAACGTTGTTCAACCTTTCTATCCCACACCCTCCAGAGTTGGGTGTGGAGACCAGGATTTTGTCTTCCCATCCTCCTCAAGATGACGCCGGTCTCCTCCGAGATACCCGGAATGACTAGTACCATCTTGCTGAGCCTTGGAAGGTTCTCCCTCTCCAGCATGATCAGAGAGGTGCCCTTCCAAGGCCTCAAGGTCGGGGCCGTCATCCTCAGCCATACTTTTGCCTCCTCAGAGGGGCAGGTGGTCCAAAGGAGCCCCTGTTCAACCCTGTACTCGTTGAAATACAGGATCTCCATCCCCATGGATACGGAGTCCAGAGCCCGCCCGAGTGCCAGAACCGGAAGGTCCCCTTGGCGTAGGTCAAAGATGGCCTCAGGATATCCGGTTGGGGCAATTGCCACCTTCTTAGCCATCGCCACTGCCTCCCCATAGGAAACAGGCCTTAGAAAAACCCTGCTTCTTTTTGGCTTCTGTGCACCTCGGAAGAATGCCATCCGACGGCCGAGCCCTTAGGCGCAATTCCCACAGAACTGGCGCGTGGAGGTGGCGTGGAACGGGCATTTGCCACTTGCCTTTAAGCCTATGAAGGACCACGCCAGTGCCACGCCACTTCTGTCTGTATTGCCTCATAGGCTAACATGGAGGTAGCAAATGCCCGTTTCACGCCACCACCACGTGCCAGTTCTGTAGGAATTGCTCCTTATGCGGTTCCCGCCGTCGGTCCCCTCCGGGGGAGCATTTGGTCGTCCGCCGGCATGGGGTTGCCCACTAGCTGAGCCTCTCCCACCGATAGACGACCTCTCTGTCTCGTGACCTACGGGTTAGGCGTCGAGGAGGTCCCGAGCTCAGCCAGCCTGGCTTTGCGAGCCTTCTTCTTCGCCGCCCCCAAACGGCTCTTCTTTTTACTTTTGGGAGTCGAGGCCCCGGAAGTTTCGGCTAATGCCTTATCTTCACCAGCCTCGAATTCCCGGGATTCAATCAATGACAGACAGTTGGCCGTCAATGAAGCCAAAGCCCCATCGCCTTCCAGGGCCTGTCGTTTGGCCATGTCTTCAACAGATGGAGCTGCCTCCGTAGAAGCCTTCCCACCCGCTGGTTTCTCTAAGTTTTCTAAGTTTTTTTTGTTATCTATATCCATCTAGTTCCCACGAGTAGGCAGGAAATATACGGTCTGCCCCCGCAGAGCCTGCCATGCGGGGGTAAGACTAAATACAATAGGGTGGCGCCTGGTTCCCCAAGGGCATCGTTAGCGGCACTGTGACCCCAGTACGATCCAGCCATCGGCACGATAGCTTACGCCTTGGCTTGGGGAGCTGGTCCGCAGCGGGGCTTTAGCACCGAAGTCCTGTATGGCGTCCGCTAACCAGGGTCTTCCGTTGGCCTCAAACGGAGTCCACTTCAGTCACCTGGCCACCCTCCTATCCGCCACCTGGAGATTCGCCCGGTTGGAGATCACCCAGTGTTCCCCACTCTCCTTTACGGAGATTAGGGAACCCGGGGAAAAAAAACGATACGATATAAGAAACGAAAATCTTCAAAATCAAACAGGAAACTTCGTGAGGTTTACAGTACGAGGGTCGTTTGAAAAGTCTGTACAAATATGAAAACTTCTCATATTTTCGGGATGAATCTTTTTTATTTTCCAACGTAATCTCCTCTTAGGCTTATATACTTCATCCAATGCTGCTCCAGTTTGTCGATCCCTTCCGAATAATAAGATTGGGCCAACTCAACAAAATAGGCATTTGTCTCCGCAATCACTCACTCTCATTTGAATAAAATCTCTTCCCCGCTAGCCATTTCTTCATATTGGAGAACAGATAATAATGGAAGGGAGTTAAATCTGGAGAATAGGGGGGGGGGGGGATGCGAAACGAATTGAAATTGTATATCCATTTATTTTGCAGTCGCGACTATAGAGGGCTGAGCTAGTGCACTGTAGTGATGGAAAAGGACTTTTTTGTGGGCTAATCGTGGATGTTTTTCTTGCAGCTCTCTCTCGGTTTTCAAACACAGTTCAAACTGAAGGCGGGATTGCCCAAAGTTTATCAATTTTCTCGTTTTTACTGTTTCTGCAGATACCGCGTTTTAATTGTAGACGGCAGTGTAGCAGAACCGCTAATCTTTTCGCACATCGGAAATAAAACATGTCGAGTACCGCCCGAATGCCGTAGAGGCGCCGCTCAAGTGGAAGCATCAACCGCTCGGGCACCGTACAGGTGCCCCTGGAGTGCAACTGACAGATAATAATTGTTCACATCATTGAAAGTTTAGCACGACAAGCTTGGACTGCAGATTAACCCTTAATTTGGCAGTGTACTTTATAAGATACATTGTTTTTTTCTTAAAGCATACTAAAAATCCTTAACCTCGTACATTTTCTAGTCTAGGATACTTAAATAGCTTAATAGATAAACCCACAAAGAGCTCGTTGCTCCATTTAGTGTTAACCACGGTAAATACATGTCAGTGAACAAACATGGACGTTAGTTGCAGCGGGTGGTGCACGCCATAATTTTTTGGGTATTTAACACGTGAATTAAATAATTGATTCATGAACTTTGTAGTTTTACTTCAAACTAAGCAATCTATCCAATAATATACAATATATTTTCAAATTATTTTCTTGCAACTAATAAAGGGTCTAGCCGGATAAGCACTTGAAAAGTGCCCCTAAAGGAAATAACATGAAATGGGCATCAAAACACTCTCTCGGATGTGAAAAAATTTTAGCAATTTTACAGCTCCAAAAAGTCAAGAAGGAGCTGAGATTTTTCGAGAAATGTAGTTGAACATTAAACATTTCTTGCTGCTCACGTAATGGACCAAAGAATTGGAAAAAAGTGTGGAACATAGGGATCCTTAAAGGGAACTCAGAAAAAAATATTATGTCGTATTTGGCGCGAAATTCAAATTTTTTAAAAATAAACAATTTTAAAAAGTGCTCTTTCCACCACTTCTTGAAAAGGTGCTACCATAATTTTTTTTATAAACGCGTCTTCGCATCATTATTATTCTCAAATTTTTCCAGATTTTTTTATTTGGTGGCACGTGCCAAAAAAAATACAAACAAACCTTATGGGAACTGGGTCCCGGTGGATTTGGCTGGGCTTCACATGTGTTGTAAATCTTGATATTCTGACGAAAAATTATCATTGCCGCAACAACGGAAAATGGGCAGTTTTTGAATTTTGAGACCTTAAAGTTCATACTTTTTGCTTTCCGTCATACGGTCTATTGGATCGAAATAATCAAGTAAAATCAGGTTTTCTGTGAAATCTGCTAAAAATCACGTATTTTGTAGTTGGTGAGCTACGATTCAGGTATCACCCGGTCAGACAAAAATAAGTAGTTCTGGGAGGGGGGGAGACTTTAAAGTTACCGCTTTTTACTCGAAACCATACGCTCTTCTTCAGCCAATTCAAGCACGCATTCAAGATCATGTACGATCTTGTGAGCACGTGTTTGCCTCCGTATGCTTATGCGCGAGTGTGTGCGTGCGCGTGCATAGATTTAAATTTTCTAATGTCTGATTTTTCCACTTTTTTCTAATTTTGTCCGTGTATCTGCATTGTTTTAGAACACAAATCTTATGGAAACTGGTTCAGTACTGAAATCCTCGCGTACTTCATATATATTGTAGTTTATGACCTTCTGATCAAAAGTTACCATTGCCATACACTCAAAAAATATAATTTTGATCAGGAGGTCATAAACTACAATATATGTGATGTACGCGAGGATTTCAGTACTGAACCAGTTCCATAAGATTTGTGTTCTAAAACAAAGCAGATACACGGACAAAATTAGAAAAAAGTGGAAAAATCAGACATTAAAAAATGTTAATCTATGCACACGCACGCACACACTCGCGCATAAATATACGGAGGCAAACACGTGCTCACAAGATCGCACATGATCTTGAATCGGTAGCTCACCAACTACAAAATATGTGATTTCTAGCAGATGTCACAGAAAACCTGATTTTACTTGATTATTTCGATCCAATAGACCGTATGACGGAAAGCAAAAAGTATGAACTTTAAGGTCTCAAAACTCAAAAACTGCCCATTTTCCGTTGTTGCGGCAATGATAACTTTTGATCAGAACATCAAGATCTACAATATATGTCAAGCCCAGCCAAATCCACCGGGACCCAGTTCCCATAAGGTTTGTTTGTATTTTTTTTAGCACGTGCCACCAAATCAAAAAATCTGGAAAAATTTGAGAATAATAATGATGCGAAGATGCGTTTATAAAAAAAATTATGGTAGCACCTTTTCAAGAAGTGGTGGAAAGAGCACTTATTAAAATTGTTTATTTTTTAAAAATTTGAATTCAGCGCCAAATACGACACAATATTTTTTTCTGAGTTCCCTTTAAGGATCCCTATGTTCCAGAATTTTTTCTAATTTTTTGGTCCATTACGTGAGCAGCAAGAAATGTTTAATGTTCAACTACATTTCTCGAAAAATCTCAGCTCCTTCTTGACTTTTTGGAATAGTAAAATTGCTAAAAAATTTTCACGTCCGAGAGAGTGTTTTGGTGCCCATTTCGTGTTATTTCCTTTAGGGGCACTTTTCAAGTGCTTATCCGGCTGGACCCTTTATTCCTATCGGTTTAAATTTTAATTTTTTCATAATTGTGTTTAGTAAGCCCCAATTGATAAACAAAAACATAATTATCCCACTAAAAAATCTTTTATTACATTTACATTTGCAAAATTATGGGTTAACCGACACACACGCGCAGTTTTTTTAACAGTTTCGACGGACTTTAGGCACCAGCCTGCAGGTGATCTGTACGTAAATGGGCACCATAAAGAGTAGGTACCTACGTACCTTTAGGCCAGGGACACACTAGCGTTAAGTTAACGTGCGTCATGATGCGCGTTGTCTATAACGCGTGTTGCAGTACTCGTCACACAACAGTCGGAAAAACGCGCGTTGTCACTTCTTGTGTGGAAATGAACGCATATTAAGTGACTACGTTTTCTTACCTTACGATGAAATATGTAAAACAAAAACGATATCGAGAAAGAAGATGGTGGGTGCATCCAGTAAATAGTGAACGCTATCGACAGGGTCATTTTTATACGTTATATCCACGTCTAAGAGCTAACCCGGAAACATTTTTTAATTATATTCGAATGTCTGTCAATTCATCCGATGAACTGTTGGCTGCAATCAAGAATGCCATAGTAAAGAATGATACCTGCATGAGAAGAGCCGTTCCACCAGAGGAAATGCGTAAATGAGGAGTCCGTAATAAAGGAGAAATCGGTGGAGGTATTGAGGCTTCGCACCTAAGGCCACAGTACCTATTAACTAATGAGTAGCATTGTTATAAACCTCGCAAAAGTAGGAAAACACGTGTACACCGCCGTACAAGATGCAGTCGTACGCGCGTTTCAACGCGCGTCTAGCATAATTCCGGCATTGTCAGAACTACCGCGCGTTAAAATAGCGCGCGTTGACTGTGTGGCTTGTTGTACTTCAATGCATATAATGCTGAAACGCGCGTAACCACGCGCGTCATGACGAGAGTTAACTTAACGCTAGTGTGTCCCTGGCCTTAGGATGCTTAAGTTACGATCATAACGGCGCACCGCACATCGTACGGCACTTCGCAGAGCCCTTAAAGGTATGTTCATAACGGCGCACCGCATATCGCACCGCCCATAGCGAGGTAAATAGGCGCATGTGTGTAAACCATGTCACGTGCGAAGCGAAGGGCTATGCGCCGTTGTGATCGAGTCCATTTATTTACACGCGCCTATTTACCACATTTGGGAAAGGCTATGGGCGGTGCGATGTGCGGTGCGCCGTTATAAACATACCTTTAAGGGCTGTGCGAAGTGCGGTGCGAGATACGGTGCGCCGTTGTGGACTCACTTACACGCGCCGTGAGCAGTGCTGTCTTCGTTACACATGCATGGATAAACAAGGACACCACGATACTCAGAGTGTTAGCGTCCAATACAAAGTGAACACACCATGTGCGAAACCCAAGCATCACGCTGGCATACGGCCAACCCCATACATCTATTATTGACGGACCCTCGGTGATACATAAAATTATATAATTCATTTTTATATACCTATATTTTCTTCGAATTGTATGTGTATTTCAACGAAACATTACTTAAGAGGCGACAGGACCTATACCAGTACAGTAACGCGTTTGCATACAGACACATTTATACACTCTCAAGTCATGTAACGCCATCCATCGGTCATAGGTACTTTAAATCTCGTCACAACCTTCCGCTGTGATGGACTTGGGGGCCTATTTCATTGCCGCGACCGTCGTCGTCGCGCAAAATCCCATAAGTGCGAGTGAGCATGATATACAGTCGCCACTATTCTCTCGTATACCGTACTCACTCGCACTCACGGGATTTTGCGCGACAATCGCGGCAATGAAATAGGCCCCTTACGCTTAAATTGACGAAGTTGATTATCATCGCGATAAATAAACGGGTATAGATTAAAACATTATTTCTGTATTGTACGCATCAATAAAATATAATACCCCGCGATATCAGTTTATCAAGGAACGGAGTGTAAATATTGAAATCGAGACCGAAACCGCAACCTTTATCCACGTCCTGTCAAATCAATGGGAGTGAGGACACATGTCCTCCGATGACCCCACGTAAATAAACATTAATTTCTCTGAAACCACACATTCACGTCACTAGTACACATGGGGAGGGGGGGGGGTCTACCACATGCTAATAATTATATACGCATGAATAACGGGAGCAGAACTTGAGAACTGAAGGAGAAAACTTGTAGTGAAATTTCCGATCGTACACAGCTGTACACGCATGTCACTCACACACTGTAGTGAGGTTCCTATTGATTCCAGAACCGTAACACTACGAGAAGTAATTTGATCCGAGATAAAATGAATAAAACATAAAATTATTGAACGAACTCTTACAATACGTTAGTTTATGTTTCACGTTTGTATTTTATAAATACGTACTATGACATGGAATGTGTTTTGGTACAATTCTGAAACTAATCGTAGTCAGTCTTATCACGTTCACTCGTAGCAGGTGCTCTAGCAAGCGAGTGAAAAAACCAACCCACGCGCGGACACGCATTGTGTGATTGCTTTATAATAATTTCTTTCTTTTTAACCCTTTCAGTCACGAATTTGTTTTGATCAGGTGAAAAAATATTTCATAGTGGTTTTGGATCACTGGAGATGCTATAACCCTTCATTTGAAAATTTGATCTTTCGCTAAATGTGACTAACGTACTTCAAATGGGATGCCATCAGTTGACTACATCGTGTTTATGTGGTAAAACGCAATCAGTTCCGCATAAACGGAGTTAAGGGGGGACATACAATTACACCGATGAAAAAATCGATTTTTTAAAAATATTTTTAAACGATAGGCCTGTATGTGAAGAATATATTCTGAAAGTTTGAAAGCGGAATTCGAAAAACTCCGGAAGTTACAGCCCGAAAACGGTAAGTGGTTTTAACATTGGTTTTACACGTGTCGAAACTTTAAACGCGTTTTTCTCGAAACTACATTTCTGAAACTGGTGTACACGATTACGCAAAAAGTATTGAACCGCTTGAGTTCCCCTTTGGTAAACATGTTGGTAACATTATTACCTTCTATATGACGAAGCCCGATTTCAGAAAATTTCGAAAAAAAACTATTTTTTTAATACAAATTCTGAAGAAATTTTGCATGAAAACTCGATTTTTGTCTTTGACTGCGTGCCGTTTTGTCAAATTTGCCTTTTTTTGACTTTTCTCAACGTCACATAGAAACTACACGTGTTTTAAATAAGAAAATGTTTGTATTTTGTTGCGGATCGAATTTCACGAGGAGCTAGGTTGTACACCGTTTTGGAAGTCGCGCCGCAACCTACCTGTAACTCTGTACCATAGCTCCGCCATTTTGACGACAAATGGATTGAAAAAATTTTTTTTCATACTTGAATACCCTATTAAACAATACCTTCAGTGCGATGAATGTAGAATAAATATTTCTTGGTTAAAAAAATTCCTCAAAATTGCCTCGCTTTTCCTTGGTCTAATTGTATGTCCCCCCTTAAGATTCTTATGTCGTCAGTTGACGACACAGTGACCGAAAGGGTTAAGTAGTAGAAAGGAACCGCTAAGTACTTTCTATTGAGTTAACGAGACTTAAACGACGCGCGCGGATGCAAGAAACTTTCCAATAATTTATTTATTCAACTCTCGGAGTATTCCCGATTTGAGAAACTTATTATAATTACATTCTTCAATCTGAAAAAATTCAATAAATAATTATGATTAGTTTCTCGAGTGTGAGTTGTCCTGGATTGAACAAATAAATTACTACATTCACCCTTATGTATTCGCACGTTAGTAAGCCACCGTACCTATGCATACAGAGACAGTACGAAGATGGAGTACTTAGGGAACGTGTGATAGCGAGTGAGACCACACGGTGACGGCATAAGAGCCTCTCTGTTGCACATAATTCTCTGGGCAAGCTCAAGTCAAAGAGGCTCTTATTCCGTCACCGTGTGTTCTCACTCACACTCACACGTTCCCTAGGTATACCATCCTGGTATTGTCAAGGTATATTATTTACGCGCAAGGTGTACTTTATATCTTAGCATAAAATTATTTAGCCTAGGTATGAAGGTAAAATGAGATATTGGAAAAAATAAGAAAACTAGGGTTGTTTCAACCATCCCGGGTGGAATCATACAATCGGCTCAATATTGGCCCAATATTGGGAGCCGGCATCACCAATATTGACATTGATCCGATGTTGGAAGACAACATCGATTGCAGTGTTTCGAGTTTACTATTTTGCTGCGTATACAGAAAAAATTATAAATAATTCTTTGTATATTTAATGCCCTTTGTGCTTATGGATTCTATTCTTGTCTCATTATCATGCCTGTCGATCATCTTCGGGCTTATTTAATGATTTAAACTTTTTCTGGATACGTCGGGACGCGATCACGCGACTCTCTGTGGATACGAAGCTGGCATCTTTCTTGGTGAGCTACTGTAACATAAAATGTTAGGTTTGCTACGTAACGGAGGCTTAAACTACATATCTGTGGTGATTTTACTAGTATATATGTATAAATAAATGCTCTCTTTCAGCATACCGTTTAAAAATTTTAATAACATACTGAGGGAAAATGAAATTATAACTGTTTAAATTAATATTTTTTACTACTATAAAATTGATTTATATTTCGGGACTGTTCGATCAAAGTAAACTGAGAGTCCACAAATATAATGCTTATAGTAAAGTTATAATAAATAATATTCTGTCTACATAACCTCTAAATTCATAAGAGTAAAAATAACGCATTTTAGTAGTAGATTTTAACTTTTACTAAACGTTTTTTCAACTATTACAAATTAGTAAAATGGTTTACTATTAATGGTTTACTATTAACGCCTTCAGACCTGATTTTCTTTCGCGGAGTAAACAAAATTGTTAATGATGTTTTAGCCTTTGGGGTATTATTATATTTTAACATATTTTTGAAATCTTTATTTTTCAAATTTTCTTATATTTATGTGCAAACAGTACAAAGTTTTATTTTTGTGTAACATTTTTTAATAAAATAGCTAAAATCCAATGTACATTCTCGTGTACGCCATGTCTGAAGGGGTTAAATTAGTTTTCTTACTAAATATAATTATCGTACTAATCTGAATAGTACATAAAACTATTTAACAGTAATTATGGCTATTAAAAGCATAGTAGGATACTCGTATAATATAAAACTAACTCCTTTAAATAGAATAATTTTTACCCAATAAGATAGTTAATTTTACCCTTGACTTTTCTGTCAGTGCGATACTGATTATTATTAGTATCATTTCGATGTCAATACTTAATATCGCATCACTTTAGCACGAGCATACTGTTTGTTAGAACTGATTTTCAGGTATCATATCGTTACTAACTCTATATTCCTTAACTATTTAAAGTTCAGTACGGATATTCCTGGATCACTTCATTAGTGATTCGATATTGATTGAATGTCGATATTTCAATACTGGAATGCCTTCATAAATATAATACTAACGCGACGCTGTGTTAATGTTGAAAATCAGTGTCGACCATAGATACAATATAAGCAAACATTTTGACGTTATCCCGATATCGATTCGGTGCAGATTCTAGCCTCGTAATATTTTTATGCTAATATCGATTCGATACTGATTTGAAATCCGAAAGGCAATATCGGTTTTCCGATATCATACCGTTACTAGCCCGATGTCCCCTAACTATTTAAAGTTCAGTACGGATACTTCAGGATAACTTCGATACTGACTCAATATTGGTTGAATATGAATATTTCAGTACTGGAATGCCTTTGTAATTTTGATGCTGACGTGGTACTGCATTAACGTCGAAAAACTAATATCCATTATCAATACTGGCCATGTAAAGGAACGATATAATCGCCAATATGGGCTCAATGTCGATAGACGATACTGGTTTGCCAAATCTGAGAAATAGTAGGTACTGGCGCGCGTTACTAATGTCAGAAAACCCTACATGGAAACAAACAGATCATGACTCAGAATATTTATTATGTACAAACTGTGCAAGTTTCATTAGAATTGGTTTAATTGTTTTTGAGTTAAGTCCGGAAAGTAGACAGACAGACAGACAGCAGACAAAAATTTTAAAAATGGTATTTTATGCCTAACACACAATAAGTATTATGTAACTAAAGCAATACGCATATATATGGGCAATTATTTCGAAATTAAGACAGATACTTCAATTTTATACACACATATATATATATTTTATAAATAAATATATACAAGGTGTTATGCAGGTCGATGCAAACCTTATATGAGCTGATAGAATACCTCATTTAGAACCTATTTAGCCACACTTACCTTAGTACAAAGTCTGATAATTTTCGAGCTATTCGCAAAAAAGTGATAATGTTATCACCCGTTTTCAATGTGTTAAAATGATATTATTAATCTCTACTTCGTTTTTAGACAATCCTTACCATATTAAATAGAAAAATACAGATTAGAGCAAGAATTCAAACTGAAAAAATGAATGTAAGAGTTATTATCTTCATTCTTTCATTGGCGAATAGCTCGAAAACTATCAGAGTTTGTACTAAGGTAACTGTGGCTAAATAGGTTCTAAATGAGGTATTCTATCAGCTCATATAAGGTTTGCATCGACCTGCATAACACCCTGTATATATGCACAGATACATTATATTTTATATATATATCTGGTATACGTATATTTTACATTTCCATTTACATATACTGTACGTATACTGTCCTCCTAAGAAATAAGGCCCTATCTGCAAATTTTGTGATTTTTAGGTTTTATCATGTGTGCATTCTGTAGTTCATATTTTACACCTACATATTATTGTTCTGATACAAAGTTAGTCTATACATAAAAGTAGCTTCTGCAAAATTTGAATTCAATTAAATAAATAATAATGGCAGACGTTAAAACAGTAGAACGTCAATATCTCAAAACAAGAATTTTGCAGATAGGACCTTCTTTCTTAGGAGGGCAGTATAATTAAAGTAAATCAACCGGTTATTAAGCCGTGTTCTATAGAAAAAATCTACTAATCCTTACGTAGCTGATTCATACATATACAAATTTACATAGAATATACAGATAATCTACGTAAGTATGTCGCGTAGGTTCCGCTTGCTTAGCTCAATTTGTTAATATTTGAACATTGCCATTTGTTTACCTAATAATTTAATAATATAAGGTACATCAATTTTTGTAACGAAATCAATATGGAATCAAAAGAGTAAGATCCTAAGATATACATGAAACTGACGAAATTATTTACATGTATTGTATGAATATCGTTACCCATCGGGTTTTAACAATTGATACACATATTCATTGTCAGTGTATTTTTCTAGCGCAGATCAGGACAGGAAAATCGAGACGGGAAATGCAAACAAAGACCGGAAGAAAATAGGTTGAGGTTGTGGAAATCGAAGAAGGGAGAGGGGGAAAGATCCTTGAGGAAAATCCCCTGAATAATCCTCCCTTCTAAATCTCGCATAGTCCAACAACTTAAACATAACTCCGAAGCTTACGTGCTCTGACGGATCGCTCGACAAACAGACGTGAAAATCTAAGTTATGATAGCTCAGCCTCTGATTTGTTTCGATATTTTACCGATTCCATTTCGAATCCTCCATCTACGGAATTATGGATTTCCAGTCTCTGACGACAAAGCATCTAGGAAATTAGATTCCTCGATGTAAATTTGAAGGAAAGCCGTTTCCTCTCATCTGCCAACTTCCTCGAAAATCGAAGTCCTATATTTGATAATTGTTGTAGTCCATGCTTTATAGAGATTCAAAATATAATTTAATTTGAAAATAGTCCCGAAAAATTCATTAGATACAATACGACTTCCGCCATTTACAAAAACAAGAATTTAACGGCTTGGTTTATGAACGTTTATGAGAGAGGATTGGCACTTTTAGAAAATTACTTGATAAGATATTAAAACAACCATTATATAATAACAACACATATCTTTTTCCAATTATGCAAAAGCTAGTGCATGTATAACAATATGTAACACAGAGTGAATATTTTTTATCGACTGTAAATCACAGCAAAAAAATATGTAGTGATTTAATCGTACTATAGGTTACATGCCTAATGGCCAATCAGTCAAACCTCAGTCTAAAGCATTGTGAATAATTAACCAACCTTCGCGCGCGTGGACAGTAATATAATACAATTCTATTATATCCCCTATTTTTCTACCACGACTGATAGTGAAGAAAAGTGAAATTCATTGATTGATCTATCGATTCATCCCGTTCTAACACGAAGCACTGAAAACAAAAATAGAATGACCACAAAGATATTTGTCCTTCATATGCAATCAGAATAAGGTTAAAACGGTCAGTTAGAAAGTAACTTATCTAATGGCAATTTTTCTAAAATACTAACGTCTCCTTTTCTGCTCTTTACGCACGACGTATAAGCCACCAGAAAAAAATAACACTTCTTCCGCTTATTACCTCGATTATTCGAAAAAAAAGCGCAAACGAGTATCAAAACTATATCGCAGCATCTGTCACTTTCACCACTATTGAGATGACCGATGTTTCTCAGACTGATACGTCTATTCGGTTCAGATCATTAGTCCAGGCAACGAAGACCAAAAAAGGCCGAATAGGGGGAAAAATTGACGGGGAGCCAAATTTTGGCACAGTTGTAGGGGAAGGTGTCACTAACAATATACTAAAAGTCCTGGTGGGTGGGAGTGGAGCTAAGGAAGGGGGGGGGGGTCTAAAGGTCCCCTTTTTCAATTTTCCGTTAATAACTCGTAAACTACTACCTCTAGCGAAAAAAAGTTAAATAAAAAATTAATCTACATAAAATTCTCTACAAGAAATGTCATACACTTTTTCGCTAGGATCAATACTTCAGGAGATATGGAGGGGGGGGGGGGGAATGGAACATTTAAAAAAAATGGTTTTTATTGTTAAAAATCAAATTCTAATTATAAATTAACCATGCTCAGACAACATTTTAATGACTTTACTGCATGTAAGTGTAATCATGTAATATATCGACGTTGTCAAGTTAAAACCTGCTATGTGGAGAACCTGCTATATACTCGTATATGCCGCTTGGCAGTTTTTAACTAAGAATAACTCTTTGATTTATGTGACATTCCTTCAAAAGTAATCCTAAATGATAATCCTAATTACCTTCCGGGGGATCGTCCGGTAATCACCTGGAGTTAATCTATCGATCGGTGAAGCAGGTTTATCTCAGGGAACATAGGTCATTAATACCTCGGTCCCGCGCTTTTTCCGGACCGTGATTACCTAACGACCCCCCGGAAGGTAATTACCGGATGGCTCGTAATGAGCGTCATCGTCCGTTCGCCGCCATTCCTCCTTCGACCAATCAGGGTGCATAGCGTCACCCACGCAATCCCCTCCGTCGACCAAACGTCGCTGATATATAAGCTGGGACAAACCACATCTTCATCAGTGTATTATCACCCATCATAGTATCGTGTTCCGCGTCTCAACCTCACTCCCAGTCAAGTTAAGGTATCGCGAATCGTCGATAGTGCATTCACATAGTAAGTGACTATGGCTGAGAAGTGTTTAATTTGTGACGGTGAACTTGAAAGTGATTTGTGTAACGTCGGGGAAAAAGGAATAGTTGGATTAGTGAAGGCAAGTGTGTTAAGGAAAGATGGGAAAGAGAAAGATTTCAGGAGTAAAACAAGTGGTGTTATTCACCATTCTTGCAGAAAAGAATACGTCAGAAGTGACTCAATAAAGAGGTCTTTGAGAGAAACTCTTTCAGAGTAACCTTCAACATCACGTGATGCCTCGTCTTTGCGTTCAGGGCAAGTGAAATTCGATTTCAAAACAATGTGTTTTTTCTGCACAGAAACGTATGACGAAGAGAAAGAGAGAAAGAAACCTTATGCTAGGCGTCGAACAGTTTATAATGTTGGTACGACTACGTTTCACAATTCCATTATCGTTCGTGGGCAGAAAAGAAAGGATGAGTGGGGAAACGACGTAGTAAGACGTATCTGCACCGTTGGGGATCTATACTCAGTAGATGCAATATATCATGAGAATTGTTACAAAAAATTCACGTTCGCCGCTGCTCTCTCAAAAAGAAAAGCTGGATGTCCTCAAGATGAAGGGATATTAGAAGCAATGGAAGAAATCTAAGATTACATTGAAGGGAATGGTAATTGCCAATTCTCTATGGACGAGTTGTTGGAACAGATTACGGGGGAAGTACCAGATATGAAGACCATCAAAGGGAGAATGAGGGAAAAATATGGGGACCGAATTGCTTTCAGCACAATTCGTACCAGACAAACTATCATCTCCTTTCGTACTTTTGGTGATAAAATCTTGAGCGACTCATGGTACACTTCAAGGTGTAAAGATGAACAGACAGAACGTGAGAGAATTGTACGAAAAGCTGCTGAAATTATCTTGGAAGACATTGAATCTATGGCTTACAACAACAGTACCTATCCTCCTTCAGCTAGCTTCTGCAGTAAGGCTGAGCAATTAATACCTCAATCTCTCAGAGCCTTCATGGACTGCATTGCAAAGAAAAAAAGGTCGAAAGAGGGGGTGCGGAAAATGATGGCAACTATAGCTCATGCTCTTATTGCTGCTGTTCGCCCTCGATGTTTCATATCCCCAATTCTGACCAGCATCGCTCTGTTCATATACAGAAAATTTGGATCAAAGGACTTGGTGTCCCTTCTTTCGAAGTTGGGATTGAGTGCCTCTTACTTCGACGCTCAACAGCTGGAGCTCTCTACCATCTACCACCCACAAGAGCCTATTACAAATGAAACGTTTTGTCAGTTCGTCTTCGATAATGCGGCCTTCAATGTATCCACTCTCGATGGTTGGAATACCTTCCACAGCATGGGAGGTATCAAATGTGTTACACTCTAACCCACGCTATCCTTCCATCCACGACAGTCGAAGGGCTGAAGTCTGCTCCCTCCCATGAAGAAATGGGCCAGCTGGGAGTTCTGGAGCTGCAAACCTTTGAGGGTAGGGGAACCAACGCATTGCAGCAAATTATCGTTGAAGACTTGAGCGTACTGAAGCTCATCCTCTCTGACATATTCACACCCACTGTTCAAGATATCCTGTGGATGAGTGGTAAGTGGCTCCAAGAGGTACCAACTATTCCAGAATGGAAGGGTTTCATGCAATTGGTGAGTAAAGTTATTAACAAAGAAATAACTTCGGTAACCTTTCTTCCATTCATCAATTCACCACCTAACAAGTACAGCACTGTATACACAGCGTTATAGTATGCGTTCAAAAAAAGTCAGGAGAAAGAGCCACAGTTTGTTTCGTAACATTCGACCTGCCTTTGTACCTAAAGACTAGAGAAATCACGTTTGGAACCATTGCTATAAGACTTGGTGGGTTTCACACCCTAATGTTCTTCATGGGGTGCATTAGTCACATAATGGCTGGATTTGGACTGAAAGATGTACTATGCCAAGTGTTCGCTACTAATTCAGCTGATAAGATGTTAACAGGCCACGCCTACAGCCGAGCTGTTAGAGGACATTTACTTGTTCAGCTTGTTTTAGGTCGAATTGTTATGGAAGGAACCAATGTCTCAGAGGAAGAGAAGAGAGAGATCTTGACTATGTTGACCAAGATGGAGGGACTTACTCAAGACAAAGTTGAAGAGAATGCTTCCTTGGTGTCATCTTTGACGAAATTCCACAGTTATCTGGAATCCCTCAAGGAGAATGGGCCTACCGCTGCTTTGTGGGTGCAGTACTTCAATATGGTTACCCTGATGAAGAAGTTCATTGATTCTGAGCGTCGTGGTATTGGAACGGCCACTTGGCGTGTGTACAGCAGATGATCCCATTCTTCCATGCAAGTGGGCACTTCCAGTACGCAAAATGTGCCCATCTGTATGTGCAAGACATAATACAACTGAAAAATAGCAATCCGCAGGCGTACAAGGAGTTTGCAGAAAAAGGATACTTTACCATTAATCGCACAGGTACACCTTGGGCAGGATTTTGGTCGGATATGATCATAGAACAAACTCTTATGCGCTCCATGAAAAGTTCAGGTGGCTTGACGCGAGGAAGATGAATTACTGATTCTGTACTAGCCAAGTGGGTTTGTGGATCACCGGAAGGCACTGCCATCTACACGTCATTGGAGGAGTTCGCTGGGGTGGTTTTTGCAAGTGGAGAGCAGCACGTTGATTTCCTGGTATCACGGCAAAAGAGAGATTCACGAGATCGAGCTAAGATTCACGAATGGTTCAATGACCATCCCCCTTTTCCAAAGTTAAATTCGCTCATGTCGCTGTCAACGGGCATCCTGGGAAGCTTCAAAGTAAACTGCCACCAAGCCCTGGATATTGGAACTAAAACCATGCAAAGTTTCATTAGAAGAAAATTTGGGGACATGAAGCAGTCGAAGAAGAATGTGGTTTTGTCACTAGCCAGTATGTGCAGTACCATTAAAATAAATGGTGAGGCAGTTACTGTTAATCCTCTGACAATTTTCCAAAGAACTGTCATAGCAAAAAAGAGTGACGAAGATGTTGTAGAGCTTTTGACATATGAATTAACTTCATTCCCCTTTGCTCTGTTCAACGAGGGCGGAATGCGAAAAGGAAAGAAGTCATCCCTCTACGATGTTTCGCCAGTAGAGGACAACGTAACTCTCGATCTCACCCAAAGCAACAATGTAGTAGACGGTGGTTTCCTTCTCCACCGCATGAAGTGGAAAGAGTCCTCCTACATTTATTCAATTTGCCACCAGTACATTGCCTATGTAGAGAAACATTACGGTGAAAATTGTACGGTGGTTTTTTATGGTTACAGTGATGTCAATAGCACAAAACGAGCAGAGCAGAAGCGAAGAGGGCTCATAAAAACTTTGGTTGGCATCAACTTTAATGAAAACTCAACCATCACAGTTCAACAGGAGCATTTTCTTGCTAATGAAAGGAACAAAACAGGACTGATCCACTTGCTCGTCGAGAAAATGACAGCAGCAGGAATTGAAACAACTGTTGCTACAGGGAATGCTGATATCACTATTGTGAGGCGCGGGTTGGATAAAGCTACTGTACATCCAGCTGTAGCAATAGTTGGGGAGGATGTGGACTTGATAGTTGTCCTCGTTGGATCGCCACCACCATCTAGTAACATGTACTTCGTGAAGCCAGGCCGTGGGAAGACGGAGACCAAATTGTTTTCAGTGCGACAACTTCAACAGCTTCCATTCGCTAAGACAATCCTCGTGCTCCATAGTTTCTCCGAATGCGACACCACCTCAGCGATACATGGAAAGAGTAAAGTGGGAATCGCTAAACTTTTCACAGCAAATCCTGGCCTTAGCCATAACATCTCAGCAATATTCACAGATCCCTCAACTTCACCTGAACAGGCTGGCGAGAAGCTTTTTCTGGCTGTATACCAAGCGCCTGCGCATTATGATAACCTGAACAAACATCGGTACTCGGCATTTTTGAAAGCGTCAACGAAGCCCAAATCAGACATAGCCACTCTTCCTCCCACCAGAGGAGCTTCAAAGCAACACTCGCTCAGAGTATATCTATAGGTAAATTAATTTACATATGGTTGTTAAATACAGGTTTCTTAAAATTACAAATATCAATTTCTGCTAAATACTTACCTTAGTTTGATTACTTTCTTACAGATACAATAGTGGCTCGGTAACCCCCTACCACCCACCCAATAGGGCTGGGACATGGAAGCAGATGGGATCCTCAACCCAGTTACCACGGACGACTCTGTGGCACCCGCTTCCGTTTTGAACATGATCTTTTGCCGATGCACGACTGGATGTGGAGTGCGCTGCGGTTGCCACAAAGCAGGAATTGCCTGCTCCGAAGCCTGCGACGTGTGCCTCGGCTCATGTACGAACGGAGCCCCCATCCAAGACATCATCGATGATGATGAAAATTGAGATTCTGACGAAAATTAATGTTCAAGATACATCCTTGAATATTAATTATTTCATTTTTAACAATAAAAAAAATCGGTTTGATGGTTAAAAATGAAATGTTTAATTTTCCATTTCCCCCCCTCCATATCTCCTGAAGTATTGATCCTAGCGAAAAAGTGTATAAGACCTTTCTTGTAGAGAATTTTATGTTGATTAATTTGTTATTTAACTTTTTTCGCTAGAGGTAGTAGTTTACGAGTTATTAACGGAAAATTGAAAAAGGGGACCTTTAGACCCCCCTTAGCTCCACTCCCACCCACCAGGACTTTTAGTATATTATTAGTGACACCTTCCCCTACAACTGTGCCAAAATTTGGCTCCCCGTCAATTTTTCCCCCTATTTTTCCTTCGTTGCCTGGACTACATGGCTGTCGCTATTACCACCGAATTACAGGAAAACGTATCGAATGGGGTGCGCCAACCGATATGCAACCCGCTCCACTGGCGTGTATTAAACCAAAGACCCTGTATATAATGATACAGTTCTCACTGTATATAGATAAAATGTATCTCAAAATATATTTATATATAATTTTGTATATATTTTTATGTACCTATATGCAAGATTATAAATATACGTATATTGAATATACATTAAAAAATATAACCAAGAGACACGGTAGTGTCTCGCGGCATGTTCGTTCAAGTGTTTTCCGTTCATAAATCGGGCACTCGTATCTCTTTACACCACAAATATCTGCCCCCTCCACCCCTCAATTTTTACATCGAATTTTCTCAATAAATATATGGTTATAACCAAAACTATGCTTAGTTACATCATATAAATTGATTATTCTCTATTGATAGAGACCAGAATAAATTTTATAAATTACATATAACAGAGATATTAACAGAGATTCATCCTTAGCACAACGCAAAGCCACGCCCCTCGCGCCTAAAAGCTGAGAATTTTATTTCTCGGCCAATATATATATGTCAAAATGTCACAAAAATTCCGGCAATCTTCGGCGATAGTCGGCCATGATCGGAAATGTGTATACATAGATGCGATCAAACACACACACGCGCCATTCAATGTGTGAGATATATTCCGGCTTTCATCGTCGACTGTTCGGCGATGATCGGAAATGCGTACACAAATGCGACCACACGCATACGCCATCAAATGTATGTGAGAGAATATGTATGTATGACTTCAAATGCCTGTATCTCCTTTCCTAATTACTTTAAAAATATTTTTTCTTTTTCCTTGAATTCAGAAAATTATAGCGAGCATTTCCATTACTGCAATTATTTCCATGCAATAACATATAGGTATGTGGTTTCATGCCGATTATATATATTCAATTGCTCGTTTCATATGGTGACATTAAAAAAAAGAAGGAAATGACATGACTCTATATTATCGACTATCGGATTATTAATACCTTATATCCGCGGGCAAACCGATAAAAGTTATACCTATAGCCGATACCTTGAAATTTGACTTCGGCAGTGTTTGCCGACGGTCGAGTCTGACAGTTAGAATTGGCTACAGAAGAGTGTGCTGCGCTCACCATGCCTCATGTTAGGACCTAATTAAACACAGTCTGAAAAACCTCGGATTACCGCCTCATGACATAACACATACTATTCTTATCAACTGAAACTCACGATACTAGAAGATAATGGGAAAAGATTGATTCATTTTAGAGATTTGTTATACAGTAGAATCTGGTATTATGACACCTACTATTGGGGCTGTTTCCGCTTCGTCACGTTTCACTGAACATGGAAGCTTCTCCCACTGAAAGGCGCATCTGATTGTGAGCGCGTGAAATCGTAGCACTTATATAGGTGGGTAGAGAGCACGTTGAAACCGACGTAACACATAAACTGTGTCTTCGAGGATGGTGCTTAGAGGGCGAATGTCGTAGTAGACTCTAAGCTAGGTGCTATTAGTTGTCGACCCAAGGATGCCGTATACTTGATTGAAATAATACCCGGCTACAATACCCTGTAATCACTTCTAGCAAAAATCCATAAAACCTGTAACACGGCGAAGGGCGCGACCTCGCACATGCTCGAATACAGAAATGTGTCGAATGTCAGAATTTAGGGATTTTCTCTAGAAGCTGTTACCTGGTACTGTAAGTCATTACAGCCAATCATACGGCATCCTCGGATCGGTAAGCCTAGTTACTACAACATTCGACCTATGAGCACCAGTCTCAAAAACATACGGTATGCATGATGGTCAGGTTCGATGCAAGAGAGCGGGGGACCTTCATTTCCTCTCATTTTATTTACTTTCGCCTCCGCGGGAAATCATAATGCCAGGTTGTACTATGATAGAAGATTAATAATTGAATACCAATAACGTAATATCAACACAATAGCGGTTTTAACGTGGTGAATCAAATAGATCAGTTACAAAATATCCGACCTCGTTCGGCCGCAAGAGTAGAAAGTTACGCAGGCAGAGAGAGTGGCATAAGAGATTCAGAACGAGTAGGGTACTTCCGAGGGGCAGCATATTAGGATGAAGGATTAGAAATCAAGGACATTGATTCTTTTCCGGATACGTCGCGGAGGATGACTTGACCAACAGACATCGGAAAAATAGCATACAGATGCAGGGCACCTGAAACGGCAGAGATGAGAACCCCGTTGGGAAAAAGGCGCAATCCACCTACTTTGTGCAGGATCCGTTCATCAGAGCAGTACAACGCGGTGACGATACGTTGCGCAGACTAACCCTCCCAGACCATTACTGCAGCAGATGGAGGAATTAAATCCTTCATAGTAGCCTCGAGGTAGTTAACGTCGCGCCGAAGAAGACAGCGAACCGGAATCGTAACAGCGAAGAGAACCGCACTTTTAAGAAGGCCCCCAAAACCGATCTGGCGGTCAGTCATATGTCGGACCAGCAGCCGCGAGTTGCACCTTACGGTACGGATGTAGAACTGCAGGAGGCAGGACGTACCATAATAGTCTAAGATCCGAACTAGAGACGTTCTTCACCGATCTGCTTACCGGATGAAAAGTATTTTTTGTCAAACATAATACGTCAATGAATATATCGCGAATGGGTAGGCTAATAAAATATGCTCAAGACTACCCTTAAAACTATATAAACAGGTGAGCTGATATGAGCAATTTGCACCGATCTGCTTACCAATTAAACTATATATGAAAATAAAGATAATTTTATTGCAAACACGATGGTATAACCCTACCTGCCAAAAACCGGTCATGAATCACGGTTGTAAGAGAGGCTTTGAAAGGTATCGGAGCTAGCCAAGATGCGCGTACTACAGGGAAATTTGCTATAGGACGCAACGTAGGAAGTGGGCGCGACGCGACGGTTAGATGAGAGAGAGTGCGTACATGCTGCTTCCTCGTACGATTGACAAAGATAACACTACTAAAATGCCGAGAAAAAGCGACTACGATGGAGTAGGTATTGGCAGTAAACTTTTAATTACTTTAAATTAAATATAAAATATTAAAATGTGAGAAAGATTTTTGAAATATTTTCAATTAAATATATGGATGGGGAAATATTAATATTTCTATCACAGAATAATAATATGTTAGTGATAATTATTCGATAAATTTTATCTATTCTATAAAAATACCACAGCAAACAAACAGAAAAATTACATTTTTTAGAGAGCGATAAAAAATCATTAACAAATTGGCGCTGAAAAAAAACTATTATAAAACACAATGAATACAATATTACAGCCTTCCAAAAACTTGTATGTTGCTGGAATAAGTGCCCATATTTTATATAACAGTAACCTAAACAACGCAAAGACTTCAAGAAGAATTTTTCTTAACAATTTATCGTTTCAACTTATGAAATCTCAAAAGTCCAGAATTTCGTCTTTACCTTCAGATATTTTTAATGCGTTACAAACCCACCCCATGAGCCATCGTCTCGACTCTCTGTTTATCATATGTTCGGAAAAAACTTTCACTCGAAAACCCGGTAAGAACGTTTTTCCCCTTTTTCTGTACTTTTGAGAAAGAGCCATAAAGTAATAAATTGACCCTTCCAGACAGGCAAAAATAAAAATGCAAAGTTAGTTGAATCTTGAACGAAAATAATTTTACCAGGGATCCAACAGTAATATTGATTGAAAAAAATAATGATTGAAAAAGATAACACTACATTACATTTATGTAATAACTAGCAGCCCGTCACGGCTTCGCACGGGTAAATTGTGGATTGATTTTGTCCGTCCACCATTGTTTAAATACATTTTTAATACAAAACTTTTAGTATTTTTCCCGGGCTACGCAATGGTCATATTGGATTTGACCTTCACCATGACCTTCAAAGCCGCCATGCCGCCGGCCATGGCCTTCAAGCCGTTATATCAAGGTCAAATTAATTTTTTTTCACGTT
Organism: Xiphydria camelus; assembly: GCA_963678675.1. NCBI lineage: Eukaryota > Metazoa > Arthropoda > Insecta > Hymenoptera > Xiphydriidae > Xiphydria > Xiphydria camelus. Next base: position 12,443,072 of record OY783197.1, read on the forward strand.
CAAATGTGTCCTTGACCATTCTTTTTCATGTTACCTTTATTGTCAGCGGAGGTCAAATTTAGGTCAAGTATAGTTCGACTTTTCGAACACCCTGTATAAGATTTACTAACTCAGAAACCTTCGCGGATGTGCGTCCAACTGTTCCCCAAATTTTCATCGCAATCGGATGAACGGTTTAGGAAGGCATAATAATCATCCGTACCGGTACTTTTGAACACCCTGTATAAGATTTACTAACTCAGAAACCTTCGCGGGCATGCGTACAACTATTCCCCAACTTTTCATCGCAATCGGATGAACGGTTTAGGAAGGCATAATAATCATCAGTACCGGTACTTTTTGAACACCTTTTATAAGATTTACTAACAATAAGAAACCTTCGCGGGCATGCGTCCAACCATTCCCCAAAGTTTCATCGCAATCGGATGAACGGTTTAGGAAGGCATTTGATATTACCTTAAAGGTCACGGTCAAGGTCAAATCCAATACGACCACTGGGTAGCCAAGGGAAAATCCTTAAAGTTTTGTATTAAACATTTTTCTCTAAAATGTTTTCCCATTGAGATAATCGGCCGTACCGGGACTTTTTGAACACCCTGTATAGGATTTACTAACTCGGAAACCATCGCGGGCATGCGTCCAACCATTTCCCAAAATTTCATCGCAATCGGATGAACGGTTTAGGAAGGCATAAGAGACATACAGACAGACAGACAGACAGACAAACATTCATTTTTATATATATAGAAGATGGAGCACGCATTTTTCCGCAAACTGAGGGATGTAAACAGCGAGTCGCTCGTAGTCGCTTTTTCTCGGCATTTTAGTAGTGTTATCTTTGTCAATCGTACGAGGAAGCAGCATGTACGCACTCTCTCTCATCTAACCGTCGCGTCGCGCCCACTTCCTACGTTGCGTCCTATAGCAAATTTCCCTGTAGTACGCGCATCTTGGCTAGCTCCGATAACTTTCAAAGCCTCTCTTACAACCGTGATTCATGACCGGTTTTTGGCAGGTAGGGTTATACCATCGTGTTTGCAATAAAATTATCTTTATTTCCATATATAATTTAATTGGTAAGCAGATCGGTGCAAATTGCTCATATCAGCTCACCTGTTTATATAGTTTTAAGGGTAGTCTTGAGCATATTTTATTAGCCTACCCATTCGCGATATATTCATTGACGTATTATGTTTGATAAAAAATACTTTTCATCCGGTAAGCAGATCGGTGAAGAACGTCTCTAGTTCGGATCTTGTACTATAAGGATAACTGCGAGCGATACCGACCGGACGACTATAGAGGGAGAGCTAGCGCGTATACGTGACTCAGTCAAGAAAGCCAGTCCGTCTTCTTCTTCTCATGCCAGCCCTATTCGTATCTAATCGAGTCTCCTAAGTCGCATCTCGTCGAACGTCTATTTAATAATTGAGTGTCCGGTGGAATCTAAGAGTCCTGAAACCGTGATCACGGACCAGACGAGCAGTGCGGAGATGACAGCCTCAACTTCGCTTAAGCAGTGGGCGACCGGAACAAGCAAAAATCGAGAGAACGATGTCTCGTAAACGATCTCAACAGACCAGTATCGCTGTTTCTGAATCCGTTTCGGGCCACTTTACGTTCTTCAGGAGAAGCCGCGATGAAATGGGAGGTAACCCGTGGGGTCTCTCGCCAGCCGTGCCCTAAAATAGAGATTGAGCCCTTTGAAAGATAACCGTGAGAGCGAATGTCCGATTATGAATCATCTCGAGGAGGATCTTGAGACCGTATATCGTGGGAAAGACCGGTAATATCGTGATTCACGAGTGGGAGAATCGCGATTATAGATCTCAGGGTGGAAACCTTGCGTTAGTAGAGTTAACCGGTAGCGTGCCGGAAAATGTACTTTTATTCGCATCGCCGAAATCGCCGATGGATTTTCTGTTCTTCTTCTTGTTAGCTGAATTAATTTTTCGCGCGTGGTTATGGTGGTGCCGTAACAGTGACTTTTGTGTTGAATCGTTTAGTATGTAACCGCTAGGGCAGAATTACCTATATAGAAAGAAGTTGTGATACTTAAAATGTGAGTTCTATTCTTTAACTAGGCCCGATTTCCTCTTCCGAAAGAGTCTCTCACTTACGCCCTTCTCCGCGATTGAGGCGCTGCCGCGGCTAACGCGGTTTCAATAGTAGATTTGAGTTCTTCACGTCGTGTTTGATTCGGATCGACCGGACGGAGATTGGGATCATTCGAACCCTTGGCGTTCAAATAATCGCGAAGAGCAAGAGCGCCTTTTTGCCATCCGACCTCCCCGGGTCTTGCCGCCATGGCTCTGGAAAGGCAAAAATTGTGTTGCACGGCGTATTAACATAAGTTTGCTAGGATTGGTATACCGAATCGACAATTTTCTAGTTATTTTTAAGTATTAGACTCTCGAGAGAAAACTTTTACCATATTTTGCCTTCGGTAGTACTAGTCGTCTTCACCCTCCCTTGATTTCGGTTGAAACAACGAATTTCAAAGCATCCCCTTCACGAATTCCTATTCGTATTCATACGTAGCACGAGGGAGGTAAACTTCCTTCGGGGGTGATGGTAATATGGTTGGGGTGGAATCCTCAATAGACGCATGATATGTTGCCAGAAAGATTTACATCGTATTCCTGTGTTAGGGGAGAAAAATCGAGTCTTGTATCTTTCTCTTCGAATTCTTGCGTTTCCCAAGACATGTGTACTTACTCGTCTGTATAAATTTATCCTATTTGCGTTATACGATCAAGTGAGGTAAAATAAAATACTTCGAATGGTTTTAGCTTCCTATTCAAATCAGAAATTATGGATTTCTCCAACGTCGTAGGTCATTGGAGATATCTATAAGGTCAAATAAGCCTCTTGTAAAACTGAAGAGGAAAATATAATAATATCGAATCTTGATAAATTTGGAGATGAACATGATGACAAAATTACTTTTTATAAAAAAGGTACATTTCTTTTTTCAAAACGACTTTTTTCGTACTATAAAATTGGCAATATTTTCTAATATTTTTTTCGTGGGTACATCAACATTAGGTATACAGGGTGTTCGGAAAAAACACCGACACAGAAATAGGGGTGATAGGTTACGTCATTAAAAGTATTTTGATATAAGGGACCTATACCCGCAAGCGCCCCCTTCTGGAGATATCAACTTTTCAAGTTTATAACGACCGAGGTTGATCAAAGTAGAATAATAAGAAACGTATCAAGATGGTAACGAATATTTAATTTTACGAGATACAAAAACAATGTACTACAGCAAATGCTCAAAATGACGGCCACCCATGTCCATGCAACATCGGAAACGATTCTGGATAGATGTGCCACTGCGCAAACTGCTTGCGGAAAGGATAACCGCTTGGCTCGAGTCCTTGTACTTTTCGAAGATGATGCGGATACAAGGAGTTTTCATTTGTTTTTCAATTGTACAGGTAGATAAAAAACTCAATATTATTCTACTTTGATCAACCTCGGTCGTTATAAACTTGAAAAGTTGATATCTCCAGAAGGGGGCGCTTGCGGGTATAGGTCCCTTATATCAAAATACTTGTAATGACGTAACCTATCACCCCTATTTCTGTGTCGGTGTTTTTTCCGAACACCCTGTATATTTCATCGCATTACATGAAAAAACTCGATCATTCGAAAACATGAAGAAATAAATATACTACAAATCCTTTTCTAACATATTCAGAGCTCCTTAGATGTTCTGAATTATAGCTTGTATATATACAGGGTGGGCCGCCTTAGAGGTTTATACTAGGTGTGACTAAATTTGTCAATACTTGTCCCGTCAACCAACGATAAATCATATGATAATTGCCCTAAAACCCTCCGATTTATCGTTGGTCAACGGAACAAGTATTGACAAATTTAACCATACCCAGTATAAAGGTCCAGATACACATGCTAGTTTCGAGCACGCAAGCATGCTTTTTTCCAGGAAGTGCTCCTAGTAGCATGTGTATCCAAGTCTTGCTCATTTCGAGCATGCTTAAAATAAGCATGCTCACAAATCGACCGACGGTTGATTTTCGAGCATGCTTCCTGAGGCGGGGGTGAAAAGGGGAACGCTTATGAGCAAGTGTAGACGGTGTTTGCTAATAAGCATGCTCATATCCGTCGCGTCTAGTCGTGTTCCGTCGTATCTAGTTGAACCTAATACAAATTTTATTTGAGATGAAAAGGAATTTATTCTCATTGAATAAGACTCTATTTGAATTAGATAAATGTTCTCTACTAGGTTCGTACTCGATTAAAAAGATATACAAAACATTAATTAATTGTAAATAAACTTTTATTCGATGTAAATAAATGTCTATTTATCTCAAATAAATTTTTGTCTTATATATATATATAGGTTTGTATTTAACTAGACTTCTTCCCTCAGAGTACTTGATTATGGCGGAAAAAATGTTTCTTTGGGCCAAGTAAATATTCATTAGCTATTACTCTATTTTTGTTTGAATGGAAGAGACATTGTAATAATTAATATTATATTTACTTGGCCTAACAAAATATTTTTAATCAATTATACATTTATTAACTGCAAATAAACTCTTTTCTCAGTATATGAAGTAACTTTGATCGAGCGAACAAAGTAATCGCTAAACTGACAAATTTCTAGAAAATCATAAACAGAATCAAGGAATTTTACTTCCAAATTTGACCGTGATAAAAATTTAATCGCTGTTTCTCAGAATGTGACATACATTACAAATTATATTTCCCCTTTTATCTTTGAGCGCGATAACAAATATTCGCCAGTTGCAGTTTTTCACGAATTACAGCCTGCCTGCTACAGACAGCCTCCTAGTAAATAGTATGTGTATCCGAGTGCTTGCTTTAAGCATGCTTATTTAGAAGCATGCTTAAAAGTAGCATGCTCATATCGAGCAAGTGTAGCAGTTAAAAGAGCATGCTTCTTTTAAGCATGCTCATAAGCATGCTTTTTTACTAGCATGTGTATCTGGACCTTAAACCTCTAGGACGGCCCACCCTATATATAGGTACAAGTTAAAAGGTTTGTTCCTGCAAGAGTCCAAGACTGTCTATAACTGTCAGGAGCGTACGCATTTCGATTCTACGCATTCCAGCAAAAATACGAGACAGTTACTGATTACAAATTCGCTGTTCCAGCACGTGTCAATCGAGTTTGGTGACAGAAAAGTTTGCGGATTATTCTAGAACTCCAGGTTAGACGCAGGCGTACCTACTAGCTGTTTCGTATGAATTCTGTAGTTAGATGGTAAAACCAGTTATGTCGAAATTTGGCCATCTTGAGATTCTTATACCTACTGGCTCAGTTTTTTGCTTTATAAGATGGCAAAATGACATATCTCCAACGGTTTCTTATAACGTCATGTTCCTCGAAGCCATACAGAGATATGTTAAAATTATATTTTTTTAAGTAGGCAAAATAAATTGTTATGGCATATGTAACCACTTAGTAAGAATCTGTCAATAATTTTAATATTGGTAGATGGCAAAAAAACATTGTTTTATATTAGTTGGGACACAAAAACTTTAACCAAGTTTAGGTACTAACAATAAGTTTAATGATGGCAAAACCATATAAGTTGTAATATTTTGTTTTGCCCACTTAGTATTCTACTATAAATATTTTATTTCGTTAGATGGCAAATGCAAATATGTAAACATATAATATATTACCAACTTCTGTAGTATTATCTTTAATCAATTTCTTATGACGGCAAATTATATATGTTAGCATATCTGATCTTGCCATCTAGTGAAATCTAAAGGAAACGGTGCATATTACTGCATATTATATGCATGTGAATTTATTTTTTAAGGTTATGTGTTTACTTGCTCTTTTCTTCTTCTTACTATTGTAATAGAGTACAGTGTTTCAACAGGAATCCGAAACAGTTATTCACTAGTCTAATTTCGCACATGGGCACAAAATACAAGTCACAAATTGTCGGGAATTTGTCCGGGATTCTTTGCAGAAACAAACTTATAATTTAGAAATTCTAAGGAGCTTTCCTGACGAATCCGATCATACGCATTTTTTTTGTTTTTGTCAGTAGAATTTGGGTATGGTAACAAATTGATATGATATGGGTGAAATACAAAAAAAAATACACTAATCATACTTGAAAAATACGGTATGTTTCCAAATTTTCCATACCCTAAATATACTGATATCATACTTATCAATACCTTAAATATCTTACTGACATTACACTAATAAAATACTCAAATTATACTAGAATCATACTGACATCTGTAGCGTTGAATCTCGGCGAATTATTATTACTGATAAAATACCTAAACTATATTGGAATGAGTATAAAAAAGACCAATATATATCATATTTTTCGGTATTTTTTGGGTAGAGTGGGATCTGACAGGGTCTGAATGTATTGAGAAAGGTTTTGTAGCATTTTTATTTCTTCGTAATGTTTTCGAGTGTTAGAGTATTTTTATGTAATGCGATGAAATAAATAATGACGACGTATGAAAAAAATATTTGAGAACATTGCGAATTTCATAGTGCAAAAAAGTACGCTCTGAAAAAAGAAATATTCCTTTTTTATACAAAGTAATTTTGTCATCATATCCATCTCCCTATTTGTCAAAATTCGTTATTATCATATTTACCTATTAAGTTCTCAAGAGGCTCAATGAGGTTATGGATATCTCTAATGACATACGCCATTGTAGAAATCCATAATTTCCTATTTGACTAGAAAGTTAAAACCATTCAAAGCATTTCATTTTATCTCACTTGATCGCATAACGCAATTGGTATCATTGGTATTTTTCAATATCCTGGATTTCGCTGAAATCAATGCATGGATACTCTATCAGGCAACAACTGGATTGAAGATACCAAGAGAGCGTTTCCTGTTACAATTGAGGGGCCTGGAAGTAAAAGGGTTTAAGTGCATTTTTGGTAGGTCTGAAATAATTGCCTTTAAAGTTAACTTGAATTAAAAAATTCCAGCAATAAGTTTAGAAAACTATGTAAATATTTTAATAATTGAAGTGCAGATACATAATTGCAGATGAACTCGTCACAGAGTATTACGAAATCCTTGAAGAAGAAAAGGAAAGCCTACAAGAAGGAACATCAAGCAGCCCAAGCAATAATTCCCAATCACGAAGGAAATGCCAAATAAGATTGTAGGTACATGGATAATAGAACCACTCAAACTTGCATAATTTGTAAAAAATTTGTCTGCGGAAAATGCATGAAAGAGAAACCAGTCATATGTAAAAAGTGTAATTAATTGATTATTTCATTTACAAAAATAAACAAAACGAGTCTGCTAGTCGAGACACTGATGTGTAAACATCTCGCGAACGGTAACTATGGAACGGAAATGTGATTGGGATTTGTGAATATTGGTACATGTAATCGAAGTAATTTCAAACAATTTTAAATCTTATAACTGTAGAAAAATATTTTTCATTTTCATTTTCATTTAATAATGCCGCGCTTGACATAATCGGCTTATGACAGCTAAAATAAACAGTAAGTGAGTCGGAGTAGAGCCGATCGACGGGGAGTTACTCCCACTCACTTACTGTACATGGCGAACATCACTTCCACACAACATTGTTCTTTCTACCAGATGTTTACACAATAATTAGTCATTCTAACTCGTAATTGATGTGTAAACATCTGGCAGAAGAATGTTTTGTGAAAGTGATGTTCGCCATGTACAGTAAGTGAGTCGGAGTAACTCCCCGTCGATCGGCTCTACTCCGACTCACTTACTGTTTATTTTAGCTATCATAAGCCGATTATGTCAAGCGCGACATTATTTATGAAAATGAAAATGAAAAATATTTTTCTACAGTTATAAGATTTAAAATTGTTTGAAATTACTTCGATTACAGATACCAATGTTCCCAAATCCCAATCACATTTCCGTTCCATAGTTACCGATCACGAGATGTTTACACATCAGTGTCTCGAGTACTAGCAGACTCGTTTTGTTTTTTTTCAACAAGTTCCACATTATGATGAAATATGCATCACATACAGCTTGTTTATTAAGTTTTAGAGGCGCCATTATTTAATATGGGACCTTGTTTATTAAGTTCCACATTATGATGAAATATGCAGCACATACAGCTTGTTTATTAAGTTTTAGGGGCGCCATTATTTAATATGGGACCTTGTTTATTAAGTTTTAGAGGCGCCATTATTTAATGTGGGACCTTGTTTATTAAGTCTTAGAGGCGCCATTATTTAATATGGGACCTTGTTTATTAAGTTTTAGAGGCGCCATTATTTAATATGGGACACTTTTGCTGAATGCGACGAATGCCAAATAGTCAAACCGACGGAACAGCGACGAATGCTCGTAAACATATGGTATTTGCGAACGTTTGCGAGCATTGGGCCTGGTGTGTACGCATCTCCCGTACAAAGTTCTCGAACATTTGCAAACGTTTGCGAACGTTAGCGATCAGAGTTCGTGAATGCTTTTCTGGTGTGTCCGCGCCTTTAGACGGCTCGTGCCGATTCGTCCGATAATTGATTTCCAGGAACCGTGGTGTTTGCAGCCTACATTCCCGGAATATGCCGTTTCGGAGAACTTAAGATTAGCTAAGAGTTGGCGAGGTATTTATGACTGTGATACTATTAAACGGTGTGCGAACCGTTATGTCGAATTCTATTTATCCGCTCGTTATTCCTCGATAGAATAGCAGTCCTAAATTAGTATAGAATATTTGAATTTTACCGCTATAAAATCTAGTAACCCTTGAAGGTTGTACGGCCTTAAGATCAAATCAAGTTGCATACGCGACATTGCACAAATTTACATGTACCGTATGTTTACGCCCAAACGAAACAAACTTTGATACCTATATTGCCGATATTTTGTATTCGCAAATTCACGATTTCGAGATTAGGCGCTTTGATCTCCCGAATTGACAGCTATAGATGGAATCGGTGAGAGAGCCTCCGGTAGGCGGAACTGATGCGAGCGGCGGCCATATTGTAGAAGTATATCGGTGAGAGAGCCTCCTAGCGACCGGTAGGCGAACTGATGCGAGCCGCTCTAAACCCTCTAAACCAATAGAACGCCGCGCTTCATTTACATCTGGCAATCTGACATCTGTTTCTACAACATGGCCGGCGTTCCATACAGGGTGTCCCAGAAAATACACGCCAAACGGTTATCAAACTATACGGAGCGTCTGTCACATTCACCACTATTGAGATCACCGATGTCTTTTGGGCTGGAACGTCTATTCGGTTCATGTCTGGGCTGTCGGTATTACCACCGAATTTTAGAGAACCATCTTCGATCGGGTGCGTCTACCGATATGCAACCCGCTACGCTGGCGTGTATTTTCTGGGACACCCTGTAGAGTACGCAAGTTATGTAGAATACCCCGTGACGACACGCCGATACCTCCTATCGGGAAATCAGACTAATATTTTTCGCTCTCACTCAGCACACACAGCGCACTCTTCTCAAGCCAACTCTAACCATCAAATTCGCTACCATCGGCAAAGTATCGGCAATATACCATCGGTAGGTATCAACGCTTGTTTCGTTTTTACGTTTTATTCGAGCCATTTTTACCGGTAGAAGTTGAGTCGATAGAGTTGGTGTCAATTCACGATTTCGAGGTTAGACGCTTCGATCTCCCAAATTGACACCAACTCTAACTACCGACTCGACTTCTACCGGTATAAATGACTCGAGTATCGACCAAGCCCCGGCCGAAGGTAAATTTCAAGGTCCCTGCAACTGGTCGGTTCTGCGCGGGACATGCTGTATATATTACGGTATATATATATAGATTATATATATAGACAGAGATGCAGAAAGCGACTAGGCTTGTGTGCGTCACCAATGCTAGCTGCGCTATTAGTAGGTTGTATAGCGATTTACCATATCGACATCATCGACATGAAAATGTAATGCCACCTTAGGCCGCAAGCGCTGAAGTAGCTGCGCACTAATCACTGCGCATGGGTTATGATGTCACATCCGCTTTCACATTCCCGTCCCTTTTCCCGAGATTTACCCTCATACCGCCGTAATAGATGTTTACACATCAAAATATATATTTGATTATTTTATTAACCCTTTGCACTCAAGAGTTAACTCTCGAGACCGCGCCGTGCCCGTCAAAAAATAAACGAAACTAGTCTAGCACGGTGCGGCCTCGATGCAGTGCTGTCGGCGCGGTTAGGGAGGGACTAGTCGGTTCTATTTCGTTGTGTACGTACCTACGTCGCACCTCCAATACACGGCCAAAAACACGGTGCGGGCGTGGTGCGGCTGTGTGGGCACCGGCTTTTCGCGTTACCGTCACAGACAGTCGACCGACACACGGCCAACAGTCGCTGCGGGCGCGGTGCGGCTGTGTCTGTCTCGACCTTAAGTATACACGTCTTGGGATACTCGTACGCGAGAATTCGATCATTAGTCGATAGGACAAGTATTGTCGAATTTAATTATACTCAGTACGACCTAGTATGATTTTAACTACATCCCTGGAGCGACCCATTCCATGTAATTTTTTAAAGAAAAATATTAGATTGGAAACTGTTTCACCAAAGAATATTTCTCACGTTACTCATCGAACTCGTTCGAGGGTTTCGCCCGTCCCACTCCCCACAACCTTCAGGTATTTTGATGGCCTAAAAAGCTCCTATCCTGCTTCCTTCTTATGGCGCTAGCCTTCTTTATCAATACTATCCAACATGAAATGTACGTGTAATTCTTACCATTCACAAACCGTACCTTTAGACACAATTTATCTTTTCTTGGCAGTCTCCCCCCAAGTTTTCAGAAAATACAGGTCCTAGTATACCTATATTCTTTTATGGCAGTTACTCTATATACACAATAAATATACCTATGCACCCTTTCTCGAACAACGATTGTTGAGATTTTATTATGAATACTATGTAACGAATTACAAATAAATTAGTGTACTACTATATTTTATCAGCCTACTATATTTAAAAATACATTATATTAACGGAATTTATAAACTGGTGATGGAAATGATTTTCTCGATTTTAATGAAACATAATGAATTTTATGCATTTTCATTTTATTCTTTAAGTATAGTTAAATATTCGATATCAATTCTTTTTCTGAAATTGCTATACAACCAAAATAATATATTAAATTTAGTTCAGCATACAGGCCTCAGCAAATAAAACGAAAGGTCTGGCAGAGTTGCCGTCAATAGGTGCCCATACACACAGAGGTCGAACTGTCGGTTTGGAACGGCAGTTCGTACCGTCGGGTCGATCCGTCGGTTTTAACCGTCGTCGTCCACTAACGCAGAATAGAAACCCGCGGGTAAAACTGACAGGCCGGCCGGCCGCAAAACTGCAGATCGACCCGTAGTGTCGACCGACAGTAGACGGGCTGAGAAAATCGATTTTGTTGCGCTTGTACTTTATAAGTGTACGATTTTAATTCTTCTTTTTTTAAAATACTCGGAAAAATATATAGAACAAATGTGACATAAAGCCAAAGTTTGCTTTTTAATTTTTAATAAAAATGTATTTTTTGTACGGCTTTTTCTTTAAATATCTCGAAAACTATTGACAAGTTATCGAGACATGCTCCGGAAAAAATTTAGAGAATTTCAAGAAGAAACGATTGGTTTTTATCTCATTTTGTTACGATGAATAGTTCTCGAGATATTGAATTTTATATATAAATACGCGCCGTAGCGCCCGCGCGCTCTTGTAAACAAATGCCTCTAACTTCACTAAAAATTGGTATTTTTCGATGATTTTTGTTTTGTTTTAAAAGTAATGAAATATTGCAATCATCAGAAACAAAAATTTGTCAATTTTTTCGGTTTTACGCCAGAGCATCAAAAGTGCATTTACACGTTTTAATAGCGAAAAAGGTTTTTTTCGTAGAAAATTCAATGTACTCCTTTTTTAAATACTCACTTGATATAAACATAATTTTCAAAATTATTAGTTCACCAAAATAATTGAGTATTGCTTCGTTTCGGAGTCGAGAAGCTCGAGTTTAGCGTTTCCCGCAGGTGCGACAAGGATAACGCGACGTGAGTTCATGCGTCAGAGAGATAATCTCAATCTCGTATAGAATGAAATCGTTGAAAATAGCAATTAAACCTCGGTTTTTTATAACTTTTACTAATTTTAGTTATAATACTAATCAACAGAAAAATTACGTTCAAGTTGGACACAAAACGTGACAGATGAAAAAAAAAATGTTGGAAGATTTAATAATTTATTTTACTATTTTTTAAAGAATTAAGGCTTTATAAAATTGCAAGAGGTTATTAAAAGTAATGAATTATATCTAAGGATATTCTGAAATTAATAATCTTCATCATCGTTTTGCATGAGAGAGACCGGTGAATTACTATTATATACTTCTACCCTGTAATAATAATTATATTTTCATGTTCAATATCGGTAGCGGTACGAACCGACGTTCCGTCTGTCGTGCTAAAACGCATGTTAGTGGACGGCGGCAGTTTTTCCCGTCGGTCTGGACTGACGGGTCAGCCTGACGGTTCGATCTGGCGCGTCGCGCGTCCACTAACTGAAAGGTAAAACTGCCGGTTCGAACCGCGCCGTTCCAAACCGACAGTTCGACCTCTGTTTGTATGGGCACCTAATGAGAGCAGCGGAAAGATAGGAACGTCTCTACGTCAGTCGTTCGGTCATCAGTCGTTAAAGGTTTTGATTGTTATACTGCGATAGAGTAGGGGAGACTGGGTACGGTTGAAATAATTTAGCTTATATCGTTAATAGCATTGTCATTAATAAACCAATCGACGATCGAGATATGTTAAATGAAAGAGCGTATTTCTATCTACTAATGAGAAGTACCATTTGAGTAGGCCCGGTATTTTATTTGTAATATAATATCAAATTAACAAAATATCTGATTCGTTTCAACCGTCCCCATACTAGGGGCGGTTGAAACAGCGATTGGAGTCAGTTGAAACGCAAATAATACACAATATAATATTAGGTACAGTATGTTTTATTTATTATTTATTATCATTTTAAGAGTAATTATGGTACCATTTAACAATATAAATCAATCATCATTATTTAAAGAGAGATACAACTTAACAATATTTTACCCGTCAGCACTCGCGCCAGAGATCATGGTTTCCAAAAAGTTAATGAATCTTAACCAAATTCGGTATAGGGGGTTTTTTGAATTTGATCACGAATTTGAAGTCTGATTTCAAAAATTCAAGATGGCTGATGCAATATGGGGGACGAGATTTTCGAATATCGACGGATTTGTGCCAAATTTGGTATAGGGAGGTTTTTTGGGTCACTGATCGCGAATCTGAAGTCAGATTTCAGCATTTCAAGATGGCGGATCCAATATGGCGGACGAGAATTTCGAAAATCGACGGATTCATGCCAAATTTGGTATAGGGGAGTTTTTTCGGTCGTTGATTAGGAATATGAAGTTATATTTGTAAAAGTTCAAAATTTTCGAAAATCTCGTCCGCCATATTGGATCGCCATCATGAATTTTTGAAATCTGACTTCAGATTCGTAATCAGCGACCCAAAAAACCCCTCTATACCAAATTTGGCATGAATTCGTCGATTTTCAAAAATCTCATCCGCCATATTGGATCCGCCATCTTGAATGTTTAAAATCCGACTTCAGATTCGTGATCAGCGGCCCAAAAAACCACCTATACCGAATCTGGTTTAAGTCCATTAACTTTTTGAAAATCATAATCTCTGGCTGGTTTTTTGAGATTAAAAAAAATGTGATGTGATAGATAAATTTTGACACCGGATTCGTGATCAGGAGGCAACATTACTACGGATGACATATATCGCATCAAATGTATACCCCACTTTTTTTTGTGTGACTGATTTGTTTTGCCAAAACAAAAACAGTAGGAAATAAAGTTTTTAGTAATTGATATCTACTGATAGGGAGAACAATTATCTATAAAATGATATCAAGTTCATGTGGTGTAACTGCATTGTTTGTGCTAAAAGGGGATCCAAACATGGGGGCCACATCCACAAGGGATCCGATATGATATTGTTTCAACCGTACCCAACCCCCCATTATGTACAAAAGAGTTTATAGTAATGGTGGCAATAATTTCACACTAAAACTAATCACTCTGCCATATTCTACAAGCTTCATTTCAAACACAAAAAAACACTCAATACTCTCACTTTAATAAAAGCCTTAATAATTGCAAAAATCTTCGAACTAAAATATTTACTTTCACTTCTTCAAACACAATAGGGCCTCCTATAAACAATTGCAGCACGCTTTGAGACACGCAATACTGAAATTCGTGTTCGGCCTTATTGTCTACTTCGTTCGTCTCTTGTACTCACCACCTTACCACACACTATTCGAAAATATTAACTCTGTTTCAACCGTCCTTTGTTTCAATCGTACCCAGTCTACCCTAATATACAGGGTGGACCAGGTTAAACGTCATTTTTTTTTATATGTGATAGAACAACAACAAAAAAGTAGACTTTCATAAGAAAATTTTTTTCAAAAATGTTTCCTAACAAAGATACAGGGTGTCTTGAACTTGACAGGGTGTCTGTAAACTACTTGATCGATTTCCATGAAATTTTGCACATAGGCTAATGTAGAACAGCTCTAAGCAATAATTAAATAATTTGTAAAAATTATCCAGTGGCGTAGATACTAGGGGCCGGTACCCCCCTTTCTCCCTCCCAATATTCGGCGCCACTGGATATTTTGCAAAGAAAATTTATAATTATTGGATTTCCCGTTTAATTTAGAGAAAAAAATCACCCTTGCAATTTTTTGATTTATGGCTTCGTTCTTGAGATATTTATTTTAATTTATAGGGTGGCGAACAGGCCAAAGCTAGGTTGAACTCCATTAATTGTGATATGTGATAGAGCAACAACAACAAATAGATTCTCGTGAGAAAATTTTTTTCAAAAATGTTTCCCAACAAAGATACAGGGTGTCTTGAACTTGACAGGGTGTCTGTAAACTACTTGATCGATTTCCATGAAATTTTGCACACAGGCTAATGTCGTACAGCTCTAAGTTATAATTAAATAATTTTAAAAAATTCTCCAGTGGCGTAGATACTGGGGGCCGGTACCCCCCTTTCCCCCTTCCCAATCTTCGGCGCCACTGGATATTTTGCAAAGAAAATTTAATTATTGGATTCCCCGTTTAATTTAAAGAAAAAATCTCAAAAACGAAGTCACAAATCAAAAATTTGCAAGGGTGATTTTTTTCTTTAAATTAAACGAGGAATCCAATAATAAAATTTTCTTTGCAAAATATCCAGTGGCGTCGAAGATTGGGAAGGGAGAAAGGGGGGTACCGGCCCCCAGTATCTACGCCACTGGAGAATTTTTTAAAATTATTTAATTATTACTTAGAGCTGTACGACATTAGCCTGTGTACGAAATTTCATGGAAATCGATCAAGTAGTTTAGAAGTTATGATGAGAAAACCATTTTTTTGTTTTCGAAACTTTGACACCCTATATCTTTGTTAGGAAACATTTTTGAAAAAAATTTTCTCATGAGAATCTATTTTTTTTGTTGCTCTATCACATTTCACAATTAATGGAGTTCAACCTAGCTTTGGCCTGCTCGCAACCCTATAAATTAAAATAAATATCTCAAAAACGCGAAGCCATAAATCAAACATTTGCAAGGGTTATTTTTTTCTCTAAATTAAACGGGGAATCCAATAATTAAATTTTCCTTGCAAAATATCCAGTGGCGCCGAAGATTGGGAGGGGAAAAGGGGGGTACCGGCCCCTAGTATCTACGCCACTGGAGAATTTTTAAAAATTATTTAATTATTGCTTAGAGCTGTTCTACGTTAGCCTGTGTGCGAAATTTCATTGAAATCGATCAAGTAGTTTAGAAGTTATGATGAGAAAACCATTTTTTTTTCGAAACTTTGACACCCTGTATCTTTGTTAGGAAACATTTTTGAAAAAAATTTTCTTATTAAAGAAGCTACTTTTTTTTCGTTGTTCTATCACATATGAAAAAAATGACGTTTAACCTGGTCCACCCTGTATATTGAAGCAATCCCAGGTAGCAAGCTGACGTAAACTTGACGTCACTTTAGGGCATATTTCGTCGGCGACGTCATTCTACCAAAAAATGACGTTTTAATGTCGTCATTCAAGAAACGTCTTTAAGACGCCTTAAATATGACGTTAAAAAGACGTTATTTTTACGTCGTAATAAAATGTTTAAATAACTATACTTATTATACAATATACATTGAATATTTTTATATTTTTTTATAATGTATAATATAAAAATATTTGTATAGTGTGGTCTACTTTAATTCTCGATTCTTATATATCTCTGTACCATTTTACCAGTACGTTTTTTTTTGTAATAAATAAAAGTAAGATTTTTTATATTGCGGTCGTTTCTATAAACATTCATATAATTATTTATTTATTGATATCAATTTGCGTCTGTGCAAGAATATTTATCAAAAGATGCAATCATAAATTTAGAAAAATGTTGAGAAAATAATAATACAATTATAAAATCTTATTTATTTAAGCTCTTTCTTATTGACTGGAAAAGCGACATACATTTATTCATCAAACTTCATATGAACACCAATAGTAATACTTAATACCATAGGAGCGTGCAGCAGATGAGGACTCGAAAACACCGACCAATCGACGAAGTTAAGCAGCAAAAAGTGCGGACAGTAGTTGGATGGGTGACCGCTCACGATGAAAAGATATACGTGAGCCCTAACCTTTCAGAACCGTCATTTTTTACACAATCACGTTATATTTTTCGTTATCTGCCGTCAGAACTGACCTTCAAAAACCGTCATTTCGACGTTAGTGTGCTACCTGGAAAATCGCTAAAATGAAAGGTCATATTTCACGTCATAAAGAACGTTAGAAAGACGTCATTAAATGACGTCAGTGGGATGTGACTTTCGAACGTACTTTTAACGTCATTTATAAGTTTTTTACTGACGTCGTCTATGACCAGATCTGACCAAAAAATGACGTTAATTTCACGTTTTGTTACCTTTTTTTTTTTTTTTTTAAGGAGGGGGAATGCTTTTTACGCACGCCCAGGCTGGCAATGCCCGGGCAGTGTGGGACTCGAGACACCTCGCCGAGTGCAATGCGAGGGCCCCCTACCCACTAAACCTAACCTCCGTCCTCATCGCCCAGATGATGAGAGAGCTCCTGGTAACGACCGCAAGGGTCTTGCTGCAGGAAGCTCCCTCTGGGCATGAGCTCGTCACTCTCCTCGTGTCTAGTGCCCGCGACCTCTTATTGCGCCATTTACTTTATGGCGTACCACATACGGCTCCCCAAAAACACAGAGCCACTCACCAAGTGTCTGTTGCCACCCAACAGACCCTTGGGACCACCCACTTATCCGGGGGAGGACCGAGACAGCTCGGGAGCCGCGGGGGCAGCACAACCCACGACTCACAGGCTGGTTCCGGTACCACTCCTCCAAACTCTCACCCAACCCATGTGTCCCTACAAACACCCCACCTAACTCATGCGCTTCGTGCCCTGTGCCCGCCGGGGAACAGAAATGGAGTGGTGGGTCACCCCACAAGATCTGGCCCGGTGACACGAAGTTGCCACTTAACGCATGCCTAAAACATGCACCGACCGCTCCAGAGATGCCGGGAAGCTCGACCAGACATCCCGGATTGGTCCGACCCTCCTCCTATTACACATACACTCACCCATACACTCCCACCCCACTCACACCACACACACTCACCATTCACGGCCCACTGCCTACCAAAGCGCCAGGCTGGGCTTCCACCAGTGAACGGAATCATCCAATTCACGGGCCAACCGACGCGCCCACCTACCCGGGTACGCAATGGCCTCTTAGCCATTACGCCCCTCCCTCTCTCTGGTACGCTCCGCCTCCTCTTTCCGTGTGAGGACAGCTCTGGCAAACTTTGCCACAGCCGCCCACACCTCCCTGTCAGCTGTCATCCGGGGTATCATGGCCCTGAACGATAGCTCTGTGTCCTCTCCAATTGCCGAGCGCAATGCCACCCTCTCAACTCCCCACGCCTCGCACTCCCCAAAGGTGTGTTCGGTCGAATCCAAGATTTCATCACAGTGATGACATCGAGGAGACCTCTCCCGGTTGATGCGGAAGAGATACTCCCCGAAACATCCGTGACCCCCCATAAGCTGTGTAAGATAGAAGGACATGCAACCATGCCTTCTATCCAACCACACGTCAAAACTTGGGAGGATGGCATTGCGCACCCTACCCCCCGACAGACTCGGGTTCCTCAGCGAGAGCTCCCACTGCACCCGCGTGAGCAGCTTCGCCGCTCTTACGATCTCGCGTTTAGATTCTATATCCTCCACGCCAGTCTCCCTAACAACCCGGATCCGCCCGTACACTCTCCTGAGGCACTCCGCCAGGAGGTGCACGGGCGGGACCCTAGCCATCAGTAGAGTGGCCTCTAGCGACAGTGTCCTATAGGCACTTATTACTCTGAGGGCCATTCGCCTTTGTATCGCCAGCAGTTTCTTTCTGCTACCAACGTGGGCACTTAGCTGCCTGCTCCACACCGGGGCGCCGTAGAGCATGACAGAGTGCACCACATTCATATACAGTCGCCTCTGAGTCTCCCTGGGCCCGCGTAGGTTCGGGACCAGACCCCAAAGTGCATTGATTACCCGCTCCATCTTCACCACCACTTTCTCAAAGTGTGGGCGGAAGTTTAACGCGCTGTCAAACTCCACGCCCAGGTATCTCATGGAGGGCCGGACTCGGATCATCTCTCCACCCACGAAGACCGATCCGCCAGCCTCTCCACCAAACACCATGGCCGTCGTCTTTTTTGCCGCAATTTCAAGACCAAGCTCGTTGATGCGGTACGCCACCGCACCGACTTGCCTGGCCGCCAACAAGGAGGCTCGCCTGAAGCTCCGATCCCGGGCAAGCACTATGGTATCATCCGCATAGGCTATAACGTTGCAACCAGGCTCCAACTCCACCTCAAGCACATAGTCGTATGCGATGTTCCACAGGAATGGCCCAAGGACCGATCCCTGCGGAACACCAGCACACACCTCCCTCGTGTGAATCTGACCATCGTCACCGCGAAAACGTATAACCCTCTCACTGAGGTAGTCGTTAACTATCGCAGTGAGATATTCGGGCAACCCCTTGCTCCTCATCTGGGCGATAATGCTTGCCCATGGGAGGGTGTTGAACGCGTTCCGGATATCCACCGCAACAGCCACGACCACCTCCCCCTCCTCCCTCGCTCGCTCCACGAGGCCCTGAACCTCCACCATGGCGTCCACAGTCGATCGTCTCGGACGAAATCCGAACTGTTGACTGGATAACCCTCCACCGGGAAGCCGGGTAAAGGCCCGCCGGATTCTGCCGACGATGATGCGCTCGAGCCCTTTGCCCACATCGTCCAGCAGACAGATCGGACGGAACTTCCCCCGACTCTCCTCGCCATGTCCCTTAGGGATAAGCACAAGGTTGGACATTTTCCATATTACTGGGAAACGTCCAACCCTGAGGCACTGCTTGTATAATTCCGCCAGTTCGTCCAGGGTCCTCTTCGTGGCTTGGGCCCACCAAAAGGCTCGGATCCCGTCTGGACCGGGCGCCGAGGCCTTTGGCTTCTCCTTCACCAGAGCCCTCTTCGTTTCCGCTTGGGTAATTACGAGGTCCTCCTCCTCCGGACCAGGTATCGGGGGCGGGGGGTCCCTTCCCACATTAGCTGACACTCTCGCAGGTGTCCTTGGAAAGAGCCCGTCAATGACTCTATCCGTGTCCTCCAAAGGCATAGTCTCGGTGGCTGATGGGGAACTCCCTCTGAGTCTCCCCATAGCCACTTTATATGCACGGCCCCACGGATCTATATTTAGTTCCTCGACGAGGTCTTTCCACGCGAGCGCCCTCGCACGCCGGATTTCGCCTCGGAGCATCCTCCTACTTGCTTTCAGGGCGCCCCGGAGGCCTTCAACCAGGACCATGTCCCGGGGCACTCTACGGTTTGCCCTTTCAAGCTTTCGGCGCTGCCTAACGCAGGTGCTCCTCATCACGGCCAGCTCAGGCGTCCACCAGAACACCCTCCTGGTCCCCGGATTTTTCTGCACCCTTTTGGCTGCTACATCACAGGCCTCGGTAACGATGGCCACCAGCCGCCTCGCCCACTCGTCCACGGAGAGGTCAGCTGCCGCCCTCAGGGACACCGGGTTCCAAAACCCTACGCCCAGACTCGCCCGGAACATATCCCCGTTAAAAGTCAACTTGGACCACCTGGGTCCAAGTTCTTGCCTACTATTAGAACCCTCCCCCTCGGAGCCATGCCAGCTGGACGACATAAGGTCAAACCTTATGTACTGGTGGTCCGAGAGGGATTCGTGGGAGTCATGCCCTAAGACTCTCCACCCTTTCACGCGCCGAATCAGATCAGCGGAGCACCATGTCAGGTCCACCACTGACGACCCGGCCGCCCTCACACATGTGGGGGTATCGCCCACGTTCGCCAGATAGAGCTCCAGCTCAGACATAAGATCTAGCAGCCTGACTCCCCGTGAATTAGTATCTCGGCAGCCCCAGGACCTCGATCTGCAGTTGAAATCACCTGCGACCACAACCTGGGAACTACCGAGCCGACGAACCTCGTCCTTGATCTCGTCGAGCGCCTCTTCGAAATCTCCGATATGGAGATTTGGCGACAGATTACAGGCTATAATACTGACCTTTCCACATGTAGCGGAAACGAATCCCCTCCCCCTGTGTCGCAACACACAAGGGAAGGGGGCCGTGTCCCTCCAAATTATGGCCGCTAAACCGGTCCTATCCGCCAGCCAGAAGGAGGACGCCGCCGGGATATGGTGAGGTTCGGACATGATTACTATGTCCAAACCCCACTCCCTCATATACTGGACGCACAGATCCTGTGCGCCCGAACTCCTGTTCACATTTATTTGAGCGAACTTAGCCATTACTGGGCTGCGTTCGCTCAGACCCCCGAACCTGACTCCTCTGCGTCCCAGCGGCCTGGCATCTCGGACCCCTCATCCTGTGCTGGTGGGGCTTTCCAGCCCCATAGCACACCAAGCACCTCGCCTCGAACTCGCAGGCATCTGCCCTGTGCCCGGGTGCGCCGCAGTTGAAACATGCGTCCTTCATCTCTACCGTGCTGGTGCACGCCGCCCGGACATGACCAAATCTCCAGCACTTGAAGCACTGGAGAGGTGAAGCCTCCAACAGCTCCACCCTGGCCATTGTCCAGCCAACGCGCACCCGCCCCACAGCACCAACTTTGACCGCCGCTTCAACGGGCATCTTGACCCACGTCATAAGCAGCCCCCTCATCATGGGCTTGATGGCCCCTACCTTGACCTCACTAAGGGCACATCCTCCCGCTTTGCATATTTCGGCAGCCACTTTCTCAGGGGTTGCTGAGTCCGCCAACTCCGTCACCCTAACCTCTGCCATCTTGGTTGGGGCCCTTATTGTGGCCCTATCGCCGAAGACCTCAGCCAGCCTGCCAGCCAGCAGCCCTGCCTTATCGCGCGCCTGATCTCCTTTTATGGCGATCATGACCGCTTTCGTCTGGGTCTTCCGAATTTTTGGTTCGGCGATCCCGAGTTCCTCGAGGGAGATCTTCTCCTCGGCTTCCGCAATAGCGTTAGCGTAGGAGAAGTCCTCCCCCTTACCGGTGATCGTCACTACAGCGGTCCTAGGGATCCTCCTCTTAGCCCTTTGGATGGGAGAGGGAATCCTTCGAGCGGGAGCCCGTGCTGCATCCGGCGGGCTGACCGGAGCCACCTCTTTCTCCGTATTTTGCTTCTTGGCCTTCCTATTCTTTCTTCTCTTTTTCGAGGTTGAGGCTACCACCTGCCAAGAGTCCTCGCCAACGCTTATCCCTTCCGGGGCCGAGGGACCAGGCACCTCCACGATCTCCATTGGAGTGCTGAGGGTCTGGTATCCCGTAATCCTAGGTCGGGACCCGCTTCCTCCTGCCACCACCGTCCTCTCGGCCACAGGAGCAGACGCGGAAAGAATTTCCTTCCGCATCTCCAGCAGCGATTTCACTTGCCTATCAATGGTTTCCAGGTGCCCAGCAGCCACCGCATTTACCGCCGTGGCCCGCCCAGAAACCAACTTACCGGCAGCTACAACCTCTGCCGCCGTCCTCTTAGAAGTTTTTCGTTGTTCGAGTGGGGGAGGGGTTGCCCTCTCTGACACCGAGGCCGAACTTCTCTGACCCACCTCAGTAGAGGGGGAACAAGTGGGAACAGCAGAAGGAGTGGGAGAAGGGGGGGGGGGCCGCACTCTTGCTGCCCACTCCATCGTTTTTCTTCCTTCTCTTATCCTCCGTTATGGAGGTCGTCCCTTTGGGAATCAGAGGGGGAAGAGGGGGCGGCATCTGCCGTCCCATCTCCTCCCCTTCCGATTCCTGGCTGCGAGCCCTCTTTCTTTGGGGAGAGGCCGGGGAGGTCCGGATTTTACTCCGGGCCGCCCTGACCTCCTCTTTTAGACGGAAGATTTCTCTGTCTTTCTCCTCTAACCTGCAGGTTAACTCCACGTTTTTCTCCCGGACGTAGGCCGGATCCCCCTTGTCCGCCGCTTTTTCAACTAGGGCGGCGAGTCCAGCCCCCAGGCTCCTACCCGCAACCCTAAGCTTTTTCATCATCGTTCCTTTTAAGTTGCCACTTTTCACCTGAACAAACTCAATGTTCCGGAGCCACTGATTAAGGGCTTCCCCCACAGCAGTGGCATCCATTTTCCGGAAGTCATCCAGGGCATCCTCCGGTCCCGTGGCCTCCTCCACGTCCGAGGCTGGATCCCTCTCTCTGTCCGAACGGACTCTATCCGATTGGACTTCATCCTTAGACGTGGGTGCTTTCTTCCTGGTCGACCCCCTTGTCTTCCTGTGTGGAAGCACCTCCTCTTCGTCGCTGTCGGTGAGAGACGAAGGGGAGGTGTCAAGTCTCCTCCTCCCACCCCTTCCCCCCGCTCTCCCCCTGATGACAGGTCATTCCGGGTCCACAATACTGTCTGTAGGGGGATCAGCCACTGCACCAGTGGCTGATCCTCCCGGCTCAGTCCTCTCCGGGGAGTGAGAAGGATTTCTAGCGCCCTCTTTGCCTAGTTCTCTTCTCACCCTTTCTTCCAAACCAGCCATAAAGGCCGTATCCTCCTCGACGTCAATGTCAATACCAACATTGACACTGACAGGTACGAGCCTCGGGACCTCGTCTGCAATACGGCCCTCACCGACAGACTCCGCCCCTATCGAACCCCTCCTCGAGCTACATCTCGAGCCACTCCTGGATCCAAGTGATCCCCTCCTGGAGACGTTCCTTGAGGTGGTTACCCCCCCCCCCTTGGAACTGTCCCCTTCCTCGCACGTCCTCTCCTTACGTTCGTCATTTAAGTTTTTGTTATTCATTTTGGTTCCCACGATAACCTAGGGAAATACACGGTCCACGGTGGCAGAGCCCCGGTTGCCACCGCAAGGCCTGAATACAACCGGGTTCGGCCTGGTACCCGGAGGGCACCGTTCATGACACCACACTCTGGTGCCACGCGGGTCCTCGGCACGGTTGCCCACACCTTGACCTTGAGCTCCCCCGTAAGGTCGGGGAGACACCGGTGGCATCCCGCCACCAGGGTGATCCCCAGAGGGGATCGATCGGCTCTTAGTTGACCGACAGCCGCAGACTCCGACGTTACTCCCGCCCTACAGGCACCGTCGGAAGCCACGGCCGCCGATCGTAAGCCCCCCCACCACGACAAGGTGGCCGACCACGGGGGAGACGTTAGTTTGTTACCTGGGATATCATACAGTAATCAGATATGTTTCATAAAGTACCCTAGAACCTGTGCATATTAATGCATGTATTACAACTTACATATAGTACAAGTTACAATATAAACTACATATAATATATTTATTATGAAATAATTACTTATATTGTATTTGTTACAATTTGATTTTGATCTATGTTGCAAGCACTTTCATGATATAAATTGAGCACAATTATTGTACATAAATTTAAGATAATAAAAAATTATTTTAAAAAATGTCTTATGTTTCTTTTTAAATTTAGGCCGGTATTATAATCAAACTTATTTAAAAAAACACCACTTAAGGTAGTTGGACCGCTATAGCACTTTTCCAGAGATTTTTAAAAAATTTTGTCAGATTATATATTATAAAAAACTGATAATTTTTCTTTATGAATGAAATCATTCTGACGTTTAGAAATAGAGATGAGAGACAGGGCCGTACTACGCCGCGCGCAGGCACGTACGCGCGCGACTACGTAGGCTCCACACGGCCCTGTCTCTCTCTCTCTCTCTCTCTCATTGATTTCAATGGAGAAATAAAAACCGAATATCTCTATTTCTAAACGTCAGAATGGTTTCATTCATAAGGAAAAGTTATCAGTTTTTTTATAATCTATAATCTGACCAAATTTTTTAAAAATCTCTGGAAAAGTGCTATAGCGGTCCAACTACCTTAAGTCGCCACCTCACTAATAAGCAAACTCCAACGCTGGTTTATGAAAGGGTTATGCCTAGTCACGAGGCTGAAAAATGAAGGATTTACGGAAATTTTTTTCTCGAAAACTATACAACTTTTTTAAAGAATACCTTCTGCATTTTATTAAGTATGGTTTGAATTATATATGGTTATTTTTCATTAGCAAATATTTATGTACAAAAGTCGTGACGATTATTTTGCCGGACGCCCACCGGAGTAAAGGAATTTGCAATGACCACCGCCATTCCATCCTGAGTCATCTAAAATCAAAAATTGAAAAATATTTATTTAGTATATTAAATAGTCTAGTCCTCGAACGAAGAATTTTTAGAAATATTAAATAGAGAAAAAAAGGCAGACGTTTGAATATGAGAGTACGATTTTCGATGAAAATTTTGCTCGTTTTGTGTTAATATAAAAATAACTACTGAACTAATAAAATAATCCTTCATTGAAGGACCAATTTTTTCACACCAAAAAAAAATGAAAAAAGAAAATTTTATCGCTTCAGCAGTTTTTGAAAAATCGTGATTTGAGAAAAACGCGCTTAAGATTTCAACTCATGATTATATTAGTATAAGCAGCGCATATATTCAACTCTCATAACTCCGTTAATTTTACTCGGATTAACTTAAAATTTTCATAGAATATTTTTAAGTTACGAAGCATTGTGATAATACAAAAGCACAAAAATGCTATTTTTAAAGATTACTGGCTAGACATTACTCCTTAAGCCAATGCTGATTTTTAAGCTGCGACTATGAATACCCTTATGGAAATATACTAATGAAATATCAATGGGCACTAATACGTAGGTACTAATACAGATTGATCAGCGTTCATTAGACCTCATTAGTACCTATATCTAAGTAATTTGAACAGTGATTACTAGTAACACCTAATGTACAATAACTCATGGATACTGATGGAGACCGAATAGTATCCATCAGTAAAAACATAACTTCATATAAAGAAACTCAAATTCTACAAGGTAAAAAGTTATATTGTCGATAGCAGAGAAATGCACGTATCTTTTCACTGTCATTGGTTGCATTCAGCAGATCGAGCATAAACCGCTACCGCTCAGTACGTTCAGAAGTAGCGCTCTCTGTTCTGCTGACAACAAGTTTCGGCCGTGGCCTTCGATACATTTAGTTAACCGCACACAGTCAATATTATGCACAATAATATTGACAATATAGTAATTTGACAATATTATTGATGATGTGCGGAGTGTATTGATGGATTGACGATACGTATTGATGAAAATCTAGATATTTAGAAATTTTTCCATCAATATAGGGATATTGACAATACTATTGAACGTTTACGGCAACTGAGCAATGTCATTCTCAATATACGTGCAACTGTTGGTTTAAGTATGTACATAACCAAATTCCGATCAGTGGTTCGAAACAGAGGAGCAACTCTCGAAAGTGTGGCATTTATACGCGCTTTTTTGCTCCCCCTTCGTTCCGTTCGACTTTCCAGCAAAAAATCTCGAAGGCATTTTTCGATTATTTATACTTGTTTGTGGCTCACAGTGGTTGTTGAATTAAGATGGAGGATGATTTAAGCGACCAAGAAGTAAATGAAACGAATGAAAAACAATTATTAAAGGAATTTATACACTTGTGGGAAACGCTGCCAGTGTTATGGGATACCTCTAGGAAAGATTACCATAATAAAGAGTAAAACGTAATTCTCTCTCTCTGCGTTAGATATATTATTAGAAGTGTATACAAAAATAAAACCAGGATGCACACGGGATGATGTAAAAAAACTAAATTTTCTGAGAACAAACTTCCGAAAAGAAATGAAAAAAATTGTACAATCAGAAAGGTCCGGTACTGGAACTTCAGATATCTACACGCCCATATCGTGGACATATTATGAATTACAGTTTCTTAGAAAACATGAGCAGCCAGTGCAGAAAAGGCAGGTTTGTACAATCATTCGTCTTGTTACTTTAACATTAGTAGACATTTTTTATATGTAGAATGTGAATATGAGTATTATGTCGTAGGCTGAGTCGTAGGTGTATTGAAATAACGCAGATTTTTTCAAAAAGCATAGTTTTATTACCAAGTAGGTACTATTACAATAATAATGATATAGATAATTTAAATATTGTCTTCATTACAGAAATAATTGCAGAATTTTTCCCTGATTAGTTTGGCATCTGTTCCAGCATTTCGACTTAAAGTAGCTTGTAAGTTCACTAGGCAGTCGTTCGTTAAGTTCTCATTTCGTTGTAGATAGGTAGACTCAGATTCCTTGATTAAAAAATTATGCAGGTAACAACAAGCCAAAGTTATCTTAGTGGCTTTTTCTGGATCGAGGTTCATGGGTTTTTGGAAAATTCCAAAACGGTTTGCTAATATGCCGAAGGTACACTCAATTGTTGAACGAGCTTTTGACAACCGATAGTTAAATGTTTGTTCATCATGTGACTACAATTTTTCTGTCCAAACGGTTTCATTAAGTTCGGGCCAAGAGCGAATGCATCATCGGCAAGAAACACAAATGGGAATACTTGTGTTGTATTTGGCAATGCAGTGGGGTTAGGCAAATGCAGATCTCCTCGTTCATACCTTGTCCAAAATTTAGAATAAAATAGAACACCTCCGTCAGATATGCGACCGTTCATTCCGACATCACCATCAAAAACTCTCTTTTTGCATTAGACAAGGCCAATAAAATAATGCTGTAAAATCCTTTATAGTTAAAGTATCAGGCACCTGAATGAGATGGTTGCTTTATTGAAATATGTTTGCCGTCTAAGGCACCTGTACAGTTCCAGAATTGATATTTATGTCCGAATTCATCTGCAATTTTGTTCCATTCTTCAGGGGTTGATGGTATAGATCTATAACAAATAACAAAAACATTCTATATCGATATGAGTGACTAATATTCCCCTGTATTATTGTATAATAATTAATAACCGTTAAGTATCTACTGTTCAATAATCATGTAAAAATTATTTCATTTTTTCAGGAACAGGAAGAATTTTATGAGATTACACTAAAGCAGAATCAGACGATACCAGTCAGTCTAATTAAACTGATGATATTGCTTATTGAATTTCATCTATGGCCCCACCATCATCTTTACCAGAATCACGAAAACGAAAAACGAGACCTAGTGATAAACAAACCGAACTGCTTGAAAAGGCCTGTTCATATCTTGAACAGAGTAATAAGCCAACGTCATCAGACGCTAACGATGACAAATTTCAACTGGCTAGACTTTGGTCAAACACATTAAAAAAACTACAATCTTTGCAGAAATTATATGTAGAAAAGGTGATAAACGATCTGCTTTTTGAAGCACAACTATAGGTAACCTAAATATATTTCCAGTCAAAACCAATGAACATGTCACACTAAATCCAACTTCAACTTCAAATGCGCCGTTAATGACGTATTCCCAAATTTTTTCTTCTGCAGGGCTGCTGGATTTAGCGCAATCTCAACGTCCAAATATATTGTATGCTGCGTCTTCTAGCCCTTCACCTCAACATCAGTCTGCAGATGCACTTTACATCTCGTCTCCTAGTCCTTAGCATCTACTCAATCTTTAAGTGGATTATATGTTGAATCTTCTAACTCTCCATATCAATGTTAAAATTAAACAAAATTCTTCATAAAATACTGTTTTATTTACGTACCTTTATATAGTCTTGAAGAACATAAACCAATGCTTCACATGTATCCATAACAGCTGTACTTATGGCTCGAGCTGACCTTATAACCGAGAATTTTAAATCCTCAAAACTTCTACCGGTTGCAAGGAAGCGCAATGTTAAAGCCAATTTTTCCTCCGGTGCTATAGCTTGTCTCATATGCGTATCTTTTTTCTTCAAAAACGGTCTCACTATTGCTAAAAGCTTGTCGTAACTATTAGCTTTCATTCGAAAGTAGTTTTTAAAATCATCATTACTCAAACGTAATTCCGTAATAAGGTTAAAATGTGACAATTTGTCTCGTTCTTCCATCCAGTTTTTTAGCCATCGTTTTCTTTTTGATCGTTTCTTCTTTACCGCAAGTGCAAAAATTATTGCAATACATGCTTTTTTCTTTGAATCCATACTTTGCAAAACACGTTTGTCAACAATATTCACTTCAATACTGGCCAAAATATAGTGGTAGTAATGGTAAGTATTGACAATAATATTGTTTAGTGTGTGGTATCAATCAATATTTTCATCCATTTTTTTCCATCAATATTATTGTCAAACTTGAATTGACAATAATATTGACTGTGTACGGTTAGCCTTTAGGCGCGTGGCGCGGTGGACTTAAACGATCGACTTGTCGTACTGATATTTGGCTTTACACAATTGTTTAGGAACAATCAATTTGAGAGTCAGATTCGTTTTTAGCGCACATAAATCTATAAAAATCACCTGGTCTGGTTCGGGTAACAAAATCACTGTTGTCCAGTGTTATCTCTGGTTACAAAATGTTGTGTTATTTATATCAATACTTCAGAGCTAAACAGTATTAACACAATTTTTTTCAAAAACCGTATTATTTCCTCATTCTGCTATTTTACATTGAAAATAGCAGAATGAAGAAATAATACGGGTTTCGAAAAAAATGGAGTTAATACTGTTTAGCTCTGAGGTACTGATATGGTAATAGATTGTTTTACGATTGCCGGTGGCAAGAAAATGTAATTTTTTTCGTAATAATACATAAAATATAAGACGTTCCGTCGCACGACAGACGGAATTCGACACATCGGTTCATACCGCTCGACATCATTCATAAAATGCGCCAAAACTTCCTCCGATGGAAGTGAGCGAGAGCGCGCGCTGTGTGTGTGTATGGAGCGTAATTTTTCTTCGCTACAAAACATGGCGACCGCTACCACTTACACTCACTTGGAGCGCTCGGTAGCATGCGCGTTCGGCAGATTTTTGCTGAGCTGCTCCACAACTGTTGCGGAGCGGTATGATCTGCTGAACGCACCCATTGAGAAACATCTCAACTGGTTGCTATGCGAGGATGCTATACGACTTTTCTTTGCATAGCAATGAATTATGATATTCTATAATGATAGTGAAAAGATACTTGCTTTTTTGTAATATCGCTCGATGTATTATTCCTTCAGAATTTTTGTCAGTAACTAACACCAGATTCTCTCTGCTTACTATTTCACTAAAAAATGTACGATACTCATAATACTGATCGTAATAATAACACTGAAAGCATTATTCCGTCAGTAAAATACATCAGGAAAATACTGCCTGCTGCATTAGTATTTCATTGGTATTTTTCCACAAGGGTACCAGCTTTAATTTAATCTACAGTAAAATCTAGATCAATCGCAAACTACGTGAGGATTCCGAATGACAAAGTTTGTATCCAGAGATGGAGTTAGTGAATTAAAAATATATGCTTCATATTAGATAGTGTTGGTGTATTAACCAAAAAAGTGTGCACATATTGACGGTGTATCGTCCCAACCCCCCCTCCCCCCACTCAGCTCCCCTCACTTCGAGGAACCGGAGTAAGGGCAGGAAAGTAGGGGACAGCCGATTGCGCTAGATGACCATTTTTATCCAGGTTTTACTGCATTGTCAATAAATTTTTCTTCAGGATTTAATACAAAATTTATAGAAAGAAATTAGTGCATTATAAATCCTAGAAAAATAATGAATGAAGTTTAGTTAAGATTTTGCTCTCCGCCAATATTAATGTGATTTTAAATAGCGCGAGCATAATTAATCTACTTTCTCCCATTATACAAAATTACTACAACTGGCTATTAATTTATGACTAACTGGTTTTTAATAATGATGTTTCAGGTGAAAATTTGGTTTCAAAACCGGCGAATGAAGTGGAAGCGGAGTAAGAAAGCCCAGCAAGAAGCACGTTCCAGTAGCAAAATCGAAGATTCGAGCAATGCTCGTTCAACAGATCGTGAGAATGGAAGTGTCATCACCGTAAATACATCAAGCATTAATGAAGATGATAGAAGAGTATCACAAGAGAATCAACGAGAAACTACTGAGCTTCAGGAACCTCTCTATCGGCCTTATGTAGTTTAGATTTACCTAATGACGATGACGAGAGGAAGAAAGGGGATTAAGAAAAGATAAAGTAGAAGGGAAGTGAAAAGCAAGAAATATTAAAACCAATGGTAAATGCAATAAAAATTGAATGTACAGGGTGTAAAAAAAGTCCCGGGACGGCCGAATATTTTGAAAAATATACGTCGCATAGAAAAACAAAAAAACACGTATTCAATAGCTTTAAAAGTTCTATCCAGCCATTCAAATTGCCCCCCCCCTTTTTCGCGGGGGAGGGGGGAGGGGTAACTTCAACATTTTAAATTGAAACCATCAATTTTTATTTCAGATTCGGGTTTTGCGTTAAAAAATAAGAAACTTTTGTCTGAAACATTTTTTGTATCAGGGGTAGATGGCGCTCCAATCAATGGGGGAGAGTGAGAATACGAACGCCTAAAATTAAATTTCTTCCTAGCGGGGGAGAGGGGAGGGGGGATCGAGTTTGGTATGACTGGATAGAACTTTTAGAAATATTGAAACCGTGTTTTCTTGTTTTTCGTTTTGAAGTTTTTTTCCATTAATTTTTAGGATTTCGTATTTTTATGTTTCCCCCATCGATTGGAGCGCCATCTACCCAAGATACAAAAAAATATTTCAGACAAAAGTTTCGTATTTTTTAACGCAAAACCCGAATCTGAAATAAAAATTGAGGGTTTCCATTAAAAATTTGGAAGTTACCCCCCGCTCCCCCACCACGGGAAAGGGGGGAGGGGGGTCGAGTTTGATATGGCTCGATAGAACTTTTAAAACTATTGAATACGTGTTTCTTTGTTTTTCTATGCGACGCATATTTTTCAAAATATTCGGCCGTCCCGGGATATTTTTTTACACCCTGTATATCTGTTACCGACATTATTCGTACAGCTCTATTCCTAATGATCGGTAAGCTCAGGGAATGGAGTCGTTGCATTATTTTCAGAAAAATTGTTTTCTGAAACTATATTATCTGCAATTACAAAATTGACTTGTCCAAATTCAATCAGAGGTCCTATTGTTTAAATAAAAATTAATAGTTTGTTGGGCGTAAAACGACTTTGTGAACTTGTCACATCATCGCGATGCAGTCGATTACGAACCGTATTCACTTTAAAAAAAACTCTCTTCAACATTGAATAAAATACAGAAACAATACATTAAGTATATCATTTTTCCTTTTCTATATTAAATATAAATTTTATGCAATGACCCCATTGTGCGGTTGGCGAGAGTGTACACTTCTTCTGCCCATTTTGTAACCTACGTTAAAGCCTTGCCATATTAAGGCAGAGATGCCGCTTGTCAGTAAGTTCAGAATACAAAAAGCAAGCATCTCGATCGTTTCGTGCATTCATTTCATCTACTTGAGCTCATCTCGATGTAGCGTGGAGAGTGAAGTGTGAATGCGTCAGTGTAAATCTCGAAATGTTTGGTCATAGAAAATGAAATTGTACCGTTGGAAGTACGAATAGGGTTGAAAGCATTCTTTCCGTGGGAACCTAATTAAAGTAAATAAGTTATCTTATAAAATGGTATATAAAATAAAAGTAATAAATATGAATTTATTAAATACACATTTTGGAATATAAACTATATCTTGACATTTTTAATTTCATAAATGACATTCAAAAGAATGGTATGCTAAATTGTATGGTAATCTATACGAAAAGAATTGTTTCCCCCTCAAATGTATGGCTTATTTACCAACGATAGGTAACTTTCTGAAGAAAAATTATGACCACCTTATAGTGATTGCACTACCAAATGGCATAAAATAATAGTCGAAACGTAAATTAACCATGAAGTTTTTCAAAAAATCTGAATTAAACGTTCGAACAGCGCAAGCCCAGCGAAAACAAAAACGAAATAATTTCGAAACTGCTCAAATCTATTTCAGAAACTCTTACACAATTATTTCGATATAAGTTCAGAATAGTTGCAAAGCAGATACGCTTCTTTTATAAAGGATGGAAATATACAGGGTGGGGCAGAGGAATCAGACGAATTTGAAAATTAAATAATACTTAAACCTTTTAATTATTTATTAAGAGTTATATGTAATTATAAAGGTAGATTCATGCCATTTTATTTTTTAAATAAAACTTTCATAAGATGAGAACTCCAACCAAGATGAGTGCGTCAACTGTTTCCTCAGCATTTGATTTCACGATTTGACGATATTAATTATCCTGCCCGATCGCCTGATTTAACTTTTTGCGATTATATTACTGGTTATGGGGTTACCTTAAAAGCAAGATGTATACAGAAAATCTTCACAGGAGACTATAAGAAACGAGGGAACTCATCTTATGGAAATTTTATTTAAAAAATAAAATGGCATGAACCTACCTTTATAATCATATATAACCCTTAATAAAAAATTAAAGGTTTGGGTATTATTTAATTTTCAATTTCGTCAGATTCCTCTGCTCCATCTTGTATTTGTAACAGTTTCGATAGATCTATTACCACACCTTTCTTGTATTGCCGTTCATAATGAAATGAAATAGATTCCAATTGTGTTTACTAGGAAAGACTTCGTGTTTCACCATTTCCATAATTACTATAATTTGAAATATTATGAAAAGATCGTTCATAAACAGTCTAAACAAACCTATTTGTAACATTTAATAACTTCATTATGTATATAATAATCGCTATTTTATTTGTGAACGCTGTCTATTTAGTTTACTTATATCTTCATGAAAGATTTAAGAAGTCACATTCCGTAACGTGATAATTGCCATTATTCATAAGTCTTATGTTCATAAATGTACACACCTCTGTAAATATCGCTCCTACAGTCAATGACAGCTACTATATTATGGAATGCCACTTCTTATATGTATATACGGACTATTACTTGAAAGAATAAAAAAACATTTTTAGTCCATCAAAATGGGCCTTAATCCTACTGAAACTTGTTCGTATACCAAAGCATTAATTAAGTGGAAATTCCATGTAAAACGGTGGTAAACGAGTATTAGGCCAAACCTTAGTTCAATAGTTTTTAAGTAAGTATAGAAATTTTAGAGTGGTCACACACACACATGTTACATCAACCCATAGAATATTTTATAATTTGGGAAAATCCGCTAAAGCCAATATGTCCATTATATGAAATGTATTGTTTCAAAGAAATAAGACATTTATGTTATACTAAAACATCAACAATTAAGTAGCTTAAGTTTGAAAACAATTGACGCTTATATCTTAATATTTTTTTTTGTATTCCATATTTTTTAAAATATATTGACTCATTAATAGTATACCTTATAAAGGATTCGACTTTCGATTATTAATTATTAATAATCATGAACATGTTTTGAAAAATCAGTGCTAAAGAAGACGATGTCAGATAAGAAATGATATACGTATATTTCATAACATGATGGATGTACACCTAACCGTTACAGAGATCCCGAACTCGAAAATGATATGGTCGACTGATAATGAAGCTAAATAGGAGAAATGGGTCATTCTCGCGAAAAGCAGACTATTTCAGTTCTAATTTTAAAAAAAATTTAATGGAAAAATTTTAGATTTTCCTTTTTCAAATCCATAAAATTAATCTTTCATCATACAACTACATTTCCGAGATGGTAGATAATAATTAAGCACAAATTAACAAAAAAGTTAAAATTGGATTTCACGGAGATGAGACACTGACCAAATCATTGGAATTATCTTTTTGTTTGCTTTTTTTAGTCTTTGAGCTCGTGCTTTATATTTTCTTGCTCGTCTTTCTGTTTTACGTAATTTATTTTCAAGATACTTAATATGTGTAAATTTAGTTTGGCTCTATTCTTTCTTCTAATCTTTTTGCCGCATGCTACTCTACTTCTAGAGCTCGAGGAGGACCCAGCACTATTAGGAGTATCATTAAGATTAAGTGCTTCGATCTGCACTGGAGAGAGTTTGGTCAGTTAAACATTTTTGAACAGAAGTATTCACGGAGGTGAGGTTCACGGAGGTGAGCAATTTTGATAATTTCCGTTACACAGTAAAGCATGTTGAGGTTATCAAAAATACGCGTGGTGTTAAAGAAACTTGTAGATGTGTTCTACTTATCTCCAGGTCAACAAGCAAATTAAATAAATAATGTCTTCTTACAATGTACTAAGGGAGGTGAGGAATGATCTTGAACAAATATCTTTTCTTACCAGTTTTATGAAATTATCACAAACCATTTCAAGATTTACCAATGATTTTGACATTACTGAATCGTCAATACATATAAATTGATACCTTCGCACATCCTGAATAGATGGAGCAGTATTTACGAGATTTATAATATTTTAACAAGAAAGTAACGGAGGTGAGATTGTTTTGGCGGACAAGACGAGTTAGTAAAATTTTTTAATTTTCATGAAGATTGAAGAAAAATTTTTGAGTGATTGCAACTAAACATTATTCTACTTACTTTACAAATATCCTAAAATTTATAATTGGTTTTTAGTTTTCTATAATACATGTAACACAGTGTTGAATTCTGTATGGGCGGACAAAAAAGGTCTGCTTTGGCCCGCCGCAAATTGAGCCCAGCCCACGCACGGCACACGTGCAGCGCACGTGTGCGTTACTTTGTAAGACATGATATGAAACAGAGGAGCGCATATTGGACCCAGCTCAGAGCTATCCCAGTCTGTCGCCAGCCAGGCGTGGGGAGGTTTGTATTCGCCGCACAGATTTCGTGGATCGTGGGCAGCATGAGCTTGTTTAAAGGAGAGAAGTATGGCTGATGATGTAAATATGCAAATATGCAAATTAGTTTTGTTAACAGTTGCATGTTGTTATTAATAGGTATGCAAAAATTTGTTTTTTGTTTAAATAGGCGTTAAAATTTAATAAACATTTTTTATAATATTTTTTTACTAATCAGAAATATAATCGAATACGAAAAATAATTTTTCATTTATTTAAAAAAAATTATGCACAAAGGGTTAACAAAAACTCCCCCCGAGTATTCCTTGCATTTAGGTAAGCATTTCTATTTCTTTTTCTTTTCCTCGATAACGAGTACAATACAACTACTTCTTCGGTTTTCGAATCCGATTCTAAATCTAGCAAGATTTCACCGAGGGATGCCATGCTGCGAGGTGCTAGTGTGGGCCACTACTGGGTTCAATATGTGGTAAGGGAATAAAAACGTGGAAGTGGACAAGATGGGTTGGTTGTGCGTTGCACGTATGCTGTACGTGGGTTGGGCTCAATTTGCGGCGGGCCTTAGTGCTTGGTACTACATTCG
The DNA here is from genome assembly GCA_963678675.1 of Xiphydria camelus. NCBI lineage: Eukaryota > Metazoa > Arthropoda > Insecta > Hymenoptera > Xiphydriidae > Xiphydria > Xiphydria camelus. The sequence continues at coordinate 12,478,925 of OY783197.1, forward strand.
GATTTTAGTCCATTTATTAGAAAAATGTGTTCTTATGTCTTATGTTAGTTTCACTGAGAAACCCGGTTTAGTGGTGCTAGTTTACATCTATATACAATACACACATTCATATATTTGATAGTGTGCATGAAAGATGAGCAACTAGCCTATAGTACTCTCTCGATAAAATGCCGAATGCCCTCAAACATATACCTAAGAACAATCTCTCCGAGATGCTTTCAATTTATTAAATTTAAAATTAGCGATTGTTAGAAATATTTTTGTCGACCAATCACTGCCCTTAGAAAAAGGTGCTGTCCGATAAGAAGTGTGCAAGACGGAAAGGCGAATACCACAATACAGCCACCAATCCAGCAAGGAAACTTAAGCATAGACCAACTCCCTATAATAAACGGGAGAATCCAATATCTCCATATACTAATGATAAGAAATTATAATAGATTATTCTCGTAGACGAGAAGAGGATTCAAGTAGGTACTCTCTCTCAATTAATATTTATCAAAAGAAAGTACTCGTAGTAGGGATGTCTTTGAAACATATCAATATTTTGTGTTTTACAATAATACCTCTAAAAATCATCAGCAATGTAATTTTTCAAACATCCCAGTAGGGATGTATTAAAGAGGTTATATTGGTAGTTTTTAATCAACTGCTCTCAAAAATGTTCTGGAAACATAACATTGTAACCTATTACGACATACCCTAACAAGGAAACCGTCCGAGGCCGCTGCTTCCGATCTTGATGAAACTTCGTAAATTTAAAGTATATCGAAAAATAAGAGACCCCTATTTTTTATAGCTGCCCAATTTTAGTTTAAGGGGGTGAACTGGACCCCTGAACTTTCACCCCCTTCGAGCTATCTCCGAAACGAAGCTAGATAGATGAAAACTTTCAATGTACGTTTTGTTTGGTTTTTTTAGTGTAATAAAATGCCCTAAACAGATTTAGAAAAAACACATTATTTAAAAAAAAAAAATTTTTATCTAATTTTTCGAAATTTCGGTTTGGTCATATGGACAAAAATGTAGGAAATTGTATTATAAATTCAACCATGTATGATAAAATATATTTCCCTCTTACAGTTTTGCAAATTTCTAACTTTTATGTCTGAGCGGGCTACCAATGGCAGTGACGGGATAGGGGGGTTGGGGGTTATTACTTCTATATATGTTAATGCCACTTTTTTCTTTCATTTAATAAAGTTCAACTTTTTATGGCTCATAATTATGACAATAATGGTATTCCGTGAAAAAATGTTTCATACAAAGTTACATAGTAGCAATATCGCTACATATGTGGCATCGTGGTTCCGTGTCCTGTGCATAACAAAATTCTACAGGATGTTCAAATTCAGGAGGTCTCGTGTCTACATATCCACTCTTGAAAGACGAATATTTAATAAAGTTAATGAACCATGGCGAAGAAAACTGATTATGAGTAAGGGATTGAAGTTTTAGAATATTATCTCTCGAATGAAGGTTAATGTCGTAATTGCGAAGAATTACAATATCTGAAAACCTGCTTACAAAATTCTTCCACATTCGAAGGCCGTATACGTCTAGCGGTTGAATTAGTTCGATGGTGCCTTCTGGAATCGTCATTAATATTATTGCTTTGTCTTCTGGTGTAGCTTCTCGAACACTTCGCTCACATTGTCCACTCCAAGAGTCCAGCAGTAAGACGCTTGTAGGTCCAGTGTTAGGGAAGTAAGCTTCTTGCAGCCATATTTTCATGAGATCGGTTGTAAGTTTCCCAGATTTGGAAGCCATGAAGTGTACATTTGGCGGCCTAAACATGGTTTGTTGCACTCGTTCTCCCAATTGCCCCCACTAGCCTCTTTTAATACCACATAAAGAGGCGACAGTAGTTTTCCATCAGCAGATATGGTGGGTTGTATAGTATAGCTATGGGTTGTAGAGGATATTGATTGTACCACAGCTTCAATTTTTTTTGCCCCGATATAGCCAAAGTTCTGCCAGAATGTATTTCTAAATTAAATCCACTCTGTGATTAGAGTTAAATACATTTTCTGGTCCATATTGTGTAATGAGTGGTTTCACTTGTTCTACGAAGGCTTGGCTTCGTAGTTTCAAACTTTCCTCACCCTGAACGTTTTTTCTCGTTACAAACTTTGTTATCTTTCGAGAGATAATTCTATATGCTTTCTTGAATAACCTCAACCATTTTTCATTTGCTTGAAAGCTTGGAAGAATCTCTACTTCTTTTGCTTGTAAAGCCCATCGTTTAAGGCCTATATCATATACTATTATTTTCGATCTACTATCTTCTATAAATTGATCAAAAGTATATTGCGCTATGCGTATTAATTTATCATTTTGAGTACCCCCCTCTCCTACTTGTGCAGCCCATCTTCGTAATTGCCTATCAGATTTGACTTTTCTAAACTGATGTTGAACTGCTGCTACGGTTCGACGTCTTTTCTTTCCACTGTTCTAGTAATCTATGGTACTTTTTTTTATATTCAAAGCTGACCGCTTCTTCATCAGGTGTACAGGGAAATGGTTCTGCAGGTATACAGGTTTCTACGTGAGGAACATGCTCGACATCCGATTCCAGCCAGTCAGTATTAACAGCGTGCACTCTTCACTATCCTCGATTGAATCTTCCAATTCTAATTTATTTTCATGTTCGACTCGAAATGATGAATCCTCCATGCTACGTATAATAATATTTTGTAATAAATCTTTCAATTGCACTTCTGCACTATTCACTGGAGTTTCTCTTCCATCTGGTACATTAAAAACGGCCACCAATAAAGTTAACACATTGATCGGATTTATAATTGCCATAATAATAATATGAACTGCTGTGCACAATAGAAACTGAATATTCAGACTAAAAAACCTTCATTCGGGAGATAATATTCTAAAACTTCAATCCCTTACTCATAATCAGTTTTCTTTGCCACGGTTTGCTAACTTTATTAAATATTTGTGGTTCAAGAGTGGATATGTAGACACGAGACCTCCTGAATTTGAACATCCTGTAGAATTTTGTTATGCACAGGACTCGGAACCACGATGCCACATATGTAGCAATATTGCCGTTATTACGTGTGCTTGGTGTAAGAAACAACCTTGTATGAAACATTTTTTCACGGAATACCATTATTGTCATAATTATGAGCCATAGAAAGTTGAACTTTATTAAATGAAAGAAAAGTGGCATTAAAATACATAGAAGCAATAACCCCCGACCTATCCCATCACTACCATTGTTATGGTATGTCATCGTTATAATAATTCCATAATTGTCAATAATACTGCTTCTTAATTGTTCTAAAATAATGTACGAAAATTATAAATAACCAATACATACATAACTGATATTATTTTAACATACTAGATACACGATAATATGGAATACTAAAATTTGTATTATTTCCAGTCTTTAGTAGCAGAGGCGTAGGGAGTTGGCTTTCAAAGGCAAAATATTCGAATGTCACTCGTTCAAATTTTTAAAATTTTATTATATTAATATTTCAACATAAAATCGTGAGAAAATAGTATGTATGCAGTGTCCAAGAGTATGTAATGTGTAACTATCCAGATAGTTAGAATAATAGCAAGTTGCTTTCATGTTGCTGAAAAAGATGCTAGCAAAATGTTATACTACTACAGCCTCAAATGCGTCAGAATATACTAGCATCTAATACTTTAAACATAATGCTAATACGTTCTAATCATCATGCTAGCATTAGTTGCTGTACCATATTTTTCTGGTTCTTAACATTATGTTAGTATCATCTGTTTTATCATTGCTATAATATTGCTTGCTGGTTACAAGCATTGCGCTAAAATTTGTTGCATAGTCTTTTATTGTTTTTACAACAAGTATTACGATAGTATATTATCGTGCTTCAACTAAGCATTATATTGTAACATGATGCTACTATTTTACTAGCGTATTTGACATTATTCAATAGTTGAATGCATTTTGTTAGCTAAGAGCTAGCATCTATTGCCAGCAATTAATGTTAAAGGTTCCTTTTGGGCACATACAAGGCATATAGATTATACTGCGCCCTTGAACTCCTAGCTGTAAGTAGTTCTACGAAGCCATTTACTGCCTTAGTA